>CM040245.1:130461514-131061514 GCA_022545495.1 Chrysanthemum lavandulifolium
AATAGTAGTAACTTGAAAAGTTTCACTCAAAGTCATTCCTCAAGATGAATGTCATGTAACAAAACCCGCAGATCTTAAACTTCACTCATCACATTCTTTGAATCAACCATCTTGTAATCCAAAAAACGAGCTACCACGAACTTCTTTGTACCAAAGATCCTCGCTTTTGTACTTGCGTTCCAATGACTCCCATAATTCTTTGGGAGTATTGGTCTCTTCTTACTAAATTGTACAAAGGATCCACCAAACCATTCAGAACATAGTTGTGACGTAAGAAGTTTGAATATTTCCATGTTTCCACAGCTTGAACAACTTGTGTATTAGATGGTTGGCCTTTATTAGGAGGTTCTACCAGAGGTGCGGTCTCATTTAAGAATCGCGCAAGATTCAAAGTCGTTAGATAGAAGAACATCTTCTATTGCCGCCTCTTAAAACTATGCCCATTTAATTTTTGGTGTTTTCGCATGATTCACAATCGTGTTAGTAATTGGCGCACCAGCTACGTTCACAAGAGTATTCACAAGAGTGGTGTTTGTCATTATGAAAAATCAACAAATGAAAAAAGTTAAATAAATTGTTTTAAAAATCGGTATCTAAAAGTTCAATCATGATTTCTATAAACTTGTATCGAATATGATTCAAAGAAACTCGGTCTTGGTTTCAATGAATCTAAATTTTAATCACACCCGGATCTTGATATCATGGAAAACTAGAAGGGGTTGAATAGTTTTACCAATTAAAACTTCCTTTTAAACTATTTAGATCGACTTATGTCAATCTATTTGGTTGTGTGTGTTGGATGTTGATAAACAAGCATATAAAGATATGTAATAAAAGGATAAGAGTAAGAAGCACAAAACCACAACGCGAGTATTTATAGTGGTTCAGCTACAAGGACACCTTCCTTGCCCTACTCCACTCCCCGAGTTACCTACTCGAGTTTGTAATCACTACACCAATCTCCTTATGGCGGAGAAGCCTTCACAACGCCGCTTAACCTTTTTCCAGACAAAGCTAAATACCGAGTTCTTTCACACCAAGGCGAACCACACCTAACACAACGTCGCCTACCCTTTATACGGTGCTAGGCTAACCACCGAGTTCTTTCACACCTTAGGTGAACTACACCTTCACAACGTCGCCTACCCTTTATTAGGTACTAGGCTGGCACCTAGTTCCATTGCAATGGAGGAACTACTACCACACTACACCAACGACTAATCCCAAAGGAGATCTACTCCTTTACAACATCATCAAGGACATCAATATCCTTGGATCTAATGCTAGTCTATCTAGTACATCGAAACACACCATATCGAATGTACATCTAAGGCACCTTTCACTAATGCCTTTGATTAGATCTATAAGACACCTTTCACTAATGTCTTTGATTAGATCTACAAGACACTTTTCACTAATGTCTTGTGTCTTCACTTCTAAGCACCTTTCACTAATGCTTCTTGTCTTGACTTCTAAGCACCTACCACAGTGCTTATCCTATGAGCGATAGATACCTTTCACTATTATCTTCGTCTTGGCGCTTGAGACATCTTTCACTAATGTCTTTAACACTACGCTTCTTTGAAGAAAGAAAGGGATCATCAACAAGAGGACTTCAATAGCCTTGATGATGAGGAAGCTTGGCAACTCATGGACTTGAACTTGCTCGACTTCAAAGGTGGTGATCTTCCCTAAGAGGAACCTAAAGATCACACAAAACAAAACTACAAACATAGATCTCTTGGATCTATGGTTAGTGAGATTTAACTCGGGGGAAAAGTATGTTGAGAGGGTGAGAATTAATGAAGAAATGGCTCACTATTTATAGAGGAAAAACCTCGTTACCCCCGGATCCCACGGATCCTTCCACTTGGGATCCGGCTAGCACAAAGCTAGGGATCCGTGGTCCGCCTCTCTTTGCCCATGGGTATTTTGGGTTATGGGTCATGGGTTATGGGTTGATCCATGGTTTTCAATCTAGATACAATGTACCTTAAGGATACATTGAACTTGTGTAAGTGGTATATATAAAATCATGGGTTATGGGTCAAAACCATTTGCTAGTTTTTATCTATTTAGTATATACTTGCTTTTACCCATTTTAGTATATACTTGTTTTACCCATTTTAGTGTACTTAATATAAGTATGTATTAACCCAATATGTAAACACTAGTTGTTGTACATGTGTATCTAAAATATAAAATCACTTAATCTTGTTATAGTGTTTTATATGAAAACGTAAGTGTGTTATAAAACTATTAGTTCAAACCATTTACGTATTTTATTTGTTTCGTTAATATGATTTTACTTTTGTTATCGACAAAACATTAGAAGATCGTAAAATATAAATAAACGTTTTACGACTTATTTGTATTAACAATCTCCCTTTTGTTGATGACAAAACATAAAATTATTTTAAGGAAAAGCTAAAATTGTAAACGTTTGAATTTGTAGTTTTACTTTTTCTCCCCTTTTGTCGAAACAAAAAGTGTTTGAAGAAAAGCAACACATTGTTTTTAAAGAAAAACATGTGAAAGAAAAAAAATAAAGAGTAAGTAACGGGAATAGATCTCGTCTTACTCCCCCTTGACGAGTCCATCCCTATGTAAGGGCGTCAAGAAAGTAATTCTAATCTAGATCATTTGCAACTAGGTTTGCTCCCCCTAGATGATTGCAACTTTGCAATGGGAAGTTATGAAAAGTAAATCTAGTATTGCAAGTAATTTGCAATGTATTGCTTTGACATAAAGCTCCCCCTAGCTTTAGGATGTCAAGGTCTTCATGTGTGAATTGAAATACTACAAAACAAAGGTTAGAAAGCAAGTATAATTCACAATTTCCTGCAAATGTGATAAAGAAAAACATTATGACTTCACGGATCCCACGGTTCCCTTCTAGTAGGGATCCGCTCAGCAATATCTTGAGGATCCGTCTGGCTGATGACTAAAATCAGCAAAGGTGATATAACAAGTAATGTTATCACATAAATGAGATATGAGTACAAAGTAATCATATGCTCAACGAAATAACAAGTAGCATGTAATTCCATTTAATAAAACAAGAGTTATGATATACATGACTCAAAAATAAGAAAATAGACAATACATAACTAGGAATTTCTTAGACTAACTAACGCTTGAAGCTTAGACACCACTATAATCCTCTAGCTCAAGTTATGTTTAGGTTTAATCTCGTCGAAACGTTCGAGGAGATGATAGAACATGAAACGTTGGTCTTCTCGTACTTCATGTATCAAACTTTCAACATGTTGACAATGATAGCAATCTTTGTCATGGCTAGGTAGTGGTGGTGGATGAAATGAAGTGGCTAAATTCAAAGGATCAATTGAAGTGGGTTGAGGAGCCTCGAATGATGGAGGGATTGGTGGAGGTCCATTTAGGAATGGTTCGATCAAGAATGAGGATGGTGGTAAAGATGTGTCAACTTCCATAAGGTCGGGTGGTTGACTTTGGTGATTTCTTATAATCCAAATAGGATTATATGATGGAAACAGTGAAAAGGAAGCGGAGCAAGTGTTGACTCAACACCTTGATTTTGAATCATTGTTCCTCCTAATGAGGAGAATGTTGTCGTGAGCGGATGAGGCGGCCTAGGTGGTAAGTCCTCTAAATTGTAGAGGTAAGGTGATGATTGTGGGGATGTAAAGAGATAGCTCTAGGAACCAATGGTGATGGTTTAGTGGAGATGATATTGTTTGGCCTAGGAGGTATGGTGGTGTTTGGCATAGGTAATTTTGTGGTACTAACCTTCTAGGAATTGGTTTGATTGGTTTGACCGGAGATGATTCGGTTGAAGAGATTTCGTGTACAACACGAGCCCTTTTGATGGGTGGTTCTTTGGTGGATAGGTTGTTACTTGGGGTTTTCTCATGATGAGATGATTTGAAGAGATTGCAAAGGATGAAAGTTAGGATGAGAGTGATGACTATGGAGATCCTAACAAGGTGGTTTATAAACCAAGAGATTTGGAAAGTGCATTTAAGCCTTAAGCCACTAAGGTTCATTGGAATGTGATGATTAGCATGCACAAGAGTCAACTGAGAGGTTGTGTTGTTCTAGGAACTCATTTAAGATGAGATGGAGTGTTTGAGTTAGAAAGATGAGTTGAAATGATTGTTTTACCAAGATTTGTCATAGATCGTCATCCGGATCCCACGGTTCCCTTCTCGAGGATCCGTCTAGGCTAGTTCTAGGGATCCGGCGTCAGATTTATGAAAGAGTGGAAATGATGTTTCTAAGATCCTAGACCTACATCACCTTGAGTGTTTCAGTTCTCCCAAGTGTTTTAAATGAAGGGGTGCTTAAGTGTTTGAAGGCAATGAGTGGTGTAGCTAATGAGTGTTATTTATGGAAGGATTTGGAACTTAAAAAAATACCAATGGATGGCCAAGGATGACATTAAAGATGTCAATTGAAGTTGAATGAAACTAAATGATCCTAGAGATCAGGTTGTGTCTTAGGATTGTGTTTTGGAAAATATCCTAATGGTTTTGAGATGGGAAAAACTAGGATTTGATCAACTTTGATCAATTTTGAGGTGAGGTTGATTAATGATCAATGTTGTCATAATCGAAGGATTTCTAACCTAGTTGTGAGGAATCAAGTAAAAAATGAAGTGTGAGTTTTGAGAGCGGAAGAGTGATGGATTTGAAATGATAGATCTAACAAAGCCTTAGAATGTGATCTATGTGAGTTGGAAAGAGTAGGAAAGCTCAACCTATCTTGATAAAGTCTTGATCAATCTTAAGACACTATGTTTAGCTTAGTGTGAGGTGTTCTAAGGGATGTGTTTGACATATAATGCTTGCAATTGCATTTTACTTTCTTAGGATCCCACGGTTCCCTAGATGTAGGGATCTGTTTAGTACAACATTTGGGATCCGTCTATCTCGCTAGACGTAACCTTTACTAAAGGTATGCAATGATCATGACAAATGCATTATATTCCAAGCTTTGTTTAAAGGAGTTCTAAAACTTGGATATCAAATGTAAGATGTGTTATTTCATGAAAGAGATAAGATTACATTGATAACTAATGAGTAGAGTAGAATTGATCATATTTGACTATTCTAGGTTCCTTGAGTGTCTTCACTAGGAGGATCATTATGTGATTGATGGGTATTGGTGGAATCATGAATGAAGAAAGTCTTCATGAGAGATATGTTTAGCGGTTCCATCATCTTATTCACAAGTATGTACAACGGACTTTGAAATTGAGGATGGAAGTGCATAACATTGTGAAAGAGGCGTGTCAAGAACATTCCATAAGGGATGAGTTTATCCTTGGAGCCTTGAAGGTTTGCAATTCGCCTTGCGAAGAAGTAGGCGAGATTGTATGGTTGTTGTGTTAGCAAACGATACAACATGTGAGCACAACAAGCGGGAAGAATATCTCGATTTCCCTAAGACTCAAACATTTTCACGTAGAATGAGAGCGACTGGGCTTGTACTTCTTGGATATCCGTGTATGGATAATGTTTGGATTGGAGTAATATGGTCGAGGTTTGCATATCATGCGTGTTAATTCTTCTTGGAGAGGGTATGTGTGAACAATATGGGCTATTTTCTTCACGAAAATTGAAGAGAGAATCAAGAGACCAATCTTCGGTGAAAGCACATTGTCCATGGTTTGGAATTCGGAGGATGTGAGCAAAATGCCCAAGGCTTAAAGTGAATTTTTGGTTTTTGATATAAAACCAAAGGGATAAAGAGCGATCCTCGTTACGAACGAGTTCCACTTGACGGAAGAATTCCATTATGAACCTTGGACATATCTTCGTTAATTTCAAGAAGACATTCTAGTCATATGGCTCGGAAGGAGGTATTGATACCTTCTTCGAATTGTGAGAGGTGTCTGTACGTCCTTCATGGAAGTGACGGTTTCGAGATTATTGAACCCACGGACATGATTTCCGGTGTGTTGGGCTCAAGGAAATGTTCGAGGTGTAGACGCTAGTGAGTGAAAAATCAAACTCGTATTCATGCGTCATAGTTGAACCTATAGGTGAAGGGTTAATAAGGAAGACGTTTATGGTCAAACTATAATAATCTAACGTTTTACTAGATATTCTATTAACAATTAGTATTTAGCTAACCCATGGTTTTGAAGCTCTAGTGGATTATTATTTTTAGAAAGATAGTGATTTTAATCTTGCATGAAAAGCATTTTCGATGGGGACGGATCCCGGTTCCTTTTCAAAAAGGATCCGGCTAGTGTAACTTCCGGATCCGTGGATCTCAGTAGTAATGTAACCGCTTTTAATAAAACATATGTTTTACGGTTATTGTACCATGAAGTATGTTTTATCCTACCTTTTCTTTTAGCATGCATACATGACATCTAATGTATCACGAAAGAATATAACACATATAGATCAAAAGAAATGAAACACACATAATAACACAAACATCCTAGATAAAATAGATAATTAATAATATTGCATTTCAATGCTAAGGATGATACAAAGGATTGGGTAAATGACCCCAATATAGATTAACAACACAAAGTAAATGTCTCCGTATGTGAACTTCATCATAGGGAACACAAGTGCGATGAGTGTTAGGCGATGAGCACGAGTGCGATGTAACCCATGTTGATGACGGATCTTCTTGGTTTAGGAAGAGATGGAATGAGGAAGAAGATGAAGTTTTTGAATGAGAGGAAATTTTGAAATTGGAAATTTTGAAAAGGTGAGGTTGAAAAAGTGGGCGTCAGTGGGTTTATTAATAGGAAGGAGGAATTTTGAAATTCGTGTTTTGTTTTATTAGAAGAAATAAAGCATAAGCTCTACATACTATGACTATAGACGAGAAAAATAACACGTATGTGAGAAACAAGCTTCCTAACGAGCTACATGTAAATCATGTGTAAACACAAAATCTACTCAAATAAAAGCCTAGCAAATAACACTTATATACTAAACAAGTATCATTTAGATATAAGTAGAAAGTCATACCTCGAATGCACTTAGGAATGTCTTTTACAAATGACAAATGTCACTTAGACGATTCCAGCTCTTTTCGTCTAAGATACCTTCAAGGAAGGTATTCTTGTTACCAAGCAACTCCTAAAGCTTGGTGGGTATGAGCTTTGACTAATCAATATCACAAGGAAGATTAGTGCAATTAAAAAAATATACATATATAAAAAAAAATGTTGTTATTAACTCAACATCCAAACATATAGTTTAAAAAAAACATGGTGTTTGTTTTTATGAAAATCCTTCTTTGTAGTTTTCAATTAACTATGGATCGTATCAAGTTTTTAAAGTACAATATACTTCAAGAAACTTGGTAACGAAGCTCTGATGCCAATTGTGGAAAACTAGAAGGGGGTTGAATAGTTTTACCAATTAAAACTTCCTTTTAAACTATTTAGATCGACTTATGTCAATCTATTTGGTTGTGTGTGTTGGATGTTGATAAACAAGCATATAAAGATATGTAATAAAGGATAAGAGTAAAAGCACAAAACCACAACGCAGTATTTATAGTGGTTTGGCTACAAGGACACCTTCCTTGCCTACTCCACTCCCCGAGTCACCTACTCGAGAGTTTGTAATCACTACACCAATCTCCTTATGGCGGAGAAGCCTTCACAACGTCGCTTAACCTTTTTCGGTACAAAGCTAAATACCGAAGTTCTTTCACACCAAGGCGAACCACACCTAACACAACGTCGCCTACCCTTTATACGGTGCTAGGCTAACCACCGAGTTCTTTCACACCTTAGGTGAACTACACCTTCACAACGTCGCCTACCCTTTATTAGGTACTAGGCTAAGCACCTAGTTCCATTGCAATGGAGGAACTACTACCACACTACACCAACGACTAATCCCAAAGGAGATCTACTCCTTTACAACATCATCAAGGACATCAATATCCTTGGATCTAATGCTAGTCTATCTAGTACATCGAAACACACCATATCGAATGTACATCTAAGGCACCTTTCACTAATGCCTTTGATTAGATCTATAAGACACCTTTCACTAATGTCTTTGATTAGATCTACAAGACACTTTTCACTAATGTCTTGTGTCTTCACTCTAAGCACCTTTCACTAATGCTTCTTGTCTTGACTTAAGCACCTACCACAAGTGCTTATCCTATGAGCGATAGATACCTTTCACTATTATCTTCGTCTTAACACTTGAGACATCTTTCACTAATGTCTTTAACACTACGCTTCTTTGAAGAAAGAAAGGATCATCAACAAGAGGACTTCAATAGCCTTGATGATGAGGAAGCTTGGCAACTCATGGACTTGAGCTTGCTCGACTTCAAAGGTGGTGATCTTCCTTTAAGAGGAACCTAAAAGATCACACAAAAACAAAACTACAAACATAGATCTCTTGGATCTATGGTTAGTGAGATTTAACTGGGGAAAAAGTATGTTGGAGAGGGTGAGAATTAATGAAGAAATGGCTCACTATTTATGAGGAAAAACCTATTGTTACCCGGATCCCGGATCCTTCCACTGGGATCCGGCTAGCACAAAGCTAGGGATCCGTGGTCCGCTCCTCTTTGCCCATGGGTATTTTGGGTTATGGGTCATGGGTCATGGGTTATGGGTTGATCCATGGTTTTCAATCTAGATACAATGTACCTTAAGGATACATTGAACTTGTGTAAGTGGTATATATAAAACCATGGGTTATGGGTCAAAACCATTTGCTAGTTTTATCTATTTAGTATATACTTGCTTTTACCCATTTTAGTATATACTTGTTTTACCCATTTTAGTGTACTTAATATAAGTATGTATTAACCCAATATGTAAACACTAGTTGTTGTACATGTGTATCTAAAATATAAAATCACTTAATCTTGTTATAGTGTTTTATATGAAAACGTAAGTGTGTTATAAAACTATTAGTTCAAACCATTTACGTATTTTATTTGTTTCGTTAATATGATTTTACTTTTGTTATCGACAAAACATTAGAAGATCGTAAAATATAAATAAACGTTTTTACGGCTTATTTGTATTAACAATATCTTTAGTCAAATGAGTTATGCTTTCATTCATATAAACTCATTTTTTCAAGGGCTTTGGTCTCATTCCTTTAGACGACTTACTAATTAACTCTCTGCTTAATTCTTTTGTAAGAGGATCCGCGATGTTATCATTTGACTTCACATAGTCAATTGAGATAACTCTTGTTGAGAGTATTTGTCGTGTCGAATTATGTCGGCGCCGGATATGTCTGGACTTTCTATTATACATCATGCTAAGAGCTCTGCCAATTGCCGATTGACTATCACAATGTATACTAACGGCCGTTACCGGTTTAGGCCACCTTGATATGTCCTCTACAAATTGAAGTAGTAATTTCGCCTTTTCTCCACGTTTATATAACACGATAAATTTTGATTCCATCATGTTCAACAGAAAATTAAAAACATACACTAATAAATGATAATTAAAAGAAAGCAGTAAAGGTCGAGGCAAAAGGCTCGTGCACGATTTCTTTAAAACAGATTCGTCGTCTGTTTCCCAAGGTACAAGTGCCAGCAGATGTATTGTCGGACGTGAAAAACTTGCCTTAGATTTTATGAAAACGTTGGCATGTCTTCATCGAATGTAGAATGGGAAAAACGTATGGAGTATGAATTTCGGTTGTATAAAAAGAGAATGAGACTTATGACTATATTTATACAAAATTGTTCTCCAATATTAAATATGTGCCATAATTAAACAAATCTATTATAACTAAACCAAATTTGCATATTCTTTTTTTACAAAAAAATATTTTGTAAAATTTGTCTTATAATTTTAAATCTATTCCTAAAATAGATTAACAGAATTTGGAAATAGGAAACCCGAACCCGAATCTTCAACAAAAACATTAACGTATAGGCAAATTTTTGAGTTGATTCGTGTCGCAGATGGTCATGGTGGCATGAGTTCACAAGCTTTAGCTCATTCATATCAACTTTATTTTGAACACTCTTTAGCTCGTTGCGAAGCTCTCTTCAAGGAGAACAAACCTACTAACCAATATAAATATATATAGAGTCACTTTATTTTGCATATTCAAAAATCCCTACATACCAAGGGACAAATCTGGACCACACAAATTATTATATCAAAAGAACAAGATTTAAGGAGAAAAGAAAAACATTGAGGGATCTAAATTGTAAATCTAGACCACCCTATTTTTTAATTAAAAACCACTTTCATCTCTCATTTTATAAATATTACATATCTCAAAAACCGTAAACCGTTAACCTAAAAAATTTACACCATCGTGACGAGCATTTAATTATCTTTCAAATAGATGGGTACTTTCATATAATTTTGACAAACTTTTTTTTCTCGGTGCAATATCACTTGTGATATAACACTAATCTGTAAGTTATAACACTCAACATGCTTTCGTAAAACAAATATAAATATTTTTGTAGAACTCCAAATGACTAATCGTAATTTAATGCACTTTCATGGAAGGTGTTCGATGCAATGACTAAGAGAGGGATACACAAGTTGAGAAGCAATCACAAGTTTCCATGTCATTTGATTGTGTTTGTAAGAGACCCTATATTAGTTCTAAGGTGCCGTTTGGTTTGATACTTTTAACAAAAAGTAATGGAATTGGAATCATTTCAAATGTTTGGTTTGAGGTATAATATTTGTAGGTCTCATTTGGTTCACATAGATAAAGGTTTGGATGAAAGATGACTAGGAGGATGACTTTGGGTGGTTTTGGTAGGTCCCACATTTAATCTCTCTCTATATACTTATTTGTTTTAATATTAAAATAATAATTTAAATTAAATTAAAATCAATCTATCATACAAAACAAACAATATTATAAATCTATCATTCTAGTCTCTCTCTTTATTTTCTTTCAATCTATACCAAATCCAAAATTTATTCTAAAACCATGATCATACCAAACACACCCTAAGTAATAATATCAATATTCAAGTACCTGGAAGAGAAAGTCAAGAATTATAAATGAGTATTCGTGATAACTACATTTCATTAATTGAGGTAACAAAGGAAGTTGGGGTTAAAAATTGATCATTATTTAGTACGTGATGTCACCAGTGATATCACACGTGATGTCACTAGTGATATCACACGTGATGTCACCAGTGATATCACACGTGATGTCACCTATGATATAACATGTTCCTCCATTACCACCTATGATTCAACAAAAAGAAGAAGCCAAAACATCTGAGATGTCACCTGTGATATCAAAGGTTCTTCCAAAAAGATGAACAACATAAGAATGAGATACACTGCAAAGATCCTTCTTTATGAAATGAATGACCAAAGTAAGTTGATAATAGAGTATGCCAGCAAGAAAACCATATGAGAACACTATTATTACTTGTGACATTTTAGAAAATTTAACAGAATATCACAAGTGATATAAACATTAAAATCAAACCCAAGTGTTGCATCATTTTTAACAGAATATCATAAGAGATACCATATACAAAACAAAATCAGACATAAAAATAGCATTATGTCTGATTAATAAGCAAAAATTCAGGTAAAAACAAAAATTTATCTAACAGCTTAATTAATAAGCAAAATTACAGGAGTAAATAACAAGATTATCAAACATTTTTCACTCAGACATTTCATCAAACACTTGGTGTGCAACTTGATCACAAGAAATGTTAACCAACTTGATCCATATAATTATCAACCGACTCAACAGCATTATCAACCGCAAAAATATCAATCAAATTACCTTATGAATCAAAACGGCTCATTTGAATCAAAAGAAAGCCATAAAAAAGATGATAACTTTGGGGGATGATGAGATGCATGGAATGGTGATGGTGATCGGGAAGTGATGTTGATGATCGAAATGGTGATAGTGATCGGAATGGTGATGGTGATGGTGATGGTGATTGGCGGTTACTAACTTTGGGGTAGGGGTGAACAAGCGAACGGACGGACGGACCGAGACCGGACCGACCGGACCGGACCGACCACATTCGGTCCGATCTTGATCTGGCTTTGGGCTAGTCGGTCCTCGGTCGGTCGGTCCGGACCACAAACCAACTATTTTGGCCTTGTTGGGACGGACCGGACCGGACCGACCACGAGATTCGGTTTCGGTCTTGACGGTCCGGTCGGACCGGGCCGACCCTACTTTGGGGTATTCGATTCTATATGTTAAAATAAATGTGATGTTAAAAAAAAAAAAAAAAAAGACTTATATAGATGGGAGTAAAAATTTTATAAAATTAAATCTTATATTTCTTCATTAGATCAACTAAATAGATGGTGGTGATCAAGAAGCGTCGAGGAATAAAAAGAAGAAATGAAATTTTCTCATAACATATACTTTCATTAAATAGTGTTCAAAGTTTGCAAATAACCATTTTTTTAAACAATTTTTTAGCAGCTATAATCTATTTTAATAAGAGAAAAAGAGTATAAAAAAAGTAACCCAAATTTCTTGATTACCTCTTAAGATCTAATGAAAAAGTTGATCTTGATCAAATTGGGAATCACACAATCTTATACCCCCATGCTTTGTCTACTTCTAGATTTCTAGTAGTAATCTGATGACTATCCTTGCTTTTTGACAAAATCTTTTATCACACTTCGCTTAAGTTTCATAATTAAAGTTACCATTATGCAAATTAAATGTATTAGTGATATCACATTTATACAATGTTAGCACACTCAAGAAAGTGTGACAAGATGGAGTTGATATCATTTCACATTACAACAATATCATCTAGAACTACATGAAAAATAATGCTAATAGACATATCATACCAATTAACGTAGATGAAATGCGTGTAGCATGTTAACATGGCTGATGGAATTTTAATAAACACCAAGTGTGGAACTGCGAAAAATTATGTTGACCAAGTAAGCCGATGAGCCGACCAAGCCCACGTGAAATGTGATGGGAGGTCTTTTTCTTGAGCGTTACCTCAACAGGAAACTAAAGCCTCATTTATGCTCTAACGGTTGTTTGGGCATATGTTTGTTTGCGTAATGAGTCACATAGCATAGTTGGTACCATATTTAGTAGCAGCAAATCTCAAACCAACCGAACATGCCAACTGTAGTATATAGATGAATGTACCTAATATGTCGAGTTAATGCAGAGGTGAAAATAGGAAGTTGTCCCATCTATAGATAGTTATTGATTCCAAAGACAGCCCTATATGGGTTCCTGATTCTTGTATCTTAGACCAAATTTGATTCTCTGTCAACATAAAAAGAAATTCCAAATGACCCATTATTTATAAATGGGATCCCCACCCATCAGGTGCTTGCTTTGTGTGTGTGGTCAGTGGTAAATGCATATTATTCACTAACAAATGTCAAGCTCAAGAGCACACCAAGTTTTAAATCTGCTATTTAAAGCAAAAGTGGCAAGATGAGTTGTTGAATTGGGCTTTTACAGCATGGGTCTATAGACGGTTTGGGTTGACCCCGAAACACCTTTTCTCTTCATTTGTTAATAAATAGCTAATGCAATACGATTACAGAAAAATACACATTACAATAATAATCTGATTATTTGAATAAAGCAAATGAGGAGGTTGCATGAATTATAAATATGCAGTGGATGACTTTCAACCCATTTGACCCGTTCTCTTATAAGCTAAAACTTTATATTCAACGGCGCTTCCTTCTAAGGGTAAAAAAATAACAAGTGACCATTAGTAAGTAAACTGGTTGAAAGTTCTACCTTACCTCAGTTTTTGGTATCTTTTACCATAAAATTCGCTAATATTGTCAAAAATGTGAAAAAACTTCAGACGACAATTTCTTAACATGCGGGTCCTGCAAAGGGAATGCCCGACTACGTACACGCTCAAAACTATTCATACCCGTGATACTCCGTGTTTTTTGAACCAACATAAACGATATAAGTTATAAGACAGCTATACTAGAAAGAAAACATGTCTTAACACTCCATGTGTGGTCATTAACTTATATTGGTATGGAAGAAACAATTTGAAACTTGTGGATGAGGAATAAGTGACTAAAAAACCACATGCCCCCACTCTTAACATATAGAAATCTTAAAAAATGGTGGCCTTTCAAACAGTGGAAGTAGCACACAAAACACACACTTTATAAACAAACTTCTTACTAAATTTTCATGGTGCTTTTTTTCTTCTTAGTATATAGTTTTATATGTATAATATGACATAAACGAAACTAATATGTAACTTTTGGATCATAACTAGTTTCAAATACTCAAATAATGACATCCTATCTAAGACGTGTTTTTGACCAAATTCATGCTGCTGTAGAATCATGGGACAAGAACCACACACCTTGCAGGCGAAGAAGTCTACACAGAAGCACCAATTGCTTGTCCTCGTATTACAGTGTCTTTGTAGCTCGACTTGCCATCATGGTACTAAGTTTGCTTATATATCATTTTTCCACATTACGTGAAACTTTATATAATCGGTTTCTATCTGCAGGTGATGTTAGCAATTCTTATAGGTATGCTAACACTTCTCACCTGGCATTTTACTAAAGTGTACACAAGAGCATCATTAAATTCTCTGGCATATGGTCTGCGGTATGAACTGTTGCAACGTCCAGTACTGCGTATGTGGAGCATCTTGAATTCCACTGTTGAAATAACAACAGCTCAAGTTAGGATCTCTGAGTATGTGATCAGAAAATACAACAAACCCGAAAACCAGGCACAGCAAGTTGAGGTTTATATTAATCCTATTTTTGTTTTTTTCTAATAAATATAGAAAATTAATGTAAATCGTACACTTGTTTCATCAGCTGTACGAAGTTATGAGGGATCTCACATGGGCGTTATTCGCAAGTCACAAAGCTCTAAATTCAATAACAATAAAGTACAAAAACGGTTTTGTTCAAGCCTTTCATAGAGATCCTAGAGATAACAGTACATATTACATATACTCTGATCTTACCAACTACACAATGGCTGGACCTTATGATGTGAATACATCGTCATCTCATCAAGGTTGGAATGACCAAACCATACATAGTAATATTTCAGCAATATGGTACCGAGAGGCACTAAACCCCGACACCGGTGAAAAGATTGGAAAACAGAAAGCAATTCCACCAGATGAGTTAATAAATATTGCTGGAATATCTCAAGTACCATATGGTGCCGCTTCATGGCATGTAGCTGTGAGCAAGTTTACTAATTCGCCCTTGCTCTCAGCAGCCATGCCGGTTAGGGACGCGTCTGAAGGAAGTATAGTGGCAGTTGTGGGGGTTACTACTGCTTTGTATAGTGTTGGTCAGCTTATGAAAGAGCTTGTGGGGTTTCATAGTGGACATATTTATTTGACATCACAAGAGGGTTGGTTGCTGGCAACGTCTTCAACGACTCCATTGTTGAGGAATTCATCAACTGGACCAAAGCTCATGATGGCTGTTGACTCTCAAGATCTGGTCATACAAAGAGGAGCCAAGTGGCTACTAAAAGCCTATGGGAACAAACCGCCACCGAACCATGAGGTTCACATAGAGAATGCCAAATTAGGAAACGAGCTCTATTATATTGATTCGTTTTACTTGAACTTAAAGAGACTTCCCATGGTATGCTATTATATATGCATGTATCATTATATATGTGTGCTGTTGGGAACAAGATACTTATGAAGTGATGAATTTTGCAGGTGGGAGTTTTAATAATTCCAAGGAAATACATAATGGGAAAGGTAGATGAAAGAGCCTTTAAGACGTTGATTATACTGATATCTGCTTCGGTGTGTATACTAGTTATAGGATGTGTGTGTATTTTTGTGTTAACGAATGGAGTGTCAAAGGAAATGAAGCTACGGGCTGAACTGATTAGCCATTTAGATGCACGTAGGAAGGCAGAGGCATCTAGTAACTTCAAGAGCCAATTTTTAGCAAATATGAGGTGAGTATTCATTCATATATCTTTAAATTTACTTATCTTTTTCATTTCTAGCAAATATTACATACTAGAAGGTCGTAAGTCATATATAGGCAGTTGAGGATAAATATAGATTATGTGCTGAGCATGCATAGTTCAAGATCTAAATGTCATGGTTTTCACGTTTTTATTCCATTCGACAGTCATGAACTGCGAACACCAATGGCTGCAGTCATAGGATTGCTGGATATTCTTATATCTGATGACGGTCTCACAAACGAGCAATATTCAACAGTTAGCCAAATTCGTAGATGCTCAACAGCTCTCCTCCGACTTCTCAACAATATTTTGGATATTAGCAAGGTGAATTCGCCATACAACATACACTGCTAACATCACATGCTCTTCCATTAATCCATGTTAGAAGTTCCTTAAAGATGAAATTATATTTAAGCTAAATTCATCCAATTTTACTTGCAGGTTGAATCAGGAAAACTGGTTCTGGAAGAAGTGGAGTTTGACATGGGGCAAGAACTTGAAGGACTAGTTGATATGTTTTCTGTACAGTGCAAAAACCACAACGTGGAAACTGTCATAGATCTCTCTGGTATACCATAAGAGCATAACTATTACTAGAACTAAATCTCTAAAAAAGCAAGATAGATAAAGAAATTCGTGCTAAATAGTTCAACTCAATGGTTGATAATTATTTTGTTGTCTGTTTGTGATCAGATGACATGCCAAAAGTAGTTCAAGGGACTCCGCTAGAGTTGTTCAAATATTTGCTAATCTAATCAGCAACTCAATCAAATTTACAACATGTAAGTGCACTTTTCTAGAAATAGTTTTGGCCAACTACATATTATTTAAAAGGGGTGTCAAACATAGTTAGCTTGCAGAATTTAGTATTAAAAGTTGACTCCTTTCCTAAAAAATAATAAGAATTGACTTACAGCAGGATACATACTTCTGCGAGGATGGTGTGAAGATACACATTCTATTACTGATAATGGGAACGCATCCCTTGATCGGGACACTTTATGGCCTGAAGCCAAGACTAAACTGATACGACAGGGAAGCCAAGAGAAAAGTTCCTGCAACAAGGACAACAAAGTGATTCTTTGGTTTGAAGTTGATGATACCGGTTGTGGTATGTACCTTGACTCTCACTGCTTAACAGAAGTTTTTATTAACTAATGAACATAGTACATTATGTTAAATCTGTTTTTGATGTATAGGCATCGATCCAAGCAAATGGGAGTCGGTGTTTGAAAGCTTTGAACAAGCTGACCCATCAACGACTCGACTGTAAGCAATAATACACGCGTTACCTTCTTCATGAGAACCAAATATATTAATGATCCATATTTTCAAATCGGCAATTTTGTATGCATTTTCTTATTCTCTTTTGATAATTTCAGGCATGGTGGAACTGGTCTTGGACTATGCATCGTTAGAACTCTGGTGAGATAAACTGTCGTCTTAAGCAGTAACTAAAATTAGCGCATAAAAATAAATTCCACATCAACAGAACATCCCTGTAGGTGCAAGAAAATAAGAAATTGGCTTCTTTGTGCTGGACATATAAACTAGACATAATGTCAGTCTAATTAGTGCAAAAAAGTAGAGTTATAAGTTACTTTTTGCAGCAAGTTAATATTGACGAGAATGTCATTCACAGGTTAACAAAATGGGTGGAGAGATAAGAGTTGTCAAGAAGAATGGACCTGGGACTCTAATGCAACTTTATTTGATACTCGGTACACCTACAGATGTACCCCGAGAAAATTACAAACTAAAGTTTGCAGATCATAACTTGAAGGTTAGCAACGGAAATTTTTTAAATAATAATGTGATTTATATCAGTAAATGAAACATGTTCAAAAAATATCAGTAAATGAAACTTCAATTCTAAAGGTAAATAAAATGTAAATGCAGGTACTTCTAGCATTAAATGGAACTATGGGTAGAATGATTCTATCCCAGTGGCTAATGAAAATTGGAGTGCCTATTTGGGATGCATCTGAGTGGAACGAACTGACGCACATACTTCAGGAGTTTTTTATACCTGCACGTTATGCCCAAAACTTAACATATGTATGCTCAAAAGTTGAATCATCAAGTTATCAGGAAATAGACGCCTCGGTTTTCATCATAGTCATTGATATTGGACTACTAAACTTAAGTACCGACATATGGGTGGAACAACTCAATTTCCTAGATACTTTTAATAGAAGAGCGAAGTTTGCATGGGTTCTAAACCATGATACCTCTAATACTATCAAAATGGAGCTTCATAACCGAGGACATTTGTTAATGGTAAATGAACCATTATACAAGGGTAAGATGATTCAGATAATAGAAGCTGCCATAAAAGAAAAAATGATTTCTTTGAGACATACTAATGGTGGAGGTGACACACATGAATCTTTGGAAATTGATTCAATACATTCGGATCAAGAGAGTTCAAACGACTCTGAAAAAGCAGAAATAAATTCACCAAGCAATTTCCAAGTTGAAGAAACACGACGTGTACTTTCTTCTTCACGTTATGGAAGTGTTAACAACTGTTTTCTTGATCTAACTGAAGTATGTTTTGAGCGGAACAAGTTGGACACAAATGAGACGGTTCCAGTGAGCAGGAATTCAAGTTTTCAGGAGAAAGGTATTCGATATGCAGAGAAGCGCATAACTGGAAACAAGTCCCTTGAAGGCATACGTATTTTGCTGGCAGAAGATAATCCAATTCTCCAGAAAGTAGCAACTATAATGCTTGAAAAGATGGGCGCTGTAGTTGTGGTGGTCGGAGATGGGTTGCAGGCAGTTGAGGCTCTACAAATTCCTCCGGACAATGGCCCCAAAACTCAAACTAAAATGTGTGATCCCTCACCGTACGACTTGATACTCATGGATTGTCAGGTAATGATGGTATAATATTACATAATTTAATAGTGCTGGGGGGTGTTTGGGATTGCTTATTTGAAATTACTTGTCTGCTTAAAAAACCTGCTTATTTGCTCTTAAGTCTTAAATAAGCAGTAATTTTTTTGTTAAAAGCAGATATGCACTTAAATAAGCAATCTTGCAGACCCTTTTTTGTGGTAGCTTCTGACTTGTTTCGTCCCTTTGAGATAACAGATGCCAAAGATGGACGGTTATGAAGCTACTAAAGCAATTCGAAGAGCGGAAATGGGAACGAAGTTGCATATTCCCATTGTTGCATTGACGGCGCACGCCATGTCATCTGATGAAGCCAAATGCTTAGAGGTGGGAATGGATGCATATCTAACAAAACCGATAGACTGCAAGCTTATGGTTTCCACCATTCTCTCATTGACCAAGTTACAACCTGATTCTCACATAATAAACTGTAGTGAACAATGTATTACTTGAAAATTTAGAAGAATAATACGATAGTTTTGTAGAATGTACTAAGGTATAGGAGAAATGTAATCCGAAATAGTAGAGCATATAGGAACAGACTTTTGACATAAACGTATCACGTATGACAAATGCATAGTTCTTTTCATTTAACCAATAATTGTATCAACTCTTTTAGGAAAATGTAATAAACCAAAATGAATCAAAAGAATCACGCAATCAAGAACACAAGGATTTAACGTGTCCGAAGTGTCTATTTTCTATACTAGGCTGATTTCAAAGGCTAAAAAGCATGAAACCCTAGCTAGAATATGTATACATGTAAAACTATATAGTTCGCGTGTTTACTACTAACCTGAATCGAAAATGCCAACACCTAGCCACTTTAAGTGGTTTGAGCATGTGTCTCGGTAGGCTTAGGCCTACACGGCCAAAAAGGTTTATTGTTATGTGAATGTCTCAATCAAATGAATGCATAGTTTAAATTGCAAACTTCATATATTTTGGGATCTTTTAAGTAATCTAAAGAGTGTTTGTTTAAGCTTATTTTGGGGCTTAAACTTATATTTAATAAGTATTCAACGGCTTATCATGATGAAAGAACTTAAGTTAATGTTAGGACTAATGATGAGGTTGTTAAAAAAAAAAAAAGGAGGGGACTATGACTATTTTGTCCATAGATAGCAATTAAATCAGGACTTGTTTTACAGGCATGAACCTCGGGGACTGGTTCGGTTAGTTGTGAAACTTAGCATTTAATGCTTTTTTTGGGTATAACCTTTTTAGTATATAGATACAACGAGTGTGAAACCGAAAACCGTGATTCTTTCCGACCAACTTTAGAACAAAACTTAAACCAGGGACTAATTTTGCCAAGTTGCTATAGTTAGAATTAATTCTACAGAACTTACCTTGCAACGCCCTTAAACTTTAGGGACTATTTTTATTTTTAATAGTTAGCAATTAATGATGCAATCTTTTTTGTAAAGCTTGAAAAAATACTATTTCAAGTTTAAAATATTAATATATATTTTAAAAGATGTTTAGATATATATATAATATAAATATATAAAAATATATGTTGGGATATATTGAGCGTGAATTTGGATAGGGACTATTTTTGCCAATTCTTTATAAAGGACTTTTGCGACACTTAAATCTTGGGACTATTTTGCCAAACCATAAACGATCCATAAACCGAACTTTTATTTCGGTTGAAGTTCGCGTTTTGGCGATGTTTGGGAGTTATGTCTCCGCCTTTTCGGTTATATATATAGAATAAGTATTCAACGGCTTATCATGATCAAGCTCATAAGTTAATGTTAGGCCAATGATGAAAAAAAAAAAAAAAAAAAAAAAGCCCATGAACTCCATAAGCTAAAAAGGTGCTTGATCAAACCTCCTGTATATAAATTCAAAAGACAAGCTCAAACACAATAATGGGCTCATTTTGGTTGGTGCTTGGTCAAACCTCCCAACTAAAATAAGCTCAAACAAACTGAGCTAATAGTCCAATTTGTTTTTCAAAGCTGTAAAAAATTAATTATCTTTTGATGTAAATACAGTAAAAAGAAATGATATTTGGCCCATGCAGGTCTCGAACCTGCGACCTTCGCGTTATTAGCACGACGCTCTAACCAGCTGAGCTAATAGGCCATTTGTTTTATAAAATCAAATTCAGGTTCTTGTAGTTGATTAGTTTGGTGTAGACAAAATTGTAACTATAATAAAAAATTGCTAGATCCACCCAATTTAAAAAATAAAATAAAATCACACAATAATATGTACTTCTTCCGTCTCATAATTATTGTCAGTGTTAACTTTTGAAGTTTTAATTTCAACTTTAACCTTAAATATTTGTATTTGTGTTACTTACTTGATGAAAAATATATGAATGGATTGAGTTTTAAGTGTATTTTCATTGGTACAATTTTTATAAAGTATTATATAACACAAATAAAAATATTTAAGGTTAAAGTTACAAATTAAAGACTTCAAAATTCAACACTGGATAATAATTATGAGATGGAGATAGTATGTTAATTTGTGAATGCAAATAAGAGAAAAATTCAAAAGCAAAAGAGATAATATCATAAATTTTATCATGCTACACTATCGTATAGATTTCTTTTTTTTTTTTAAATTATGTAGATCTAGTATTCCTCATATATATGATAAGTAGCATAAAATGTAGCAATTTTGCGGTTTAAACTATAAAGTAATTTGGTTTTATTTAACTTTAAACAAATCCATTGTCGTCATTTTACCCTAGCATATTTTAGTAGTATGGAATTGATGTCCAAGTCTGTTAGTTATGAAAGGGAAAATGGCTCTTTTTTTATTAAAAAAAATTGCGTGGCTCTTGAATGAAATAAAAAATTGTGGTTCTTGGTTTATTTGCCTCTAAATGAGGCCTATAAAAAGCAATGACGTTTGTCTAAGACTACACCACATCCATTTCATAGAAATCAAACAACAAAATGTCTCCTAATAGTTATTGTGAGAATATTAGAGAGTTTGTTGATATCTCCTAACTACAAGAGATAAATAGTGTTAATCCTTGTAATTAAAGAGAATGTGTAATTCTTAATTTTCATCATAGTAAAAATGTATCTTTCATTGCTCGTGGTTTTTACCTTATTGGGGTTTTTCACGTTAAATATGTGCGTCATCTTTTATTATATTTCATATTTTAGTTACGGGTTTGCTTCAACTCCGGTATCACTTTTCACAACAAAGTTTACTTACTCACTATCAACTTAACTTTTTTACCCAGTTTTTACCGTACATAGAAATTGTTTCATTTTTCAGGCTTGAGTTCAAAATCTAGTAGCAATTGGGGTGCAAAAGCAACAACACGTGTTCATACACGAGAGAAAGCCGGTAAGGTAACTAATAGGTGTTAAATCATATTCCCTCCGTCCCAAATTAATTGTCCTCATTTGACTTTTTAAAGTTTTAATTTCTCAACTTTGATTTTAAATATTTTTATTTATGTTATATAATAATTAATGAAAATATATGAATGGATTGTCTTTTAAATGTTTTTCATTTGTGTAATTTTCATCAAGATTACATACATACAAAATATTAAGGATCAAAGTTAAGAAATTAATCTTAGTCGTCAAATGAGGCCAATTATTTTGAGACGGATGGAGTATATAATTAACCTCTTTCATTCATTAGTTATTCAACACATTTATTAGTTATTTAACTTAGACGTGAGTTTCTTAATAGCTTTTGGAATCACCTCCCATTCCTATATATATTGAGGATTGCTTAAAAAATCAAATACAACCTTAATATAAATTGAGGATTGCTAAGTCTATAAAAATTTTACAGAAAAATGTTTCACAATGTGGCAAGATCGCTTATCCAATCAAATAGATTATTTCTTTCTTATAATTGTTTTGATTAGACAAATGATCTTGACAAATTATTGTGTAATACGTTTTTTTGTAAAAAACTTTGTGGTCGTACCACTCATATAAATTTACATGTCAAACTATTACCTTTTTAGTTTAATTTAGTTTTTATCATTATTGTGTTAGGTTCAACCATGATTGGTTTGGGGGTTGCACACTTTCATAAATGTACATAGTTTTAGTTTTGGAGTTAGTGACTAATTCAAGCAAATTTTATGAGATGTGATTTACATTTTCATAAATGATTAGGGCATTTAAATTTAAAGTGTATTGGACATATATATCTTCACATTACTTTTAGTCATGTTCATTCGGTAGTAAGTATAAATGTCCAAATACTCTAAATTTGAGTGTCACAATCATTTATAAAAGTGTCAAATCCTCCCAAATTTTATAGTCGATGGATTTTGGTGAAATTGTAGTAAAATTTAACTTGAGTCATTCACGACCACCGGTCACCTTCACCATCTCCACCTACATCTTCTCATATTGCTAAGTATTTTTTCTTGATGAGTTATTGTTCATTCACCATCTTTCTCATACATGTTTCGTCTTAGTCTCCTTCCCTGAAATGAGGTCGTCCCATGAATTATACAAATTTTGAGAGCTTTGGACGAAATTAAATAATGATGCCTTTCGATAAGGAATGATATATATAATGTGTCACCGTTTATAAGATATAATGTCTTATATAGTATGAGTTATTTTGCGAAGCGATATTTATCACTACAACTTTTATGTAAAAATGACCTTGTTAACTTATAATCTTAGCTACGTCCATGTTTATACTATCTCCATACCTAAGATGCACCAACATACCGGTACATTACGGATGGTTCACATAGTTTACCAAGACTACACCCATGATCTATCAACTTTAAGTAGTCCTCAATTCAAAAGTCACTTATATGGCTCGATATTTATGCAAAAATAATCTCTAACTCGAGTTATGCCCATAAACGGTATTTGCGAGGCGATATTTATCAACGCAACTTTTATGTAAAATATGACCCTCGTTAACTTATAATCTTAGCTACGTCCATGTTTATACTATCCTCATACCTAAGATGCACCAACCTACTCGAGTACATTACACGGATGGTTCACATAGTTTTACCAAGACTACACCCATGGTCTATCAACTTTAAGTAGTCCTCAATTCAAAAAGTCACTTATATGGTCGATATTTATGCAAACAAATAATCTCTAACTTGAGTTATGCCCACAAACGGTATTTGTCCATCTATCCAAGAATAGATAAGGACTATTTGTGTACATAGTTTTAGTTTTGGAGTTAGTGACTAATTCAAGCAAATTTTATGAGATGTGATTTGCACTTTCATAAATGATTGGGGCATTTAAATTTAAAGTGTATTGACATATATATCTTCACATTACTTTTAGTCATGTTCATTCAGTAGAGTATAAATGTCCAAATACTCTAAATTTGAGTGTCACAATCATTTATAAAAGTGTGCAAATCACCTCAAATTTTATAGTCGATGGATTTTGGTGAAATTGTAGTAAAATTTAACTTGAGTCATTCACGACCACCGTCACCTTCACCATCTCCACCTACATCTTCTCATATTGCTAAGTATTTTTTTTTCTTGATGAGTTATTGTTCATTCACCATCTTTCACGTACATGTTTCGTCTTAGTCTCCTTCCTAGAAAACAGTGCGTCCATGAATTTATACAAATTTTGAGGGCTTTGGACGAAATTAAATAATGATGCCTTTCGATAAGGAATGATATATATAATGTGTCACCGTTTATAAGATATAATGTACTATATAGTATGAGTTATTTTGCAGAGCGATATTTATCACTACAACTTTTATGTAAAATATGACCCTTGTTAACTTATAATCTTAGCTACGTCCATGTTTATACTATCCCCATACCTAAGATGCACCAACCTACTCGAGTACATTACACGGATGGTTCACATAGTATTACCAAGACTACACCCATGGTCTATCAACTTTAAGTAGTCATCAATTCAAAAAGTCACTTATATGGTCGATATTTATGCAAACATATAATCTCTAACGAGTTATGCCCACAAACGGTATTTGCGAGGCGATATTTATCACTACAACTTTAATGTAAAATATGCCCTCGTTAACTTATAATCTTAGCTACGTCCATGTTTATACTATCCTCATACCTAAGATGCACCAACCTACTCGAGTACATTACACGGATGGTTCACATAGTTTTACCAAGACTACACCCATGGTCTATCAACTTTAAGTAGTCCTCAATTCAAAAGTCACTTATATGGTCGATATTTATGCAAACAAATAATCTCTAACGAGTTATGCCCACAAACGGTATTTGTCCATCTATCCAAGAATAGATAAGGACTATTTGTGTACATAGTTTAGTTTTGGAGTTAGTGACTAATTGAGCAAATTTTATGAGATGTGATTTACACTTTCATAAATGATTGGGGCATTTAAATTTAAAGTGTATTGACATATATATCTTCACATTACTTTTAGTCATGTTCATTTCATAGAGTATAAATGTCCAAATACTCTAAATTTGAGTGTCATAATCATTTATAAAAGTGCAAATCACCTCCCAAATTTTATAGGTGATGGATTTTGGTGAAATTGTAGTAAAATTTAACTTGAGTCATTCACGACCACGGTCACCTTCACCATCTCCAACTACATCTTCTCATATTGCTAAGTATTTTTTTTTCTTGATGAGTTATTGTTCATTCACCATCTTTCTACGTACATGTTTCGTCTTAGTCTCCTTCCCTAGAAACAGGGTCGTCCCATGAATTTATACAAATTTTGAGAGCTTTGGACGAAATTAAATAATGATGCCTTTCGATAAGGAATGATATATATAATGTGTCACCGTTTATAAGATATAATGTACTATATAGTATGAGTTATTTTGCAGAGCGATATTTATCACTACAACTTTTATGTAAAATGACCCTTGTTAACTTATAATCTTAGCTACGTCCATGTTTATACTATCTCCATACCTAAGATGCACCAACATACTCGAGTACATTACGGATGGTTCACATAGTTTTACCAAGACTACACCATGATCTATCAACTTTAAGTAGTCCTCAATTCAAAAGTCACTTATATGGTCGATATTTATGCAAAAAATAATCTCTAACTTGAGTTATGCCCACAAACGGTATTTGCAGGCGATATTTATCATCGCAACTTTTATGTAAAATATGACCCTCGTTAACATAATCTTAGCTACGTCCATGTTTATACTATCCTCATACCTAAGATGCACCAACCTACTCGAGTACATTACACGGATGGTTCACATAGTTTTACCAAGACTACACCCATGGTCTATCAACTTTAAGTAGTCCTCAATTCAAAAGTCACTTATATGGTCGATATTTATGCAAACAAATAATCTCTAACTTGAGTTATGCCCACAAGCGGTATTTGTCCATCTATCCAAGAATAGATAAGGACTATTTGTGTACATAGTTTTAGTTTTGGAGTTAGTGACTAATTCAAGCAAATTTTATGAGATGTGATTTGCACTTTCATAAATGATTGGGGCATTTAAATTTAAAGTGTATTGACATATATATCTTCACATTACTTTTAGTCATGTTCATTCAGTAGAGTATAAATGTCCAAATACTCTAAATTTGAGTGTCACAATCATTTATAAAATGTGCAAATCCTCCCAATTTTATAGTCGATGGATTTTGGTGAAATTGTAGTAAAATTTAACTTGAGTCATTCACACCACCGGTCACCTTCACCATCTCCACCTACATCTTCTCATATTGCTAAGTATTTTTTCTTGATGAGTTATTGTTCATTCACCATCTTTCTCACGTACATGTTTCGTCTTAGTCTCCTTCCCTAGAAGCAGTGGTCGTCCCATGAATTTATACAAATTTTGAGGGCTTTGGACGAAATTAAATAATGATGCCTTCGATAAGGAATGATATATATAATGTGTCACCGTTTATAAGATATAATGTACTATATAGTATGAGTTATTTTGCAAGAGCGATATTTATCACTACAACTTTTATGTAAAATATGACCCTTGTTAACTTATAATCTTAGCTACGTCCATGTTTATACTATCCCCATACCTAAGATGCACCAACCTACTCGAGTACATTACACGGATGGTTCACATAGTATTACCAAGACTACACCCATGGTCTATCAACTTTAAGTAGTCATCAATTCAAAAAGTCACTTATATGGTCGATATTTATGCAAACATATAATCTCTAACTTGAGTTATGCCCACAAACGGTATTTGCAGAGCGATATTTATCACTACAACTTTAATGTAAAATATGCCCCTCGTTAACTTATAATCTTAGCTACGTCCATGTTTATACTATCCTCATACCTAAGATGCACCAACCTACTCGAGTACATTACACGGATGGTTCACATAGTTTTACCAAGACTACACCCATGGTCTATCAACTTTAAGTAGTCCTCAATTCAAAAAGTCACTTATATGGTCGATATTTATGCAAACAAATAATCTCTAACTTGAGTTATGCCCTGACGGTATTTGTCCATCTATCCAAGAATAGATAAGGACTATTTGTGTACATAGTTTTAGTTTTGGAGTTAGTGACTAATTCAAGCAAATTTTATGAGATGTGATTTGCACACTTTCATAAATGATTGGGGCATTTAAATTTAAAGTGTATTGACATATATATCTTCACATTACTTTTAGTCATGTTCATTCGCAGAGTATAAATGTCCAAATACTCTAAATTTGAGTGTCACAATCATTTATAAAAGTGTGCAAATCACCTCCCAAATTTTATAGCTGATGGATTTTGGTGAAATTGTAGTAAAATTTAACTTGAGTCATTCACGACCACCGGTCACCTTCACCATCTCCAACTACATCTTCTCATATTGCTAAGTATTTTTTTTTCTTGATGAGTTATTGTTCATTCACCATCTTTCTACGTACATGTTTCGTCTTAGTCTCCTTCCCTAGAAACAGGGTCGTCCCATGAATTTATACAAATTTTGAGAGCTTTGGACGAAATTAAATAATGATGCCTTTCGATAAGGAATGATATATATAATGTGTCACCGTTTATAAGATATAATGTACTATATAGTATGAGTTATTTTGCGAGAGCGATATTTATCACTACAACTTTTATGTAAAAATGACCCTTGTTAACTTATAATCTTAGCTACGTCCATGTTTATACTATCTCCATACCTAAGATGCACCAACCTACTCGAGTACATTACACGGATGGTTCACATAGTTTTACCAAGACTACACCCATGATCTATCAACTTTAAGTAGTCCTCAATTCAAAAAGTCACTTATATGGTCGATATTTATGCAAAAAAATAATCTCTAACTTGAGTTATGCCCACAAACGGTATTTGCAGAGCGATATTTATCACTGCAACTTTTATGTAAAATATGACCCTCGTTAACTTATAATCTTAGCTACGTCCATGTTTATACTATCCTCATACCTAAGATGCACCAACCTACTCGAGTACATTACACGGATGGTTCACATAGTTTTACCAAGACTACACCCATGGTCTATCAACTTTAAGTAGTCCTCAATTCCAAAAGTCACTTATATGGTCGATATTTATGCAAACAAATAATCTCTAACTTGAGTTATGCCCACAAACGGTATTTGTCCATCTATCCAAGAATAGATAAGGACTATTTGTGTACATAGTTTTAGTTTTGGAGTTAGTGACTAATTCAAGCAAATTTTATGAGATGTGATTTGCACACTTTCATAAATGATTGGGGCATTTAAATTTAAAGTGTATTGACATATATATCTTCACATTACTTTTAGTCATGTTCATTCTGTAGAGTATAAATGTCCAAATACTCTAAATTTGAGTGTCACAATCATTTATAAAAGTGTGCAAATCACCTCCCAAATTTTATAGTGATGGATTTTGGTGAAATTGTAGTAAAATTTAACTTGAGTCATTCACTCACCACCGGTCACCTTCACCATCTCCAACTACATCTTCTCATATTGCTAAGTATTTTTTTTTCTTGATGAGTTATTGTTCATTCACCATCTTTCTACGTACATGTTTCGTCTTAGTCTCCTTCCTAAAAGCAGGTCGTCCCATGAATTTATACAAATTTTGAGAGCTTTGGACGAAATTAAATAATGATGCCTTCGATAAGGAATGATATATATAATGTGTCACCGTTTATAAGATATAATGTACTATATAGTATGAGTTATTTTGCGAGCGATATTTATCACTACAACTTTTATGTAAAAATGACCCTTGTTAACTTATAATCTTAGCTACGTCCATGTTTATACTATCTCCATACCTAAGATGCACCAACCTACTCGAATACATTACGGATGGTTCATAGTTTTACCAAGACTACACCCATGATCTATCAACTTTAAGTAGTCCTCAATTCAAAAAGTCACTTATATGGTCGATATTTATGCAAAAAAATAATCTCTAACTTGAGTTATGCCCACAAACGGTATTTGCAGAGCGATATTTATCACTGCAACTTTTATGTAAAATATGACCCTCGTTAACTTATAATCTTAGCTACGTCCATGTTTATACTATCCTCATACCTAAGATGCACCAACCTACTCGAGTACATTACACGGATGGTTCACATAGTTTTACCAAGACTACACCCATGGTCTATCAACTTTAAGTAGTCCTCAATTCAAAAGTCACTTATATGGTCGATATTTATGCAAACAAATAATCTCTAACGAGTTATGCCCACAAGCGGTATTTGTCCATCTATCCAAGAATAGATAAGGACTATTTGTGTACATAGTTTTAGTTTTGGAGTTAGTGACTAATTCAAGCAAATTTTATGAGATGTGATTTGCACTTTCATAAATGATTGGGGCATTTAAATTTAAAGTGTATTGACATATATATCTTCACATTACTTTTAGTCATGTTCATTCTGTAGAGTATAAATGTCCAAATACTCTAAATTTGAGTGTCACAATCATTTATAAAAGTGTGCAAATCACCTCCCAAATTTTATAGCTGATGGATTTTGGTGAAATTGTAGTAAAATTTAACTTGAGTCATTCACGACCACCGGTCACCTTCACCATCTCCACCTACATCTTCTCATATTGCTAAGTATTTTTTTTCTTGATGAGTTATTGTTCATTCACCATCTTTCTACGTACATGTTTCGTCTTAGTCTCCTTCCCTAGAAACAGGGTCGTCCCATGAATTTATACAAATTTTGAGGGCTTTGGACGAAATTAAATAATGATGCCTTTCGATAAGGAATGATATATATAATGTGTCACCGTTTATAAGATATAATGTACTATATAGTATGAGTTATTTTGCAGAGCGATATTTATCACTACAACTTTTATGTAAAATATGACCCTTGTTAACTTATAATCTTAGCTACGTCCATGTTTATACTATCCCATACCTAAGATGCACCAACCTACTCGAGTACATTACGGATGGTTCACATAGTATTACCAAGACTACACCCATGGTCTATCAACTTTAAGTAGTCATCAATTCAAAAGTCACTTATATGGTCGATATTTATGCAAACATATAATCTCTAACTCGAGTTATGCCCACAAACGGTATTTGCAGAGCGATATTTATCACTACAACTTTAATGTAAAATATGCCCCTCGTTAACTTATAATCTTAGCTACGTCCATGTTTATACTATCCTCATACCTAAGATGCACCAACCTACTCGAGTACATTACACGGATGGTTCACATAGTTTTACCAAGACTACACCCATGGTCTATCAACTTTAAGTAGTCCTCAATTCAAAAAGTCACTTATATGGTCGATATTTATGCAAACAAATAATCTCTAACTGAGTTATGCCCATAAACGGTATTTGTCCATCTATCCAAGAATAGATAAGGACTATTTGTGTACATAGTTTTAGTTTTGGAGTTAGTGACTAATTCAAGCAAATTTTATGAGATGTGATTTGCACACTTTCATAAATGATTGGGGCATTTAAATTTAAAGTGTATTGACATATATATCTTCACATTACTTTTAGTCATGTTCATTCTGTAGAGTATAAATGTCCAAATACTCTAAATTTGAGTGTCACAATCATTTATAAAAGTGTGCAAATCACCTCCCAAATTTTATAGCTGATGGATTTTGGTGAAATTGTAGTAAAATTTAACTTGAGTCATTCACGACCACCGGTCACCTTCACCATCTCCACCTACATCTTCTCATATTGCTAAGTATTTTTTTCTTGATGAGTTATTGTTCATTCACCATCTTTCTACGTACATGTTTCGTCTTAGTCTCCTTCCTAGAAAGTGGTCGTCCCATGAATTTATACAAATTTTGAGAGCTTTGGACGAAATTAAATAATGATGCCTTCGATAAGGAATGATATATATAATGTGTCACCGTTTATAAGATATAATGTACTATATAGTATGAGTTATTTTGCAGGCGATATTTATCACTACAACTTTTATGTAAAAAATGACCCTTGTTAACTTATAATCTTAGCTACGTCCATGTTTATACTATCTCCATACCTAAGATGCACCAACCTACTCGAGTACATTACACGGATGGTTCACATAGTTTTACCAAGACTACACCCATGATCTATCAACTTTAAGTAGTCCTCAATTCAAAAAGTCACTTATATGGTCGATATTTATGCAAAAAAATAATCTCTAACTTGAGTTATGCCCACAAACGGTATTTGCAGAGCGATATTTATCACTGCAACTTTTATGTAAAATATGACCCTCGTTAACTTATAATCTTAGCTACGTCCATGTTTATACTATCCTCATACCTAAGATGCACCAACCTACTCGAGTACATTACACGGATGGTTCACATAGTTTTACCAAGACTACACCCATGGTCTATCAACTTTAAGTAGTCCTCAATTCCAAAAGTCACTTATATGGTCGATATTTATGCAAACAAATAATCTTAACTTGAGTTATGCCCACAAACGGTATTTGTCCATCTATCCAAGAATAGATAAGGACTATTTGTGTACATAGTTTTAGTTTTGGAGTTAGTGACTAATTCAAGCAAATTTTATGAGATGTGATTTGCACACTTTCATAAATGATTGGGGCATTTAAATTTAAAGTGTATTGACATATATCTTCACATTACTTTTAGTCATGTTCATTCTGAGTATAAATGTCCAAATACTCTAAATTTGAGTGTCACAATCATTTATAAAAGTGTGCAAATCACCTCCCAAATTTTATAGTGATGGATTTTGGTGAAATTGTAGTAAATTTAACTTGAGTCATTCACCACCACCGTCACCTTCACCATCTCCAACTACATCTTCTCATATTGCTAAGTATTTTTTTTCTTGATGAGTTATTGTTCATTCACCATCTTTCTACGACATGTTTCGTCTTAGTCTCCTTCCCTAGAAATGTGGTCGTCCCATGAATTTATACAAATTTTGAGAGCTTTGGACGAAATTAAATAATGATGCCTTTCGATAAGGAATGATATATATAATGTGTCACCGTTTATAAGATATAATGTACTATATAGTATGAGTTATTTTGCAGAGCGATATTTATCACTACAACTTTTATGTAAAAAATGACCCTTGTTAACTTATAATCTTAGCTACGTCCATGTTTATACTATCTCCATACCTAAGATGCACCAACCTACTCGAATACATTACACGGATGGTTCACATAGTTTTACCAAGACTACACCCATGATCTATCAACTTTAAGTAGTCCTCAATTCAAAAGTCACTTATATGGTCGATATTTATGCAAAAAATAATCTCAACTCGAGTTATGCCCACAAACAATGTATTTGCAAGAGGCGATATTTATCAACGCAACTTTATGTAAAATATGACCCTCGTTAACTTATAATCTTAGCTACGTCCATGTTTATACTATCCTCATACCTAAGATGCACCAACCTACTCGAGTACATTACACGGATGGTTCACATAGTTTTACCAAGACTACACCCATGGTCTATCAACTTTAAGTAGTCCTCAATTCCAAAAGTCACTTATATGGTCGATATTTATGCAAACAAATAATCTCTAACTTGAGTTATGCCCATAAATCGGTATTTGTCCATCTATCCAAGAATAGATAAGGACTATTTGTGTACATAGTTTTAGTTTTGGAGTTAGTGACTAATTCAAGCAAATTTTATGAGATGTGATTTGCACACTTTCATAAATGATTGGGGCATTTAAATTTAAAGTGTATTGACATATATATCTTCACATTACTTTTAGTCATGTTCATTCTGTAGAGTATAAATGTCCAAATACTCTAAATTTGAGTGTCACAATCATTTATAAAAGTGTGCAAATCCTCTCCAAATTTTATATAGCTGATGGATTTGGTGAAATTGTAGTAAATTTAACTTGAGTCATTCACGACCACCGGTCACCTTCACCATCTCCACCTACATCTTCTCATATTGCTAAGTATTTTTTTTCTTGATGAGTTATTGTTCATTCACCATCTTTCTACGTACATGTTTCGTCTTAGTCTCCTTCCCTAGAAACAGGGTCGTCCCATGAATTTATACAAATTTTGAGGGCTTTGGACGAAATTGAATAATGATGCCTTTCGATAAGGAATGATATATATAATGTGTCACCGTTTATAAGATATAATGTACTATATAGTATGAGTTATTTTGCAGAGCGATATTTATCACTACAACTTTTATGTAAAATATGACCCTTGTTAACTTATAATCTTAGCTACGTCCATGTTTATACTATCCCCATACCTAAGATGCACCAACCTACCGAGTACATTACGGATGGTTCACATAGTATTACCAAGACTACACCCATGGTCTATCAACTTTAAGTAGTCATCAATTCAAAAAGTCACTTATATGGTCGATATTTATGCAAACATATAATCTCTAACTTGAGTTATGCCCACAAACGGTATTTGCAGAGCGATATTTATCACTACAACTTTAATGTAAAATATGCCCCTCGTTAACTTATAATCTTAGCTACGTCCATGTTTATACTATCCTCATACCTAAGATGCACCAACCTACTCGAGTACATTACACGGATGGTTCACATAGTTTTACCAAGACTACACCCATGGTCTATCAACTTTAAGTAGTCCTCAATTCAAAAGTCACTTATATGGTCGATATTTATGCAAACAAATAATCTCTAACGAGTTATGCCCATAAACGGTATTTGTCCATCTATCCAAGAATAGATAAGGACTATTTGTGTACATAGTTTTAGTTTTGGAGTTAGTGACTAATTCAAGCAAATTTTATGAGATGTGATTTGCACACTTTCATAAATGATTGGGGCATTTAAATTTAAAGTGTATTGACATATATATCTTCACATTACTTTTAGTCATGTTCATTCTGTAGAGTATAAATGTCCAAATACTCTAAATTTGAGTGTCACAATCATTTATAAAAGTGTGCAAATCACCTCCCAAATTTTATAGCTGATGGATTTTGGTGAAATTGTAGTAAAATTTAACTTGAGTCATTCACGACCACCGGTCACCTTCACCATCTCCAACTACATCTTCTCATATTGCTAAGTATTTTTTTTTCTTGATGAGTTATTGTTCATTCACCATCTTTCTACGTACATGTTTCGTCTTAGTCTCCTTCCCTAGAAATGTGGTCGTCCCATGAATTTATACAAATTTTGAGGGCTTTGGACGAAATTAAATAATGATGCCTTCGATAAGGAATGATATATATAATGTGTCACCGTTTATAAGATATAATGTACTATATAGTATGAGTTATTTTGCAGAGCGATATTTATCACTACAACTTTTATGTAAAATATGACCCTTGTTAACTTATAATCTTAGCTACGTCCATGTTTATACTATCCCCATACCTAAGATGCACCAACCTACTCGAGTACATTACACGGATGGTTCACATAGCTTTACCAAGACTACACCCATGGTCTATCAACTTTAAGTAGTCCTCAATTCAAAAAGTCACTTATATGGTCGATATTTATGCAAACAAATAATCTCTAACTTGGATTATGCCCACAAACGGTATTTGCAGAGCGATATTTATCACTGCAACTTTTATGTAAAATATGACCCTCGTTAACTGATAAGGTTTTAAAAGCTACCATTTTGAGGGTCGTTTAAGTCCTTATTTGATCACTTTTGTATCCGTTATTGCTTAATATCGTTCCTTTTCACTTTTTAGGTCTCGTGAAGGCAAAATCTTGGAATGGCACTTATTTGGACGAAAAGGCGAATATATGAAGAAAATGGCCAAAGTCGAAATCGAGACACTCACGATTGTTGAAAGTAAGCGATGACCAAAAGCTTTGACGCCGGTGCAAAATTATGGCGACGCCGTCCCAAAAATTATTGTGACGCGCCCGTTGTGAAAGAGTAGGCGTCGCTACTCGCACGGCCTAGATGCAATCCGCACGACGCCGGTCAAGAGGACTCCGCGTCACGGACATAAGGTGACGCCGCCGCAAGGTTAACGTGGCCAAGACGAAACCCTAATGGAGGGCGACACGACGGCGCCACTAAACATAAGGTGACGCCGCCGCAATTGTAATCTTATATATAGAATCCGAATTTTTCGTCTTTGTGTGGAGAGTCTTTGGAGTAAAACCTAAAACCGAACCTAAGGTGTCTTGTACAGATTTTATGGTTTTAAACCCTATCTTACATCAAGATAAGTCTTTACTTCATTAATTCAATTATGTCTTTGATTATTTGTGTGTATGCTTGCATGTTCTCCATGTCCGCTAATTTATTTGTGTGTTTGCTTAGGAAGTATGAAACTTAATTATTAAATATTGATTGGTTGTTTCTTATCTTAGTTGATTAATGATCTAGTAATGCGATAGGTCATTCGTTGTGCACTTAATGCTTGATTCATCTTTGTGAACCTTAGAGTATAATTACCGAGTAATTGTAGGCTAAACCATCCAAAGAGCGCTTAGAGTAGGAGTTTATAATCTCTAGTGGGTTTGTAGACAAGACCCTTTGGTAAGTTCAAGAGTTAGGGAGAAACGCATACCCTACAACTTTAGACACACAACGCAACTAGGAATAAGACGTGACACTCAACCATCAATAGGAGATAATTAAGGAGTAATACAAACTAAGTAAACACATCTTTAAACTATCATACAAACACACATTAATTAGACATAGACTCCACAACCTTAGTTTAGATAATTAGATAATAGTAGAGTAATCGGTAGAAATACCAACCCCCAAATCCAATACCCGAGATTCGTACCTTTCCATTTTTCATAAAATATAAAAAGATAAAAATAATCTTCCTCAACCTTAACCTTAGCGTAGTAACTCCCTACTAGCATTCCTATTCCCCAGAGAACGATATCAATACCCGTGGCTTACCCTAATTACTACACTACAACGATTAGGTTCATCGCCTAGGGTGTTATAAAACTTGCTCAAGAAAAGGAAGTTCCTTTGACCCCGAACGACGCGTGTAGCGTTATCAAGTTTTGGCGCCACTGCCGGGAATAGAATAGCTAGTTAGTAGTCCACCTCGCTTAGGTTTCTTTGCTTGATTCCTATCAAGTAAACTTTTTTTTCTCATTTTTAGATTTCTCTTAGTCTATCCCCTTCTTCGTAACCTTTGTTCGTAACCCCATCACTCTTCATCATGGAGAATGATAACCAACCACCACTCGATAACCAACAACCAACCAACGCTCACCACTAAACAAATACCCACCGCTGACCCGACCCTCGCTAACCAACTTCGAGCCCGTATCATGAGTGAGATTGGAGAGCTTAGGAAATTAAATATGATAATTGAGAATACACTTAAGGAAACCCTTATGAACTGATCAACCTCTAGATAGTGATTCGACTACAAGTGATCTGGATGATGATCTAGAAAAGGAGAGTATAAGATGTTAGGAATTATGAAGGGTAGTAAGGAGAAGGGAGAACTTAGGAGTACTTTGATTTATACCCTAAAAGGAAAGAAACCGCTTATCACCATAATGTGGTTAATTTTCCAAGACCACCTTTCGAGCCTCAGATAAGGAGGGAAACCCTAAAATATCAAAATACCGTGTATGATTGGATACTTATCTAGGATCACACCTACATTGATTATAAGGCACCCATGAATATAATGTCTAGGCTCTATTACAATTGGATCATGAGCAAAAAGCTAGAGCCTATGAGGGACCCCTTTCGCCCTAGGAAAGCAAGTAACTATGTGGGGAGGGTTAAGGGATTGCACGTGTTCATAGGTAACTTCACATATAGGTGTGACTTCATGATTCTGGAAAATGTCAAAGGAATCATTGATGGGTTTTTAAGAGACGTGATACTTGGGAAACCATTTATAGAAGAGTCTAAGATGGTTTATGATAAAGATGGAGGGATAATCGAGTTCTCAAATGAAACCGAGAATGTTAATATATAATGCCCCACAAAATAAGAATTTTGAGGGCATGGATAATTTAGATGTAGATAACATTCCGGCATTCAAGTAGACGGAAGAACAAAGTTTACTACAATCGCTTGTCTTGAACTAGGGCCTGAATATATTCGTGATGAAAGAAGAGTTAAGGAGATCGAATGGGCCTATAAGATTAGGGCAACGAGGAGCACGACTACGAGTCTAGCTACAAGACTCTTTAATAAAGAAAAGCGCTCGTGGGAGGCAACCCATGCTTAATTGTTTGCTTGTTAGTGTCATATATCTTTTATTAATTGTTTATCCTCATGTTTAAATTTGTAAAATGCTTTATTTTGTTTTAACTTCGCCTTAATTGCATATAAAGGTATTTTACATAAGGGATAAGTGTAGGGAGGATTACACACGCTTTCAAAAGAAACGTAAACATGAGAATAACAATTAATTAAAAGATATTTATGTTTGTTTGTTCGAGTCAAATGCTTGTATCGAGTCATAATGGATGTTTTTGCGTAAATTTTTCCGATTCTAAAGATGTAAATTTTCCGAATTTTTTCGTAAAATCGCACCGCTTTTTGTCAGGATAACCGACGGCGTCAGATTGCAACCGACGGCGCCGTGAAGGAGTAAAACATCGATTACTTTTTCTCGCTTTTCGAGCTACTTATAAATTTTGGAATTTTCTGTGTCTTAATTTTCTTAGAAATTCAGTAAACATCCATTCCACAAGCATTATATCCTAGTTTAAATCGAGTCTTATATATATTATTACCGCCGATTTTACGCGAAGGTTTCGTTTGTTTTCTTCAAGTGTGCAGGTTTAGTTTGTCAAGAAGAAGTTACATAAGATTGGAAGGAGCTTTTCACGTAATAATTCTTCTTGGAAAAGAGTTTAACCACCACTTTACACGGATCCTACCGAGCTAATCGGGGAGTATTAGTTTCTTTCGCTTTTAATTACCTTCTTCTAGCATAACTTTGATACTTTCGGGGAACATTGGGGACAATGTTCGGTTTAAGTGTAGGAGGAAAATAAAACGGAACTTTGAAACTATGCTTATCCTTGACTATTTGCTTTGTCCAATTGTGATTGTGTAATAAACCATGAGAAAATGTCGGTTAGGGTAATTTTGGCACCAAATTTAAAATTTTTCATGACATATAGGAGTGGGCCATTAGTCTTAACAAAAGCGCCTCATGGATAGGAAGTTGCATGACTAGCACAAAACCCTTTACCACCCAAATTCCACCAAAATGTGAGGATCGCCTTAGATTAGTAGGAATTAAAGCATTCATCTTCAATGCTTAGAGTGTGAACCGGTAGTATATTAGATTCTAGAACTTGTTTTGTGATGCATTCGAGATCGCAAGTGAGGCTACACTTGTGTAGTTAGGAATAACTAAATGATAAGAGGCATTAGGATAACCCTTGTTTGATACTGTAATATAATTACTTCTTCCACTTCGGTTGAGTAATTCCTCCATACCCTCCGTTGTACTCATTTTTAGTACACGATACCCTAGTTAACCCTCGAGCCTATCCTTTTCGCGGTTCTCGTGATGTTTCGGTTTTCCGAATATCAATGAAGAGCATTGTTTACACCTCACCCCAAATATACACCCAAATCGCCTTAGCTCACCCCTTATGCACTCACTTTTAGTGCAAATGTTTGTTATCACCCTAAACCCTTAGTTCAATTATCTAGTTGCTTGCATAAGTTGCTAAGTCGAGTCATATCCTTTGTATACGCTTTTGGGATGATTGGGATTCATGGGAAAAGTTAAAGTTTATGAAATGACGGAAGGAACGTTAAATTCAAATTCCCTTTGTTTTATGTAATAATGTACCCCAAGTGTTTTGATCTTTTCAATTCGGGTCAAATTAGTGTTAGAGTAATAAAACTCAAGTGTAGGGATATGCCTGTAAATCCCTAGTATTTTGATGTTATCATAGAGGATGGTAGAGTAAAAGTGTATGAAAAAAAAAAAAAAAAAAAAAAAAAAAAATAGAAAAAAATATATAGAGTAAAAAAAAAAAAAAAAAAATACGGCTACCATCCTACATCTATCCTTTAAATTTATGTTTGTTTATTTCAGCTTATCTAGAGTTTAGAGTGTCGAGTCTTGGCTTAGCAACGCCATTCTTCATATGCATTTAACATAGAGATTTTTGACTTACCACCACTAAATAGCCTATCCCACCAAACCCTTATTTCCCAACCGTAAGCCTAATGTTACAACCCTTTAAAGACCTCTTTGATAGTCTTTCCTAGGTGCTTACGCCAAAGCGATGGAGGTTTGATCTATTCTCAAGCCTATGGTAATCTATGTACTAGGACCGGTTAATGAGTGTTTATCTTCCATTTCCTATATTGTTATATTTCATATATACACCCGAGAGAGATGTGAGTATCCAAACACCCCATGTGAGGTGCTAGTATGTAATTCCGTGCTTGTTATGACTTTTTGGGGCTTATATGTGTTGTGGACCGTTTTGAATAAATGCTTCATGACCCCTAACTTATAAATTAATTGGTTAAAGCACATTTGCTTGAGGACAAGCAAATAACAAGTGTAGGGATATTTGATAAGGTTTTAAAGGTACCATTTTGAGGGTCGTTTAAGTCCTTATTTGATCACTTTTGTATCCGTTATTGCTTAATATCGCTCCTTTTCACTTTTTAGGTCTCGTGAAGGCAAAATGTCGGAATGGCACTTATTTGGACGAAAGGCGCGAATATATGAAGAAAATGGCCAAAGTCGAAATCGAGACACTCACAGCTTTGAAAGTAGAAGGCGACGGCCAAAAGCTATTGCACGCCGTCCCAAAATTATTGTGACGGCCGAACCCAAAACTCGTGTTTTCAAGTGACGCGCCTGGGCCAGAAAGAGTAGGCCGTCGCTACTCGTGACGGCGAGATGCAATCCGAGACGACGCCGAAAGTCAAGAGGACGGCGCCACGGACATAAGGTGACGCCGTCGCAAGGTTAACGTGGCCAAGACGAAACCCTAATGGCGGCGACACGACGGCGTCACTAAACATAAGGTGACGCCGTCGCAATTGTAATCTTATATATAGAATCCGAATTTTCGTCTTTGTGTGGAGAGTCTTTGGAGTAAAACCTAAAACCGAACCTAAGGTGTCTTGTACAAGATTTTAGGTTTTAAACCCTATCTTACATCAAGATAAGTCTTTACTTCATTAATTCAATTATGTCTTTGATTATTTGTGTGTATGCTTGCATGTTCTCCATGTTCGCTAATTTATTTGTGTGTTTGCTTAGGAAGTATGAAACTTAATTATTAAATATTGATTGGTTGTTTCTTATCTTAGTTGATTAATGATCTAGTAATGCGATAGGTCATTCGTTGTGCACTTAATGCTTGATTCATCTTTGTGAACCTTAGAGTATAATTACCGAGTAATTGTAGGCTAAACCATCCAAAGAGCGCCTTAGAGTAGGAGTTTATAATTTCTAGTGGGTTTGTAGACAAGACCCTTTGGTAAGTTCAAGAGTTAGGGAGAAACGATACCCTACAACTTTAGACACACAACGCAACTAGGAATAAGACGTGACACTCAACCATCAATAGGAGATAATTAAGGAGTAATACAAACTAAGTAAACACATCTTTAAACTATCATACTAACACACATTAATTATACATAGACTCCCACAACCTTAGTTTAAATAATTAGATAATAGTAGAGTAATCGGTAGAAATACCAACCCCCAAATCCAATACCGAGATTCAGACCTTTCCATTTTCATAAAATATAAAAGATAAAAATAATCTTCCTCAACCTTAACCTTAGCATAGTAACTCCCTACTAGCATTCCTATTCCCTAGAGAACGATATCAATACCCGTGGCTTACCCTAATTACTACACTACAACGATTAGGTTCAACGCCTAGGGTGTTATAAAACTTGCTCGAAGAAAAGGAAGTTCCTTTGACCCCGAACGACGCGTGTAGCGTTATCATTAACTTATAATCTTAGCTACGTCCATGTTTATACTATCCTCATACCTAAGATGCACCAACCTACTCGAGTACATTACACGGATGGTTCACATAGTTTTACCAAGACTACACCCATGGTCTATCAACTTTAAGTAGTCCTCAATTCAAAAAGTCACTTATATGGTCGATATTTATGCAAACAAATAATCTCTAACTTGAGTTATGCCCACAAACGGTATTTGTCTATCTATCCAAGAATAGATAAGGACTATTTGTGTACATAGTTTTAGTTTTGGAGTTAGTGACTAATTCAAGCAAATTTTATGAGATGTGATTTGCACACTTTCATAAATGATTGGGGCATTTAAATTTAAAGTGTATTGACATATATATCTTCACATTACTTTTAGTCATGTTCATTTCAGAGTATAAATGTCCAAATACTCTAAATTTGAGTGTCACAATCATTAATAAAAGTGTGCAAATCACCTCCCAAATTTTATAGCTGATGGATTTTGGTGAAATTGTAGTAAAATTTAACTTGAGTCATTCACGACCACCGGTCACCTTCACCATCTCCACCTACATCTTCTCATATTGCTAAGTATTTTTTTCTTGATGTGTTATTGTTCATTCACCATCTTTCTACGTACATGTTTCGTCTTAGTCTCCTTCCCTAGAAACAGTGTCGTCCCATGAATTTATACAAATTTTGAGGGCTTTGGACGAAATTAAATAATGATGCCTTTCGATAAGGAATGATATATATAATGTGTCACCGTTTATAAGATATAATGTACTATATAGTATGAGTTATTTTGCAGAGCGATATTTATCACTACAACTTTTATGTAAAATATGACCCTTGTTAACTTATAATCTTAGCTACGTCCATGTTTATACTATCCCTATACCTAAGATGCACCAACCTACTCGAGTACATTACACGGATGGTTCACATAGTTTTACCAAGACTACACCCATGGTCTATCAACTTTAAGTAGTCCTCAATTCAAAAAGTCACTTATATGGTCGATATTTATGCAAACAAATAATCTCTAACTTGAGTTATGCCCACAAACGACATTTGCAGAGCGATATTTATCACTGCAACTTTTATGTAAAATATGACCCTCGTTAACTTATAATCTTAGCTACGTCCATGTTTATACTATCCTAATACCTAAGATGCACCACCCTACTCGAGTACATTACACGGATGGTTCACATAGTTTTACCAAGACTACACCCATGGTCTATCAACTTTAAGTAGTCCTCAATTCAAAAAGTCACTTATATGGTCGATATTTATGCAAACAAATAATCTCTAACTTGAGTTATGCCCATAAACGGTATTTGTCCATCTATCCAAGAATAGATAAGGACTATTTGTGTATATAGTTTTAGTTTTGGAGTTAGTGACTAATTCAAGCAAATTTTATGAGATGTGATTTGACACTTTCATAAATGATTGGGGCATTTAAATTTAAAGTGTATTGACATATATATCTTCACATTACTTTTAGTCATGTTCATTCTCGAGAGTATAAATGTCCAAATACTCTAAATTTGAGTGTCACAATCATTTATAAAAGTGTGCAAATCACCTCCAAATTTTATAGTGATGGATTTTGGTGAAATTGTAGTAAAATTTAACTTGAGTCATTCACCACCACCGTCACCTTCACCATCTCCACCTACATCTTCTCATATTGCTAAGTATTTTTTTCTTGATGTGTTATTGTTCATTCACCATCTTTCTACGTACATGTTTCGTTTTAGTCTCCTTCCCTAGAAACAGGGTCGTCCCATGAATTTATACAAATTTTGAGGGCTTTGGACGAAATTAAATAATGAAACCTTTCGATAAGGAATCATATATATAATGTGTCACCGTTTATAAGATATAATGTACTATATAGTATGAGTTATTTTGCAGAGCGATATTTATCACTACAACTTTTATGTAAAATATGACCCTTGTTAACTTATAATCTTAGCTACGTCCATGTTTATACTATCCCCATACCTAAGATGCACCAACCTACTCGTGTACATTGCACGGATGGTTCACATAGTTTTACCAATACTACACCCATGGTCTATCAACTTTAAGTAGTCCTCAATTCGAAAAGTCACTTATATGGTCGATATTTATGCAAACAAATAATCTCTAACTTGAGTTATGCCCACAAACGGTATTTGTCCATCTATCCAAGAATAGATAAGGACCATTTGTGTACATAGTTTTAGTTTTGGAGTTAGTGACTAATTCAAGCAAATTTTATGAGATGTGATTTGCACACTTTCATAAATAATTGGGACATTTTAATTTAAAGTGTATTGACATATATATCTTCACATTACTTTTAGTCATGTTCATTCAGAGTATAAATGTCTAAATACTCTAAATTTGAGTGTCACAATCATTTATAAAGTGTGCAAATCACCTCCCAAATTTTATAGCCGATGGATTTTGGTGAAATTGTAGTAAAATTTAACTTGAGTCATTCACGACCACCGTCACCTTCACCATCTCCACCTACATCTTCTCATATTGCTAAGTATTTTTTTTCTTGATGAGTTATTGTTCATTCACCATCTTTTTACGTACATGTTTCGTCTTAGTCTCTTTCCCTAGAAACAGGGTCGTCCCATGAATTTATACAAATTTTGAGGGCTTTGGACGAAATTAAATAATGATGCCTTTCGATAAGTAATGATATATATATAATGTGTCACCGTTTATAAGATATAATATAATTAGTTATCTAAACGTTATACTCCGTAACATATTACTCATTTAAGATATTTTTTCATCTAAATATTTTTTTCTTCGTGAAAAATATGTGCACACATGCATATAATTATTAACCGGATAAATTTTGAGACCTTTAAAAATTTTGGGGCCCTAAATGATCGCTCACTTTTCACACTCTAAAAGACGGCCTCGCTTAAAAGCAATTAGTACTCCCTCCATTGCCCATTTGAAAAAGATATCGATCATCACTTGCTTCCTTTGTTTAAATTTCGTGCAAACAGTGGGTCGAATAAATGTTATACAACTCGTATTAAAACTAATTTCTTGTGTTATGAGGCTAAAAGTTTCTTGTAATTGTTACGTATCTGAATTAGAGGTGGTAAAATATGCTCAAAAGCAAAAAGATGGGTTAAATGGGCAAATTTTTAAAAGATTTTGGCACATTTAGCCCCTCTTTTTTTGAAATAGGCACATATAGCCCATTGAAAACTTAAATGGGCACTAACATGCACATTTTTTTCTCAATTGTAGAACATTACGATCGGTTTTAAATTTTTTTTTTATATAAATATATTTAAGTTTTTTTAATATAACTAGGATATTACGTTTAAGGAATTTATTTTGACATTTTAGGTCTTTTACTGAGCGATTTGTATAACATGTGCCCGTTTGGCCCATGCCCATTCTAGCCAGTGCCCGTTTTAGCCCGTGCCCATGCCCGCCCGACCCCCCCGTTTTGTAACCTCTAATCAGAATACATCACATTACATTATGGAGGAGAGTTATTTTACATACCAAACTTTTCTTACATACCAATGGACTCATCTCCATCATCCATCTAAAAAGAAATAAATAAATGAGATTAAAATCATTTTATTATTTCACATATTTTTATAATTTAAATATCTCTTAAACCGTTAATCGTTAAGCAAAATAATTACACCATCGTGACGAGCATTTAAGTATTTTTCTATAGACGCAAGACTTTGATATACTTTCGAAAAAAGAAAAATCATTTTTCACGTTTTGCCTTTTTTTTTTCTTCGAACCTGAATTTGCATGAAATATCATATATGATTTAACACTAATTTAAATATCACATGTAATATTATATAAATCACATATGATATGTAATATCATATGTGATACTAGTGTTAAATCATATATGATAAATCACATATGATATACATATCATATATGATTTAACACTAATATCACATGTGGTATTCAAATTAGTGTTAAATCATATATGATTTTTCATGCAAATTTCAGTAACGTAAAAAAACGAAAAAAACTTTAAAAAAAACGTGAAAAACACGAAAAAAAAAATTTGTCGAAAGTATATCAAAATGCCTATCTATAAAAAGACAATTAAATTCTTGTCGTAATGGTATATATTTTTTTCGCTTAACGATTAACGGTTTGAAATATATTTATATTTGATGTCATCCATTAGATCTAATAAAAATGGAATGTGGAGATTGGTCCCTTATAGTATGTAAAAAAGTTTTTGTCCTCAAATGATCTTAAATCTTACATTATGATATACAAGAACGGAACTTGAATCTTTTTGTTGAACGGTTGAAAGGCCAACTTATAAAATATGTATGTTGGAGAGGCTGATATACTGTATAATATGTTAAAGAAATTTCTTTGGGCTAATGGCATGATGATATATCATAGTTGTCATGATTTATTTCTATATGTATGAAACAAATTTTTTTGCTATTTTATGTACTAAACTTGATTTTATTATATTTTTTGTGTACTTTATGACAACTATGATACATACAATAGCAAAAAAATGAGAGGCAAATTGATCATAAATTACACAAAAAATACAATAAAATCAAGTGTAGTATATAGAAGAGCAAAAAAATTTGTTTGATACATACAGAAGAAATTCATGACAGCTATGATACTTTAGAGGTCATTAACCCAATTTCCTTTTAAACATGTTTAAAACTAGAAATAAATGAGAATAAAATATACATGTCAATTTTTTTGAAAGAGAGGTGATTTGCACACTTTCTAATTTGATTGACACATTTTAATTTATACAGACGACATTTATACCCTCACGGAATAAAAATATGTTAAAGTTATGTGAGGTATAAATATCAACACACTCTAAATTAAAGTGTATCAATCAATTTGTAGAGTGTGAAAATCACCGAACTTTTTGAAAAACCCATAACCCTCTTTGGTTACTTCTATATTCCGTCCATGAGGATATAGTAGCCAATAAGGCTAGAAGGCAAGCAGAAAGATCACTCACCTTCACATCGTCGGCCTTTTTCTCTCTCTCTTTCACTCACCTTTATGCGGACAAGAGACTCACTCTCACTCACCTTAACTCACATTTTCTTTGAACTCTACAAACCAAACGGTGGAATATAATAGCACACAAATCAATTAGGTGAGTGGGTCACCTTAATTTGCCTAGAAACCCGAGACTCACTCGTGAGTTATGTTTATGTGCAAGGTGACTGACGAGTGACTATGGCTTAAAGTGAGCGAGTCACCTCGCCTTGCGTTCCGGCCTAAATGTCTTTGTTTGTTGGTCTAAAGTTTCAAACGATGACGGGATCTAAATTTTATTATTGAAAACTTGGATAGTTATAACTAGTAAAAATGTCTTCCGTTAGTTATCACTAGTAATAAAGTGTTTTTTTTAATTGAGTTTTTGTCATTAAAATGTTTTAGGCCGAAGTTGATTTAATGGTATGAGAATGGAGGACGCACCAAGATTTAAGTGATTTTATATTTCTTTCTTTGATTGGTCTGATTTTCATTTGAACTCTTGGCTAAACATTATAGTAATTTAACATGTTATCTTCATTTGAGCGTCACATTATCATTCAACACTCTACTAAACTTACCACGAAATAGGTGATATGATCACCACCAAACCAAAATCATAAAAATATTTCACTTTATACAAACATACCCTCACAATACTTACGAACCAAAAAAATAATAATAATAAGAACATTATTTTTTCTTGTTTTCTGTTAGATGGTGCATACCACCAAACAAGTGTAAAATATCGTCCTTGCCGCGTGGTTGAAAAAAAGTTTTATGGGGTTGGGTGACATGTTTGATGATGATGGTAAACCACCCACCATAGTGCATAGTCTTAGATCGTATATTAGTAATTAGTGGTTACATGCACGCATTAACATTATAAAAAACTAATAAAAACACATGGTATGACCCATATAAACACACAAAGCAGAGGGAATGGGGCCGGAGGCTGGAGTGTGCTTGGCCCCTCCAAAGAGCCCAATTGCTTTTAATACTCTGATTATACTTAAGCCCAAAAGCCCAATTATTATTGCTCTTTTAAAATCTAGAATTTTGAATCTTCGAACTTTAGTCACTAAATTAGTAAAGTATAAGTTTTTGAATTTTATGTGTGTATATTTTAGTTTTATATTTGGTAAATTTATAATTGTTGTTTCTTTTAGGCGTACTGATGAGTATATGAAAAGATGAAAGAAAAGCATCATTGATTATTTCAACCTATTGATGTACTGAATTAAACAATTGATGTACTCATGTTGTATTAATGTTTCTTTTAAGTTGAACAATGGTAAGAAAGGAATAAAAAGAACCATGAGTTAATTACATAATTGGTCCTTAAGGTTTATCGGATCTTGCATATATTGTTCTTGTATTTTTATTTTTTGACGGGTCATATTCTCGTGGTTTTTGTTTTACGGATCCTATCCAAATATCTAAAATCCGCTCAAAAGGACTAACGTGGTAATTTGTGATTAACTTCAAGGGTTGAAAGAGTATTAAAGGAATTCTTCTCATTAATTCCCACCTAAACACACTACACACTCTGTTTTTACATCAACCCTAATTTCTTATCATTTTAACCCAATTGTTTTCATTAAACTGCACCACACAACACACATTAACCTTTCTAAGATGGGTGATCCACAAAATGCTCACTGCGACCACCAGAACCGTGTTTGATCCATCAACGAGAATATGGTAGGTGTTCTTATGTTGATTCAAAATTGATCAATTTTGCAAAATTGATCAATTTTTGACTGTTAAATGTTAATTGAAGCAATGCATTGATTTATTTTATTGTATCTTTGAACAGAACGAAGAACCCTAATCTTTTCATTAATCGGAGATAAACCATGGTGGTTTTTTCACTATATGTCCGGAAAACGCTACTTAAATGGTAAGGTAAATTGGTTTGATTGGGTTGATGCTGATGAATGGTCTATTTTAGAACTTAGTGACATGCTACGATTGTTAGGTTATAAAGAAGAAGTTATGTTTTATCATTTTAGAATTCCTAACACTAGTTTTGATGATTGCCTTAGACCCTTAGTAACAGACAGTGATGTAAGAGACATGATTAAGCATATAGGAATATTTAAGGTTATTGAGGTGTTCATTGAGCTTTGGTTAACAGTTTTCTCTGATCCCTCTCACAAACCGAAACTAAGACCAAAAGTGTTGAAGTGGTAGTGACGGAACCTTTGACTAAAACACCTTGACTCGCACACCTAAGACCAAAAGTGTTGAAGTGGTAGTGAAAGAACCTAAGTCAAAGAGTTTGAAGAAGTTGCCAATTAGGAAAAAACCTTTAACTAAAACACCTAAGAAAAAGTTTGTTATAAAACTGTCTAAGAAAGCATTAGAAAAGAAAATGTCATTGTTTGATGAGTGGCCTGGGACTGAATACATAGAGAATGACAATGTTGAGGATAATGTAGTGATAACTGCTCTACAACCATTGGCTACTGAGACTGAATGTAGAAATGACAATGAATTTGATCCCTTATTTTCTTACCAAGAGAATACTGAAATGGGTCAATCAAGTGGTTTAAATAGAGGTGATGATGGGAATACTGAACTAGATAATGATGTAAATAGAGGTGATGATGAGACTCAAATGGGTCAACCAAGTAGTGAAATGGGTCAACCAAGTGAGACTGAAATGGGTCAATCTAGTAGGATGAAGAAAGATGGCAAAAGGACTACTGAAGTAGATAATGATGTATTCATAGATCAGGATAACAATATAGAGGATGGTTGTTGATATGAATGATTTTAGGGAGAATTATCTTAGGAATGTTAGGTCTGAAGTAGTAGATGAGCCAGAAGAAGAAGATGTGGACCTACATGAATTTGATAGTGCATCAGACTGTGATGGGGATTATGAAGCAGATAAAAATAGAGCTTTGAGAAAGTTGGAAAAAATGCATAAACAAGGTATGATTTCACCTGGAAACTTTTATGTTGGTGAAAAGTTTGGATATAAAACAATTTTAAGTAAAGTAAACAAAACTAATAGTGAATCAATGACCTGAAAGATATAAATAAAACACGAGAGTAATTTTCAACGTCACATTCTTATTAGAAATGAATCAAGAAGAATCGTTACCCTAGTACTATGGAACGAAGATTGGGATTGAAATGACAACGTGTTTGCAACTCCTATCTAAGCTCAGTGGGATGAAATGGAGTTTTGAATGAAATGGAGAGGAAGATGAAGTTTTGAATGAGAGGAAAATTTTGAAATTGGAGAGTTTGAAAAAGTGGGGATAGAGTGGGACTAACGGATGGTGTATTTATGGGAAGGAGGAATTTTGAAATTTGTGTTTTGTTTTATTATTAGAAAGATATGATTTTGGATAAAGTAAAATAAAACACAAGTTTTATAAATCATGACTATAGACGAAAGAGTGACACGTGTGAGAAAAAGCTTCCTAATGAAGCTACATGTAATACATGTTTATGCACAAAAGATAATCAAATAAATACCTAGGTAATCATACTTATTTGTTAAGCTAATTATCATTTAGAGATAAGTGGAAAGTCATACCTCAAATGCACTTAGGAATGTCTTTACAAATGACACATCAAATGTCAAGACAATTCCAGTCCTTTGTGCCCAAGATACCTTCTTAGGAAGGTATTCTTGTTACCAAGTGATTCCTATTGTGGAAAACTAGAAGGGGGTTGAATAGTTTTGCCAATTAAAACTTCCTTTTAACTATTTAGATCGACTTATGTCAATCTATTTGGACGTGTGTGTTGGATGTTGATAAACAAGCATATAAAAGTATGTAATGAAAAGATAAGAGTAAGAAGCACAAAACCACAACGCGAGTATTTATAGTGGTTCGGCTACAAGGACACCTTCCTTGTCCTACTCCACTCCCCGAGTCACCTACTCGAGAGTTCGTAAACACTACACCAATCTCCTTATGGCGGAGAAGCCTTCACAACGTCGCCTACCCTTTTTCCGGTGCTAGGCTAACCACCGGGTTCTTTCACTAGTTCCAAGGTGAACCACACCTACACAACGTCGCCTACCCTTTATAAAGTACTAGGCTAAGTACCTAGTTCTTTCACACCAAGGTGAACCACACCTACACAACGTCGCCTACCCTTTATTAGGTACTAGGCTAAGCACCTAGTTCCATTGCAATGGAGGAACTACTACCCAACACTACACCAACGACTAATCCCAAAGGAGATCCACTCCTTTTTACAACATCATCAAGGATATCAATATCCTTGGATCTAGTACTAATCTATCTTGTACATCGAAACACACCATATCGAATGTACATCTAAGGCACCTTTCACTAATGCCTTTAACTAGATCTTCAAGACACCCTTCACTAATGTCTTGTGTCTTGACTTCTAAGCACCCTTCAATAATGCTTCTAGTCTTGACTTCTAAGCACCTACCACAAGTGCTTATGATATGGACGATAGATACCCTTCACTAATATCTTCGTCTTGACACTTGAGACACCTTTCACAAATGTCTTCAACACTTAGGAAAAGAAAACAATCATCAACAAGAAGACTTGAGAGTCTTGATGATGAGGAAGCATGACAACTCATGGACTTGAGCTTGCTCGACTTCAAAGGTGGTGATCTTGCCTTTAAGAGGAACCTAGAAGATCACACAAAACAAAACTACAAACATAGATCTCTTGGATCGAGGTTAGAGAGTTTTCAACTCTAGGGAAAGTATGTTAGAAAGGGTGAGAAACAATGAAGAAATGGCTCACTATTTATAGAGGAAAATTTCATGTTCCCGGATCCCACGGATCCCTTCCACAAAGGATCCGTCTAGCGTAAAGCTAGGGATCCGTGGGACGCTCCTCTTTACCCATGGGTATTTTGGTTATGGGTCATGGGTCATGGGTTGATCCATGGGTCTTTAGCTAGATACAATGTATCTCTTGAGTGCAATGCACCTAGTCACATGGGTATGGGTCAAAACCATGGGTTATGGATATTATCCATGTATGATATAAGCATGATGTCATGCAATGGGTTATGGGTCAAGCTCCATGGGTCATGGGCTTTGGGTTGTACCCAACTACATTCAATGTATTTGCCCAATGGGTTATGATACTTAAGTTTCTACCCATTTATATTACCCAATATACTACATACTAGTTATGTGTATATTTTACCCAAATATGTAAACACTAGTTGTTGTACATATGTAATATTAAATCATAAAATCACTTATACTTGTTTTAGTGTTTTATGTGAAAATGTGAATATGTTAGAAACTATTAGTTCAAACCATTTACGTATTTTATTTGTTTCGTTAAAATGATTTTACGTTTGTTATCGACAAAACATTAGAAGATCGTAAAATATAAATAAACGTTTTTACGGCTTATTTGTATTAACAATCTCCCCCTTTTTGTTGATGACAAAACATAAAATTATTTTAAGGAAAAGCTAAAATTCGTAAAAGTTTGAATTTGTAGTTTTTACTTTCTTCTCCCCCTTTTTGTCGAAACAAAAAGAGCTTCGAAAGGAAACTAACACATTGTTTTAGGAAAAACATGTGAAGGAAATAAAAGGAAACAGAGAGCAAGTAACGGGAAAGGATCTCGTCTTAACTCCCCCTTGACGAGTCCATCCCTATGTAAGGGCGTCAAGAAAGTAATACTAAGTTAGTTTGTTTGCAACTAAGTTTGCAAAAGATTTCGTCTATGTGACGAATGTGCTCCCCTTGATGATTGCAATTTTGCAAAGGGATGTCAAGAAATGTAATCCTAATATTGCAAGTGATTTGCAATGTATTGCTTTGACACAAAGCTCCCCTAGCTTTATGGTGTCAAAGTCTTCATGTGTAAATTGAATAACTACAAAACAAAGATTAGAAAACAAGTAAAATGCACAATTTCCTGCATATGTGATCCAAGTTAGTAGAAAATTAGTTTTCTGTCTCACGGATCCCACGGTTCCCTCCTAGTAGGGATCCGTCTAGGCAAATTAAAGGGATCCGTCTGGGCGATGAATAAATTCAGCAAATGGTGGTATAACAAATAATGTTATCACCAAAGTGAGATATGTATTATACAACATATACATACATAACTCATATAACAAGTAGCACGTAATTTCATTTAATAAAACTAGAGTTATGATATACATGACTCTAAAATTACATGACTAGGAATTTCTAGACCAACTAACGCTTGATATTAGGACACCACTAAAATCTTCTAGCTCAAGTTTGTTTAGGTTTAATCTCGTCGAAACGTTCGAGGAGGTGATAGAACATGAAACATTGGTCTTCTCATACTTCATGTATCAAACTTTCAACATGTTGACAATGATAACAATCTTTGTCATGGCTAGATAGTGATGGTGGAAGAAATGAAATGGCTTGATGCGAAGGATCAAGTGAAGCAGCTTGTAGAGTCTCAAACGATGGAGGGATTAGTGGAGGCGCATTTGAGAATGGCTCGACCAAGAATGATGGTGGTGGTAGAGAAGTGTCAACTTCCATATGGTCGGGTGGTTGACTTTGATGATTTCTCATAATCCAAATTGGATTATATGATGGAAACGGCGAAAAGGAAGTCGGAGCTAATGTTGACTCAACACCTTGATTTTGTATCATTATTCCTCCTAATGAGGAGAATGTTGTCGGCGGAGGAGGATGAGACGGCCTAGGAGGCAAATCCTCTAAATTGTAGAGGTGTGGTGATGATAGTGGAGATGTAAAAGATATAGCTCTAGGAACCAATGGTGATGGTTTAGTGGAGATTATATTGTTTGGCCTAGGAGGTATGGTGGTGTTTGGCATAGGTAGTTTTGTGGGTACTATCCTTCTAGGGATTGGTTTGATTGGTTGAGGAGCAATCCTTGCATTTGTTGGCTTGACCGGAGATGATTCGGTTGAAGAGATTTCGTGTACAACACGAGCAATTTTCTTGGGTGGTTCTTTGGTGGATAAGTTACTACTTGGAGTTTTCCTCATGATGAGATGATTTCAAGAAGTTTGTAAGGGTTTCTTAAGTGCTGAAAATTAGGATGAAGGTGATGACTATGGAAGTCCTAACAATGTGGTTTATAAAGCAAGAGATTTGGCAAGTGCATTTAAACCTTAAGCCACTAAAATTCATTGGAATGTGATGATTAACATGCACAAGAGTCAACTCGAGTTTGTCTTGATCTAGGAACTCATTTAAGATGAGATGGAGTGTTTGAGTTTAGAAGGATGAGCTTGAAATGATTGATTTAGCTAGAGTTGACATAAAGCGTCATCCGGATCCCACGGTTCCCTTCTCGGAGGATCCGTCTAGGCTAATCCTAGGGATCCGGCTCTCAAGCAACTATGAAAGAGTAGAAATGATGTTTCTAAAGTCTAAGATCTATAACATCTTGAGTGTTTCAGTCCTCCTAAGTATCTTAAATGAAGGGGTGCTTAAGTACTTGAAGGTAATGAGTGATGTAGCTTAATGATTGCCTTTTATGGAAGGAATTGGAACTTTCATGAGTACCAATAAATGAACAAGGATGACACTAAAGATTTTTAGAGTGTCAAGTGAAGCTAAATGATCCTAGAGATTAGATAGTGACTTAGATAAATCCTTTGGAAAATATCCTAGAGGCTTAAGATGGAAAAACTAGGATTTGATCAATTTTGACCAATTTTGTCGTAAGGATGATTATGATCGATTTTGCTATAAAAGGTTTCCAACGTTTAGATATGAGAGATCATTGTGAAAAATGATGTGTGAGCTTAAGGCGGAAGAGTAATGGATTAAAATGAAATGATAGATCTACAAGCATCTTTGGGTGTGATCTAGGTGAGTTTATGTGTGAGTGGGAAGAATCTACTTAACTTGATAAGGACTTAATTTGCCTTAAGACACTATGTTTAGCTTAGTGTGAGGTGTTCTAAGGATATGTTTGAAATACAATGCTTGCAATTGCATTTTCTATTTGTCGGATCCCACGGTTCCCTAGATGTAGGGATCCGTCTAGCACAAACTTTGGGATCCGTCCATCTGCTCAGCAGAACCTTTACTAAAGGTATGCAATGATCTTGACAATGCATTATATTCCAAGGTTAGTTTAAAGAGGTTCTAACACTAAGATATCAAATGTAAGATGTTTTATTTCATGAAGGAAATAGGATTACATTGATAAAGCACGAGTACAAGAGGATTGATCCTATTTGAAATACTACTAGGTTCCTTGAGTGTTTTCGCTAGGAGGATCATCATGTTGTTGATGAGTGTTGGTGGAATCAAGAATGAAGAAAGTCTTCATGAGAGATATGTTTAGCGGTTCCATCATCTTGTTCACAAGTACGTACAACGGACTTTGAAATTGAGGATGAAAGTGCATAACGTTATGATAGAGGCGCGTCAAGAACATTCCATAAGGGATGAGTTTATTCTTGGAGCCTTGAAGATTTACAATTCGCCTTGCGAAGAAGTAGGCGAGATTGTATGGTTGTTGTGTTAGCAAACAATATAATATGTGAGCACAACAAGCGGGAAGGATTTCTCGATTTCCCTAAGACTCCAAACATTTTCACGTAGGATGAGTGCAAGGGGCTTGTACTCTTCTCGGATGTCCCGTGTGAAGATAATGTTTGGATCGGAGTAATATGGTCGAGGTTTGCATATTATGCGATGTAAATCTTCCGGGGAGGGTATGTGAGAACAATATGGACTATTTTCTTCACGAAAGTTGAAGAGAGAATCAAGTGACCAATCTTTGGTGAAGGCACATTGTCTATGATTTGGAATTCGGAGGATGTGAGCAAAATGCCCAAGGGTTAAAGTAAACTTTTGGTTTTGATATAAAACCAAAGAGATAGAAGCGATCCTCGTTACGAACGAGTTCAACTTGACGGAAGAATTCCATTATGAACCTTGGACATATCTTCTCGTTGATTTCAAGAAGACATTCTAGTCCTATGGCTCGGAAGGAGGTATTGATACCTTCTTGAATTGTAGAGAGGTGTCTACAATCGTCCTTCGTGGAAGTGACGGTTTTCGAGGTTATTGAACCCACGGACATGAATGCCGGTGTGTTGGGTTCAAGGAGATGTTCGGAGAGTAGACGCTAGTGAGTGAAAAATCAAACTCATATTCATGCGTCATAGTTGAACCTATAGAAATGAAGAGTTAATAGAAAGTGATGTTTGTGGTCAACCTATGATTATCTAATGTTTTTACTAGATTTTTATTAACAATGGTTTTTAACAACAATGACACTTAACTCACTTATGGTTTTGACATTCTAGTGGAATATTTCTTTTAGAGAGAAAGTGGTTTTATTTTGCATGAAAACTGTTTTCGATGAGGACGGATCCCACGGTTCCTTTACAAAAGGGATCCGCTAGTATATCTTCGGGATCCGTAGATCGTAGTTATGAAGCAGATTTGATAAAAACATAGGTTTTACAATTTTGTACCAAGATATGTGTTTTAGCCTACATTTTCTTTTAGCATGCATACATGACTTCTAATGTATCACGAAAGAGTACGAAACATATGAAACAAAAGAAATGACAAACACATTATGATAATAATAACCTAGATAAACTAGACTATTAATAATATTTCATTTCAATGCTTAGAATGATACAAAGGATTGGGTATATAACCCCAATGTAGATTAACAACACAAAGTAAATGTCTCCGTATGTGAACTTCATCATAGGGAACACAAGTGCGATGAGTGTTAAGGCGATGAGCACGAGGCGATGTAAACCATGTTGAAGATGATCCTTCTTGGTTTCGGTTGGGATGAAATGGAGAGGAAGATGAAGTTTTGAATGAGAGGAAATTTTTGAAATTGGAAGATTTGAAAAGTGAGGATTTGATGGAGTGGAAGGCGGTGGGTTTATTTATGGGAAGGAGGAATTTTTGAGATTTGTGTTTTGTTTTATTATTAGAAAGATATGATTTTTGGATTAAGTGAGACAAAACACAAATTTTATAAACCATAATTTTTAGACGAAAGAGTGACACGTATGTGAGAAAAAGCTTCCTAATGAAGCTACATGTAAAACATGTGTATACACGAAATCTACTCAAATAAATACCTAAGTAATCACACTTCTTTATTAAACTAATATCATTTAGAGATAAGTGGAAAGTCATACCTCAAATGCACTTAGGAATGTCTTTACAAATGACACAGCAAATGTCAGAAGACAATTCCAGCTCCTTTATGCTTAAGATACCTTCTTAGGGAAGGTAATCTTTATTATCAAGCAAATCCTATGGCTTGATAGATGTGAGCTTTGACTAATCAACATGACAAAGAGGATTAGTGCAATTAAATGAAAAAATGAATAAGAAAAATGTTGTTATCAAATCAACATCCAAACAAATAGTTTTAAAAGACATGGTGTTTGTTTTATGAAAACTTTCTTTGTAGTTTTCAATTAACCATGGATCGTATCAAGTTTTTAAAGTACAATATACTTTAAGAAACTTGGTAACGAAGCTCTGATGCCAATTGTGGAAAACTAGAAGGGGGTTGAATAGTTTTGCCAATTAAAACTTCCTTTTAAACTATTTAGATCGACTTATGTCAATCTATTTGGACGTGTGTGTTGGATGTTGATAAACAAGCATATAAAAGTATGTAATGAAAAGATAAGAGTAAGAAGCACAAAACCACAACGCGAGTATTTATAGTGGTTCGGCTACAAGGACACCTTCCTTGCCCTACTCCACTCCCCGAGTCACCTACTCGAGAGTTCGTAAACACTACACCAATCTCCTTATGGCGGAGAAGCCTTCACAACGTCGCCTACCCTTTTTCCGGTGCTAGGCTAACCACCGGGTTCTTTCACTCCAAGGTGAACCACACCTACACAACGTCGCCTACCCTTTATAAGGTACTAGGCTAAGTACCTAGTTCTTTCACACCAAGGTGAACCACACCTACACAACGTCGCCTACCCTTTATTAGGTACTAGGCTAAGCACCTAGTTCCATTGCAATGGAGGAACTACTACCCATGGACACTACACCAACGACTAATCCCAAAGGAGATCCACTCCTTTTACAACATCATCAAGGATATCAATATCCTTGGATCTAGTACTAATCTATCTTGTACATGAAACACACCATATCGAATGTACATCTAAGGCACCTTTCACTAATGCCTTTAACTAGATCTTCAAGACACCCTTCACTAATGTCTTGTGTCTTGACTTCTAAGCACCCTTCAATAATGCTTCTAGTCTTGACTTCTAAGCACCTACCACAAGTGCTTATGATATGGACGATAGATACCCTTCACTAATATCTTCGTCTTGACACTTGAGACACCTTTCACAAATGTCTTCAACACTTCTTAGGAAAAGAAAACAATCATCAACAAGAAGACTTGATAGTCTTGATGATGAGGAAGCATGGCAACTCATGGACTTGAGCTTGCTCGACTTCAAAGGTGGTGATCTTGCCTTTAAGAGGAACCTAGAAGATCACACAAAAACAAAACTACAAACATAGATCTCTTGGATATGAGGTTAGAGAGTTTTTAACTCTAGGGGAAAGTATGTTAGAAAGGGGTGAGAAACAATGAAGAAATGGCTCACTATTTATAGAGGAAAAATTCTATTGTTCCCCGGATCCCACGGATCCCTTCCACAAGGGATCCGTCTAGCGTAAAGCTAGGGATCCGTGGGATGCTCCTCTTTACCCATGGGTATTTTGGTTATGGGTCATGGGTCATGGGTTGATCCATGGGTCTTTAGCTAGATACAATGTATCTCTTGAGTGCAATGCACCTAGTCACATGGGTATGGGTCAAAACCATGGGTTATGGATATTATCCATGTATGATATAAGCATGATGTCATGCAATGGGTTATGGGTCAAGCTCCATGGGTCATGGGCTTTGGGTTGTACCCAACTACATTCAATGTATTTGCCCAATGGGTTATGATACTTAAGTTTCTACCCATTTATATTACCCAATATACTACATACTAGTTATGTGTATATTTTACCCAAATATGTAAACACTAGTTGTTGTACATATGTAATATTAAATCATAAAATCACTTATACTTGTTTTAGTGTTTTATGTGAAAATGTGAATATGTTAGAAACTATTAGTTCAAACCATTTACGTATTTTATTTGTTTCGTTAAAATGATTTTACGTTTGTTATCGACAAAACATTAGAAGATCGTAAAATATAAATAAAGCGTTTTACGGCTTATTTGTATTAACAAATCCAATATGTCCAAAACGGAAATAAAATCTGAAAACAATAACTCTTCAAATTAAATCCAAAATGATAAAGTAGCTAAGGTCGGTCTACTCGACTAATCCAACTCTCAGCCCAACAAGCCCATCTTCAAACCTAAAAACCTGCCGCAAGAAAAGAAATGCGGCTGAGCTTAAAAAGCCCAGTGAACAAATATAACAAAACGAAAGCTAAATAAAATCATAAATGCGAAATGGAATAATGAAACTGATAACAAAGTCGCAGCGAAATGAGCACAATGAGGATCCTGCAGAACACAATTATACCAATATCCAGAATGAACAGATAACAAGGAGAGCAGCGAGGGGTAAGGCATCCACGACATATATATAATCACATATAAGCGAGGCCGACATACAGTCACCGAAAACAAAATCAAACATAGCAAGCGCCAGATGCACTCAACAAGAATAGCATACAATCAATTCGAAGTCGAATGTAATTAAGCCAAATGGAAAACTAAGCAAGCGGAAGCAATTAAATTAGAAAGTGAGCATGGCAATCATACAAGTCAAGTAACTACGTTAATAACATCACAAGTATCACTTCAAGAAATACTATCAAGAGCGGACATGGTAACCACACGTATCAAACATGAGCTCGGCATGAACACTACAATTGAATGACTTAAGGACATAGCGAGCAAATTGACAAGTTAACAAGCCGGACCACATAAGTCGAACCATTTATCCAATCATACGAACATAAGCGAAAGAATGTACACATGGCGGATCAACAATAAGCGGGAAAAGATACTAACAGATATTCATAGACCACGAGGTTAACAAAGCAGAGTTTACATGATAAGCCGTCAAAACAATCATTTATACACTAACATGGACCGAGACGAATCAAAGAGTCACATAACAGTATGGTAAACCGTTTGTCGATTATTAGCATGTCAATAGATGAATCGAATAATCACATATTATTTATATAGTATCGGGGCAAGCGATTGTCACCTAAAACATGTAAAAGCATAATAAAATTCAATAACCATAATAATAATAACCCGATGCGTGAATGGAATGGTAGAAGAATAAGTCACATAAGTGCAGGTATGATCGATCAATACGAATATGGTGCTTTGGGGTAAACAGATGGTACAATATAAGAATATCAACGATGTAAGGGTTGTCGAATCTATCCCAGCCAACAGATTCGAGACAAGAATATCGATGGTGGCAAAAGCAGCGATAATCAATAGTAACCATCGTATTCGGAGGGGTGACCTCGGAATACCGGACAATAGGAGGAGACCTCGGTAACGATTGGAGTAGCTAGCTCCCGGCGTGAGGGGTGTATTGCACACATACCACATCACGAGCAGTATATATATCGATGTGATCAAGATATATAGCAATGGTTCAATATCAGAGGGTCAATAGCAAAGGAATCATAGAAATGGAATATCATAGTAGAAACAAAGTCGAGTATCAGAAAGTCATGAGAAACCCCTACTGAAAAGGGATAGAATATCTGTACCTCAAACCGTAACGCAATCCGCCAGAATACACAAGTGACCAAAGGCTACTCTTTCCTCCGTGAATCTACACGAATAAGGGTCGTTTTATTATTTAAGAACCATTAAGTGTCGAAACGGATTTTAATATATGTCTTCATTTCATATCATGTTTTAAAGTTTGACCGTATTAAATAATGATGCACGTTAACATAAATGCTTCTCGAATAAGGTTCTGTAGAATACGAACGAGGCCCACTCTCAGAAAATACATAACACACACTCTTACGACGCACTCTATTATTATACCCTTTGAATTATACCCAACATAATTTATATACGTATATAAGTAGACTCGGTTCGAGATCACACATGAAGCCTAAACGTAAACACTAAAACCCAACCAAGTTCGTGTGACTCACCTTCTTTCACCCAACGCATGTTTATAAGAAAAGAAACTATATTCAACTTGTGATTTTCAATTTTCCCAATCATGTCCCACGCTTTCCATGCACACGAGACACACTCTCAAATGCCATTTGATATATAGATTCACATGCATGCATGTATATAGGATTTAATATCACCCAAGGTTACAACATAGCAGGTATCATTTACAACCTTTAAGGAGGTCTTAACCCAAGAAAATATATACGCCCATATGTAACCATCAAGACCCTTAAATAACTTTATCGTCGAATAATTTTATAAGACACAACCACGTATATCATATAGCTCTTTTAACTTGATATTAACATCATGTATGCGTCAAGTATGTAAAAGGTCAAAACAGATTCCATCGAGAGTTATATGTCCATTTTTCCATTCGTCAAGTACAAGATTAAAACCATGAGTTTCTGTGTTTCATCTTTATTATTACATGTGATGTTTATTACTATTTCATGTGTTCACTTCTTATCATTTTTTATTTTTTTTGTGCATATCATGCGTATATCAACCATGAAAAAGAAAAGGAGACAAGAATAGGATATAACATGTTACCCTTGGAGTGTAGATGAAGGAGAACAAGATCAAATTCACCACAACCAACGACACAAAGCCTTTCCTAGGCTTAGCAAGACCCACGACAGAAACACACCAAGACTTCACGACCAACTTCAATAGACCCATGACCAAACTTCGTTTTCGAACCTAACATGATCACCGCATCCTTGAGAGTAACCTACGATTTTTCTTGAGCCTTGAATTCGAATATGGGATGGGGAGAATTTTCTTTGCCGTCATTTTTGGTTAGAAGGGAATTTGGTTTTCTTTTTGGAGTGATAAGGATGATACAATGAGAGAATTATGGGATTAACTTGGAGATAAAAAAGGGAATAAATGGGGTAGTAATTTGGACGAAATTTTAGGGGTTTAGGCGTTAAGTATGGTCGTGAATTAAGGGGTTTTAATGACCCATTCAATCTTCCTAATTTACAAATGTGAAGGTTACAAAAAGAGATTAAATGGTGATTTGATTTGGCACCTTGCGTTTCTTAGCATCTATTCCGGTTTTTCGACTTCCTCAAGAACTACTTGTACCGGTGCTTCTATGCTCTTTCTTTCCTCTTCAAAGAAGTTTCTTTTCCTTTCCTCCTTAGCAAAGGTACGAACTTAGCTGTTGTGGTGTGAGCAAGTACTCGATGTTGCCAATCTTAAAGGAATCTTCTCGAGCTCGGTGGTGTCATCATTATGCCTTTCCTTTGTCTGGCACGAAGAAGAAGATGCTACCAGGCGGTGTTGTTGTTATGATTGGTGTTGTATTTGTCGATGTTGTTGTTGTTGATGTTGGTGGTGGGATCGATGAGATTGGTGCAATTGGACCGTGGTGATGATGATATTGGAGCTTGAGATCTTGGTGGTGTTGGCTCCCCTTAGTGTGAAGAGGAGTTTCTTCAGAGTATTCTCCCTCAACTGTTGTCGGAGGCCGGCGAGGCAAGAGTTGGTATTGGTCTTGAGGGGACCGAGTCGCTTGACCATGAAGGCTTGATAAATTTCGGTGATCATCGCCTTGATATCGGAAGTATCTATTTGAATACCGGTAACTTTTGCTTCCAAATTTGCTCGAGATACTTCCAAAGCGGTCATTATGGGCCCGAGATTCGGGCCAAGGAAGAAGATGCTTGAGCCAAAGTAGCCACAGTATTCACATGAGCCCAATGTAGCTTGAAGAGGCGGGTGAAGATTGAAGATCACGAACATTTGCAGATTTGAGCATTTCGATCGGTTCGGTGAGGTCGGAGGATTGTTTCAAATAGGCCCGATAGCCTTGACACTTTAGAGTTGGTACTGGGTCTTTTGACAAATTTCGATTTCATCTATCTTAGTGCCTACACCACGAAGGTGCACGAGAAAGTTAGCCAAGTTGTCATCCGTCTATGAAGAGTGTCATACATCGATCCATGTGCTCATGAACGTTTTCATCAAAAGCTTGTACCTCGACTTTCGGATTCGCATAATTGGCACCAGCCTCGATGTGTTGTTCCACAATGTTTTAGTGACCCAGAGTATAGCTTCCTTGAAGCTTTGGTGATCCACCGAACAAGCGCCTCTCGGTTAGTGGAAGAACATTGTCAAATCTTTTGAATTCATCGCTGGAGGAAGAGGAGTCACAATCATTATTGTCGGTGGAATGGTGATTCGGTATGCTCCTGTGGATCGGTGAGGTTCTTGTTCGATTGAACCTTAGAGTCCAATTCTTCCCTAGCGATAAAATAACATCTTCACTTTCAAGCAGGTTCATCATCGAGAAAAGTATCCGATAACATCGGCAATAGTCAACAAGGGGTTGGTGATGGGTTCCATATCGTGGTGGTATATGTCACTCGAGTCTTTGTCCCCTGTTGACCCTTAGACACCGTGGGAGTTTCCGGTGCCTTCTCCGAGTCGGGATTGGTTTTGGGTTCCGTGTCGGCGGGTTGTTCTTTTCCTCCGAGTCTTTGTCCCCCGAGACCCTTGAGACACCGATGGGTTTTTCCTAGTGCCTTTAGCGTAGTCGGTGAAGGTGATATCCCTATCGGTGGGTTGTTTGGTTCCTCTCGAGTCTTTGGGATCAATCGGTGTGCCCTCGGACAAAGGCTTTGATTTGCTAATGTCATCACCGGGCAGTGGAAGGTGCTCCCCTACCGGCCAGGTTGTTTGTTTCCTACGGATCTTGGGAGTAGTAGTTGGGACCAAGCACCGATTGTGATTTATCATTGTCCTTCATTGTCACGGGTGGATGATGCTTGGTCTCCTATGGGTGGCAAGTCGGTCTTGGGTTTTCTTTGCCTTTTGGCAGTGTTCTGGCCAGCAGGACCACGAGACTTGGGTTTGGTCTTAGTCGACCGAGACTTCCCTTTCTCTTTTTAGGAGCGGGGTTGGGAGACATCGATTCTCTCGTTGTTACAAGAACCATATGAGCCGTCAATTCAATATTAGTGACAAGGGATGGGTCCTTTTAAAATTTGATTGACTCGGGATGCCGTGTAAAGCACAATATTTTTCTTCACGAGGATAATTGAAACCAAGTAACACTTGTAAAGCACGGGAGACAAACCTAGGATACGAAACATATTTCGTCCTAGTTTTGCTCAAGAGCTTGGTTACGAGATCACTTGTAAATGATCTCCCTATACGAAAGTGACCCCATTCATCAAGCAAAGATGCCATCATCAACTCGAATAGAGTTAACTTGTTCGGGTGGATGAGTGGTTCCCACGAGGACACGAATCACAAAAGTGAATAGGATCCTCCAAGCCACGGAAATGAACTCTTGGTGGTGGGTCTTGTTCAAAATGTTGGATCTAAAACAATTTGTTTTAACCCATCCTTCACTGTGGAGGGTTCGGGATGGGCGACATAAACTCCTTGTTGTAGTCTATCCTGTTGAGGTGCAAAATGTTTTATAATCTAGGGTAAATTGTTGCCCCGTTAAGACTGAATCGATGAGATATTCCTGAGTGGTCTAAGGTTATTCTCATCGAGAGGGTGTCGGGTCAAAGGCCTTAGTTGTTGCCCAAAACTCCTCGAGGAGGTTTTGTACAAATATAGAGGACACCGAACAAAGGCCGCTTCGTTGAGCAATTGAACAAAATTTCATTATGTCCTTATAGGCTAGGACATTTTGTGGGTATTCAAAATTGCCTATGACATTGTTTGTTTTAAATTCAACGTTACGAGATCCCTACCATCTGTGGAAGCAAATCGAAGAGATTGTGTTCTTGCCATTTCCATTAAAAAGGTTTTAGGGTTTTGAGAAGAATAACTTGACAAGAACAATCAAAGGTTTTGAATCTCTTAAGTTGTGATGAAAAACTTTTTAAAGGTTTCTGAGATAAGATTTTTCGAAAAAGGATTTGAAAACACAAAGATTTACGTGTTTGAAAATAGATTTTAATGAGTTTTGTTAGCGTAAATCTTTTGTGTGTATTATAAGGTTTTGTGAGGTATTTATCAAGTGTTTAGAGGGTAGTTTGTGCATATTTGTGGATATGTAAAGTCGGTTTTGAAAGCGTTTGAATTTCCACATTTAATGCCACCTCCACTACCCATGATAAAATCCGTTTTTTAGGGAAGAGTTGCGATACTTACGATAAAAGTGCAATTTGCGATAATAAAATATCCTTAGAATATTTCATATGAGAGAGGCATTTAATGCCAAGTGGGTGAGGTAAGTATTTGAGGACCCTTGACATGGATGACGGTGAAGACAAAGAGACATATATTCCTTTATTTAATTGGTAAGGTTACCAACCTATGACATTTAAGTAATTGATACTTGGTGCATTTAGTTACTCATTCAATTCTCAATATCTATAGTCAGGGTCCTTGAATGAGTCTTACTCATTCAGTGAGAGGTTGTCTTGTGGGTTTCGTTCATGGAGGAGGAACCATTTGAGAACTTCTCGAGATTGGTTTTCGGATGCGACTTTTAATGTCAAGCATTCCCAATTAAATTTCGGTCTCAAGGTAGGTTCATCCAAGGGTTTGGTGAAGATATCGGCCATTGATATTCAAGAGGGATGAAATGGAGTTCTATGTCTCCTTTCATTATGTGGTCCCCGATGAAGTGATATCGATATCAATGTATTTGGTTCTTTGATGAAGGGACGGGGTTGTTGGAAATTGCAATGGCTTTGGTGTTGTCACGAAGATGGGTACCATTTTGTAATGGATGTCATAGTCACCGAGTTGACTTTTCATCCATAAAACATTGGCACAACATCCTGCAGTGACCACATACTCGAATTTGAAGACATAGCCACCGATTGTTGCTTTTAGCACTCCAACAAACCGTTTTCCTCCACGGAATTGACGGGACCCCGAGGTACTTTTATGTCCATGTTGCGATCAAGATAATCGAATCGAGTAACCTTTGAGATCAAACCACGAGCACTTTGGATAATAGAGTCCAAGGCTTGGGGTTCCTTCGTGTACCGAGTATTCTTTTAGGCTGCAGTGAGGTGGGATTCTTTGGGATTGGACCGATATCTTGCTATTAGATAGGCGAGAATTGTATGCAGTGCGGAAGCGAGTTAGATACATCGGTGAGCCAACAATCCCTACGAAATGGGTTTGATTGAGTGACTTTCCGGTGAGATCGGGTCCAAGGTTGTTAGGAGGGACCATTGGTGTTTTCAACGAAGCACGTCGGATATCTCATATTTCTTCAAGAGATTCCTTGTGTATTTCTCTTGGTGATGGAGATTCCTTTATTAGTTTACCGATTTGTAGTCAAGGAAGTATGTGAGTTCACCCATCATGCTCATTTCAAACTTATTTGTCATCGCTTTTTCAAACTGTTTGCAAAGTGTATAGTTTGTTGAGCCAAAGATGATGTCATCAACATATACTTAGACCAAGATCACATCTTGTTTTGTCTCGTAGATAAACAATGTGTTGTCTATCTTTCCTCGACAAACTTGTTTTGAATCGGGAAGGCTAAGAGTTTCATACCATGCCCAGGAGCTTGCTTTAGTCCATAAAGGGCTTTATCAAGCTTGAGACATAGTCGTGAATTCACTACTCTCAAAGCACGGAGGTTCTTTGAACATACACATCTTCCTTGAGTTCACCATTTAGAATGCGCTTTTACATCCATTTGATAAACTTTGAAGTTCATGTAGGTAGCATAGGCAAGGAAGATCACGATGGCTTCCATTCTTGCAACATGAGCAAATTTCTCATCATAGTCAATGCCTTCTTGTTGACTGTAACCTTTGGCTACAAGTCCGGCTTTGTTTTTAATGACAATGCCGTTTTCATCGGTTTTGTTTCAAAACCCACTTCATTCCTATGACTATGACATCCACGAGGACATTTGATCAAGGTTATGACCTTGTTTTATCAAACTGCTGAAGTTCTTCTTCATGGCCTAAACCCGGCTTGGGTGTTTTAGAGCCTCGGTGACACTTTTGGGTTACGTATCTAATAGGTAATCGACATATAGACATTCATTGGTGAAGCCGCGATTAACTTAGCAACCATGCTTCTAGTGAGCATGCCCTCGGTGGGTTCACCAATGATGTTTCCAAGCCCAATGTCCCGAGATTTTGTCCACTTACTTTGTGATCTAGGATCTGAGCTTGAGGAGGTCACCTGGAGACTCGGGGAGTGAGTTCGGGAGCATGAGCCACGTAATTATTAAGAACATCTGTTGAGATGTCTTGTTGAGTTAGGGTTCATGAGTCACCGGTTCTGAACATTTGGTTCGATGTTACCTATCCCAGTGAGGACCGATTGATAATCAATGAGTTCACCGATATTTGGTTGTGACAAGTTGTGAGGCAAGACATAGTATGAGATGTCGATGTCGACTTGGTATGAGGAATTGATTTGATGTTATACTCATCAGGAGGATATCTTGATGAGTTATCAATTCTATTTCTCCATCGAGGTGTTGGTGAACCTGATGCTTTCTATACTTTCTTCAAAGGTGACATGAAAGGTTTCCTCAACTTGTTGTCTCCTTGTGTTAAATACCTCAAGGCTTTGAAGATCGGTGAGTAACCTAGAAAGTATCCATCATCGCCTTTAGCATCAAACTTGCCTAGATGATCCTTGTGGTTATGAATAAACACAGGACATCCAAACACATGAAAGTAGTTGATGTCGTGAAGTCTACCTTTGAATATCTCATATGGGGTTTTGTTATGTCTTTGACAATGATTGACCTCTTTTGAGTATAACAGTCGTCTTGATCGCTTGATCCGAAATGCTTTGAGAGGGTGAGCCATTTAACATGGTTCTTGCACCTCAATGAGAGTTCTTTTTCCTTTCACCACCCCATTTGTTCGGGGGTGTAGGGAGATGAAAAGTTTTGGGAGATTCCTTTTCATCACGAAACTCTCAAGCTCATCATTTCGAACTCGTACCATTGTCGATCTGATTTGTTTTACAAGAATGTCATTCGGTTTTCAATGTTCACGATGAATGACATTATTGTGTCGATTGCCTTGCTCTTTTTGGAAAGAAATTATACCCAAGTGTATCTTGAAAACTCATCAACAATGACAAGTGTATACTTCTCATCTTGGATTGATCTAGGACCGGTGGTCTAAAGAGATCCATATGCAAGAGGTGAAGGCGTGGGTTTTGATGGAGAAATTTTGTTTTGTTTTGAAAGATGCTCTTTGATGTTTGCCTTTTTCACAGTGAGCATGGTTTATCTTTTGCAAAACCGGTGATGGTAAGCCAAGGACCTTGTTTTGTTTTGCCAGTTGTTGATATTTTTGAAGTTTAAGTGAGAGAGTCTCTTATGCCACGCCCGGTTGATAGTTTCGATGGCTTTGGCAAAGAGACAGAGTTCCATCTTGAGAAAGAGTAGACATGTCTAAGACATAAACATCATCTCTTCTAGGAGCTATCAAAACAACTTCTTTATTGCCATTAAAAATAATACCTTGTTTGTCATTGAATTGCACAATGTACTTAGCATCACATAGTTGACCGATAATCGATGAGATTGTATTTGAGACCATTGACATAAGCTATTCTAGAGAAAACTATTCCATTGCAGTTCTTCGAACCATAACCTTGATGGGACATGACGAGTTATCACCAAATACTACCTTGGGTCTGGTTCCTTTACATACTTGCAGATACTCCTTCACACCAATATGCTTCTTGAGCATCCACTGCCTAGATGCCAAATAGGCTCTCGGCGTGTCTCGCACAAGTAGTAAACCGAATTAGTTTCTCTTAGTGACCCACTTACTAGTGGGCTTGGGTCTCAGGTCTCTTTGAATTTGGCAATCGACTCATGGTCGTTGGTCGAGTGCATTGTGCTACCACAGGTTTGCATTTAGAGACTCGGGATGACTCGGTGATTTTGGGTTGCTTGGGACTTCTCCTTGCATAGATGACATCATCATCTTGGGATGTCTTATGAGTTGGATTTCATAAATATCACAAAGATGTGTTCATAAGACAATCATCGGGGTGATGATCATACACCTGTTGATGTGGACAAGGAGGAAAGGGTTTTGCTCTAAATTTTGAGCGAGACTTGGAGGTTGAAGCATACTTATGACCAACTTTGGTATAGTTTGCTTCACCGAGTGAACTTACATATTGTAAGTGATCGAAGTTCGTGATCATCCTTTTGCGCATCATACAAAAAGGATTTTGTAACGATTGTCGATGGTATGGACCGGTATAGTGGCATAGATCACACTTCGCTTGGATTTGGGGTTTGACTTGGACTTTGAGGAACTAGAAGAAGTCGACTTTGTTGTAACACCCCAAAATTATCGCAGCGGAAGATTGTGTCATGGGGTATTACTTCATAGTTCACAAGACAAGTTACTAAACGACTCTAAATGAGGCGTTTGAAATAAATTATCATTCGATTAAAATATCGAGTTTACAAACCGGTCCCACAAGTTTGTACAAATATAAAAAGTACAACATAAAAGTTGTAAAGTTTTTGAATGATAATATATGCATTGTCTTCAAAATATTTTCCGTATGCCTTCACATGCCATGCCAACTAATTCCTTTCAAACACGAGATAACATGCTAAAGAGTGTCAACACAAAGGTTGAGTGAGTTCATAGGTTTGTAAGCAAAACAGTTGATCACAAGATATCAAGTTTATCAAAGTAGTAGGCTACGCCCATAGTGCGTTTGATTGCTTAACCGGTCAATACAAACGATAAAAACCTCATAGGTTTGAAAACAGTAGTGGACAATATAGTTTATAGTATAATTGCAATGTGTACAATTATCTTCTTGAAAGTTATTATTGCTCTAAGCTCATGGCACTCACGACTGACTGTTGTATATATATCACCGGACGATATATACAATAAATAACTTGCCCCGGGTAGGTATTTTGCCCTATACCTAGATAATCTCAAATATAGTGCGCCTTTTTATTTCCGATAACATAGACGGGTTCGTCAATTCCGATAGGCCTATCCACAATATTTGCGCTCGCTCCCAGTGATTAGTGGTCCATGATATTGGGGACTTTTGGCATAAACAACTTAGTGGTTTGCAATAATACATCAAGGCATTGGTTTTCAAGTAATTGTCCATAATAAAGCATTTTAGTATGTAGTAAAAGCAAGAGCATGTATCTCCCCAAAGAGTTTATAAAACAGTTAAACAAAAGTCGGGGCTATGAAACTCATGAGTAATCAGCAGCGAAGTGTAAGGACATAATGTATGTCAACGGTAGAGTATGACAAGATCACGATCTTTAACGATACCTACGAAAGCATAGTATTCGCGTTTTAGTATGGTGTACGATATAAGTGTACAGGTATATGTAGCATGTTGGCTTATGATGTTGGGGACTTTTCTTTCATTTTCAGCTTACGTGCTCCTGAGTTTTTGAAGAAAATTTCATTCCGAGCAACTTTTGTGTTTTACACTTTTGTCGATTCGGAGCGAAAAGGGTTTAAATCATGTTTTAAAATCGTTTCAAGAAACTTTGACTCAATATCAAGTTTTCATCTAGCCATCTTCTTTAGTCATAACTTTCTAACCATAAGTCCTTTTAAGTGATTCAAAAGCCCAAGCTTTAGTTTTACTTCCTCTAACAGCTTCTCAAGCTTAATCAAGTCAAAGTCCAAATTTTACTTATATCAATTGTCTAATAACAAGTAATTACCTATATTTCATTGCGAAAGTTTGGGTGCACATTTAGTCCTGCCAAAACGACCATAAGTTGAGTTCTACAACTTGTTTTGACACATGGCTTTCGCCAAACTTCAAGTTTATGTCTTAGCTACATTTCATAAAACTGAGTCGACATCCAAAAATGACCAGAACCATGGGCTTTTCCCAAATGAAGTCTGGTGTGCAGATTTTGACATGTTTCACCATTTTGGCTCTCATTTACTCATCGGGATGAGTTATGAGGTGCGCCACCCGGAGAAACGACCATAAGACATAGCTCTACAAGCCTATCTTACTGAATTAACCTCAAAGTGTACTGAGATGATCAGTTTAATAATTCTTTGTACCTGTTCCAGATTTCAACTTACAAAACCCACCTAAGGCTTGTTCTAGCTTATTTTCAAGATACAAAACTTCATGTACAACATCAATCATGCCATATTACATATACTACTTATATCAAATTACATCCAATAATAATAGAGATTATTACAACCTTATTGAATGAATATGAAAATAAACTCAAACCTTACAAAGGATTTGGTTGGATTAACACAAGAATCCCAACTACACATCAATCTTAATCACCTCTAATCTTCAATACTTCTCTTGAACCTTTTCACCACTTGATTCTAACCCTTTATAATCACCCAATAATACTCTTATATTCAGCCCTTGAACCCTTGATTAACTCTTAAACGAGCCATGGAATCACCAAAACAATACTTGGACTATGTAGAGCTTATCAACACTTTCATCTTTCTTGTAAAACTTATGTCTTGAATTAAACTTATGGATGGTGATGGTGATTGTTTGTGTTCGTTCAATCAAGAGAGAAAGAAAGAGATGATAGCTTTTTATTTACTAAATGAAAGAAGAAAGAAAAATGGTATAAGTAACTTAAGATCTAATCACCACTTGTACACATCTTATGTAAAGTAGATATCACCAAGACTTTCTTGTCTTGGTGAATCACTCATATGTCGACCAAGATAAGAATTTGGTGAGTTTGTTTTGTTTTATTATCATTTTATGATAATATTGAGCCACGGAGTGTAGTTTGGTCCCGGTAATTACTAATGTTAAGCTCTTAAGTCACAAAACTTAAAATCGGGTGACATAAAAATATAATACTTATGAAAATATTAAAACTTATTAATATACTCCAACTAGGTATATTAAAGGTGTGATAAGTCTATTTGGGTGCGACTATGTTGTTAAAACCTAATAATGTAGGTTCGAGCACGCGTATTATGTAAAGAGTAAAATATTTACGTAAAAACTAACAAAGTGCTAATAGTTCATATAAAATATAACTATTGTGAAAATAGAGTATTTTGAACACCTAGACTTATTGTAGTCTTGTGTTGACCGCGAGGAAAATTTACACGATTAAACTTTCATAATTATTAAAGTCACAACTTTATGTTAATACAAATAAGCCGTAAAACGTTTATTTATATTTTACGATCTTCTAATGTTTTGTCGATAACAAACGTAAAATCATTTTAACGAAACAAATACCAAGAGTACGTAAATAGTTTGAGTTAATAGTTTCCTAACACACTTAACGTTTTCACATAAAACACTAAAACAAGTTTAAGTGATTTTATGATTTAGATATATATGTACAACAACTAATGTTTACATATTGGGTTAGCACATACTTAAACTAAGTATACTAAAATGGGTAAAACATGTAAATACTAAAATGGGTAAAAACATGTATATACTAAAATGGGTAAAACTAGCAAATGGTATTGACCCATAACCCATGGTTTTATATATACCACTTAACCAAGTTCATTGTATCTAGAAAGAAAACCATGGATCAACCCATAACCCAACCCATGACCCATAACCAAAAATACCCATGGGCAAGAGGGCGTTCCACGGATCCCGGCTTTGTGCTAGCGGATCCCAGTGGAAGGATCCGTGGGATCCGAGGAACGATGAGAATTTTCTCTATAAATAGAGAGCCATTTCTTCCTTTCTAGCTCATCACTTTACACACATACTTTCCCCAAGTATTCTAACCCTCTAACCTCGGATCCAAGTGATCTATGTAGTTTGTCTTTTGTTTTGTGTGATCTTCTAGGTTCCTCTTAAAGGAGAGATCACCACTTCTTGAAGACGTGCAAGCTCAAGTCCATGAGTTGCCATGCTTCGTCATCATCAAGACAACTAAGGTTCTCTTGTTGATAGTTCTTCCTTTCTCCATAGATGTTGGGTTGAAGGCATTAGTGAAGGATGCCGAAAGTGTCAAGACGAAAGCATTAGTGAAAGGTGCTTATCGTTCGTGTCAAGAGCATTAGTGAAGAATGCTATAGGTGTCAAGGCGAAGGCATTAGTGAAGGGTGCCAAGCGTTGTGCCAAGCGTTGTGTCAAAGGCATTAGTGAAGGATGCCGAAGAATCAAATCAAGTAGCATTTGGGAAGAATGCCTAGGTCGTATAATCGATGAGGTGCATCGTTATACATATAAGTATTTGTTTATTTACAAGGATGGTGATATCCTTGATGGTGTTGTAACAAGGGTAGATCTCCTTGAGATTAGGTGTTGTGTCGTGAAGGGTAGTAGTTCCTCCATAGTAATGGAATTAGGTGCTTAGCCTAGTACCTAATAAAGGGTAGGCGACGTTGTGATAGGATTAGTTCTCCTTGGTGTGAAAGAACTCGGTGGTTAGCCTAGCACCGTATAAAGGGTAAGCGACGTTGTGTTAGGTGTGGTTCGCCTTGGTGTGAAAGAACTCGGTATTTAGCTTTGTACTGGAAAAAGGTTAAGCGGCGTTGTGAAGGCTTCTCCGCCATAAGGAGTTGGTGTAGTGCTTACGAACTCTCGAGTAGGTGACTCGGGAGTGGAGTAGGGCAAGGAAGGTGTCCTTGTGGCGAACCACTATAAATAACTTGTGTCGTGGTGATGTGCTTCTTACTCTTTATCTTTCATTACACGTTTATATATCTATCTATCAACGTCCAACATAAACAACCAAATAGATTGACATAAGTCGATCTAAATATTTAAAAGGAAGTTTTAAATTGGTAAAACTATTCAACCCCCTTCTAGTTTTCCACAATTGGCATCGAGCTTAGTTACCAAGTTTCTTAGAGTATGTTGTACTTTAAAAACTTGATACGATCCATGTATGTTTGAAAACTACAAAGAAGGATTATTTTTTGTCACATTTTAAAAAATCATTATGTTGCTTATTGTTGGACAATGATAGAATGTTCTAACATTTTTTTTAAGCATTATCCATACTTGGATTTGGAGTTACCAAGAAGATCATAAAGAATTTATCGAAACATTTCTTTTCTCAAAAAGAATGTTTAAATATTCTAACAACATAAATCTGGAGATTCCAAGAAGATCACAAAAACATCTAAATACTTCTTTTATTCAAAAAGAATATTTGGAAAATGTATGATCTCTAATTACTTACATTTATTGTTATTATCAAAATGTTAGTTGCATGATTTATTAGAAATTGATCTCGTAGTTTTTTTTATATTATAGTCCCTATCAAATGAGTTTTCTCCGACTTATTTAAACTACATTACCAACTCATAATAATGATATCTTAGTTATATGATAACATCAATCATTATTCATCACAAATGATTTATTGACACTTCATCTATGTCAATAAATATCCATGTGAAACTTCTTATGTTATAATAAAATGGGATTTTATTATAATGTTTGAAAAGCTTCCCAAGAATTATGACTAATTCTTAAAAGGGAACCTCGTCTAATAGGAATAGTACTTAAATCTTCAAAACCTCAAACCACAAGTTTTAGAACTTTAACACCAAAACATTAGGCATTTTAGAACTCCCAAACCATAGTTATCAAGGAATGTTTGGTGACTTTTCTTTGTTATGCCGGATCCCTCGTTTATACTAGCGGATCCCAAATGAGAGGGATCCGGGATCCGTGCAACAAGACGATATAAGCTAAAATGATCATTGTGGATGTTCCACAATCATACTCACTTCAAAGACTCACGAACAAAGACTCGTGCTTTGTTCATAGGAGCAAATTGATCATTCTTCTCAAGTTTAACAATCACTTGTGTAAGTATAATCTTCACTACATTGTTAATTTAATTCCTTGATTCTTAGAATTACAATTTCTTCATCTTTAAGAGTTGGGTTCAAATGGGTTTGTCATAATTTGTCACCACATTGTTTTCTAAGATAATCTAAATCAAAGAATTAACATTGTTAATACAAATTAAACACATTTCTTGAACTCAACAAAGATGATGAGAGCAAAATTGTGATCAAACCCTCTAGGTTACTATTCACCATTAACACCACCTTGTGGTTGTATTGTTTAGGAACAATCATGCCAAGCAACAAGCAACAAGATTACCAAGACACCGCTCACTACGTACCCATGTATCATAGGAAAGATGGATTAAGTCCGGAGGATAGGAAAGCCTTTAAGTTGCTTGAAAGAAGACTTTTTTCATGAAGGTAGAGTTGTTGATCCATCGTTCCTCGCAAATACCGACATAAGGGAAGTATTTGGAACTATTGGGTTTGATTGTTTATTGGATATAAATGAGCAAATTTGCCCGGTCTTTGTTCTTGAGTTTTACAAGACAATGGGTATAATTAGAAATGATGATGGGTCCATCTCAATTGAATTCACCATCAATGAGCAAGAGTTCAATCTTTCGCTCATAGAGTTTGGAAGAATTATAGGGGTTCCATATCAAGGCGTTTGTATGTACTCAAATGAATGGTCTTTGGAACAACTACACACAATGGTTGATCATCATGATATCTACAACACTTTGATCCCGGAAGCAACCACGGTGAGGGACACCGTGTTCATGCCAAGAGCATCACCGTCAAGAGTCACAAGGAAGTCAAAAGTGATCCATAGGGATCCTTTTCAAATGGAGCTTTCGGAAATGTATGGATTGTATAGGAAATGGGAAGATGTGATAAGGGAAAATGTGGTGTGCCTAGTAGGAAACAAGGACCACCCCAACGCATGTCTAAGCTTCATGATCTATTGCCTAGTGACCAATACTCGGTTTAACGTTGCCTACTACATGGTCAAGAGAATGGCAAGTGTAAGAAGCATGGACAAGATGGTGCTTCCGTATGCAATGCTTCTAACCCGTCTTGCCAAATTCATCTTTGCATTAGACCCCTCTCCACAATCCTTGGATCATAGCTTTTGCAATAAGGTTATGGTACCATTAACCGAGGGTAGAACAACAAGGTTTATGGTGGAAGGCAAGAGGCCACACCCACCCACGGATTCCTCGGACGAAAGGGAAAGGCAAGGAGAAGGTGGAGGTGAAGGAGTAGTAGCAACCCACTTGAAAATATCGATCTTGACCCCTTGGACTACATTAACCAATTGCCAAACATCCCTAATGAATCACCCGAATGGCAACAAACTAAGGGAATCTTCAAATGCTTCGCCAATTTCTTGAGGAAGAAGAAGTGAAGATAGTTTGATAAAAAGTGGAGGACGGGTGAAGAAGTGAAGGAGGAAAAGAAAGGTAAAGTCTTAGGACTCAAGTGCATGATGAACAATTTCAAACAATGGTTTGTAAACACTTTAAACTATGCTTGTAGTATGTAGGTATTGCCATATCTTGGCACTAAACATCCTAACTTGGGTGTTTGGAAAATGAGATTTTACGACCTCTTGGAGTGGTCGTCGTCACTCATTTTAGGAATTTTAGTTCTTCCTACTTTGATATAAATTATATTAGTTGTGTTCTTGCATTTAGTTCCCATAGAAACAACTAGGAAATGAATTTACTATAAAGTGCAAAGTTGCACATTTCCTGAAAGCTCTCTGATCTGCAGTTGGCGGATCCCAGCTTTTGAACTAGCGGATCCTCCCATAAGGGAACGCGGGATCCGTAGGCACCGATATGCAATCTGATTTGGCTACATCATAATAGTCCACTAGATCACCTCAAACAAGTCAAACATAAGACACTAGAGCCAACTAAGTCTTCCGCAAATAGTTGAAAACCTCACTCTCATCCATGGCTTATCTAGGATATATTTTGAAATATTTTTATTTATCAACTAGTCAAAACTCACCATAATTCCGCTCCAACACTCACACATTGTCTATCACATTTGATAGCACTTAGTTTGGTCTATCCTTCAATTTTAGCAAATTGATCTCAATCATCTTTGACTCAAAATTAGGACCAAAAACTAGTTTTTCATTTCTTTTTATTTTTAAAGATTTTAGTAAATTTATCCTAGGACATCATCTGACTTTTAGGACTTGGTATCACCATTTCTCCACAACAAATTAAAAGGAATCCTTGTCAAACATATGGTTAGACTACCCAAGGTCAATGTTCTTGGCCTAAACCATCATTAAGCACCATTACTTGTTATGGTTGAGGACTTGAGATATCCAACAGTTAAAGACTTCAAAATTAAGTCAAAACCTCGAAATCCATTAATGATAAACCTTACAAAAACATAATGACTTCACTTAAATCATGTCGATAGCGGATCCACGGTCCATAACCAGCGGATCCTGGCGAGAGGATCCGCGGGATCCGTACATGCAGAAAGAATAAATCAGCTTCCTTATTCAAATTCAAGTTACCTTTTGGTTCTCTAACCACTTTTAGCATTCATTAATTACCCTCCTAGAGTTGATCAAAACCTCAAGAGCATGCTTAGTCCTCTAAGTGGCCAAGGATTTAATTTCCTAATTCAAATTATCCTTTATAAACCAAACAACCTTAGGATTAAGTCACCACTCTCAATCACATCTCAAAAATCAGCAACTAAAGAAGCTCTTACAAGCACCATCATCACTATGACTAAGGCTCTTAGCAACAACTCTTCAACCATAGGATCATCCAAGAGAAAAGGTCAAATGATCCATGAAATCTCATCCACTGAAACATCACCCATTAGAGATAATGAAGCTAGAATCTCACCTCTTCAAACTCATCCAAAAGCTAAGAGAACCGCAAGGATTAGCATCAAACCTTACGGACTAGAAAAAGGGTCATCTAGTTCAAAACCTAACATGGCTAGTTCTAGCAAGCCATCAAAACCCTCATTCATTAAGCATGGACTACAATCCTTGAATGAGCCTCTTCCACATCCAAACATCTACTCATTAGATCATTCACCACCAAGAACCTCCCATTCACCAACCTTTTCATTAAATAGGGAACCACCTACAACACCAACTAGCCCATCATGGGAGACAAGGAATAACCTTGATCATATGGAAGAAGTTCCATTACCACCCTCATTTTTAGAACCTCTTCCTACTTCTCAAAATGAAGACCCACAAGCACACATAGAGCCTCCTCAAAGTATCCATTTCCCTCCGGGTCCAAACCAAGACAATAATTGTCCAAATTGTCTAAACACTCAAGGACTTGTTCAAGAAGTACGAAATGAGATACATTTCATGTTTAATCATCTTCTTGCAAAGTTGGATCAAATCAACAAGTCCACTCATCCCTAGACTCAAGCACATTGTAGCATTTTAAGTCTAGTATCTAGTTAGTATTTAGTGGTACTTGTATGTCCTTGTTCATCCTCTTAGTTTTAGAGATTTGGTTGGTTATCTCTTGTTTTATTGAATGAACACTTATTTGCTATGTTTTGTGCGTTGTGCTTTGTATTTCTCATATATATATTATCCTCATATTAGCATTGATTGAAACATCTCATTCTTGAAGAAACTATCAGCAGCAGTAGGATCCTCCATAATGCCTAGACGGATCCCTTCAAGAAAGGAACTGTGGGATCCGTGGATCAGAAGCACAAATTTCTACTAACTTGAGTTTTACTTGCAGGAAATTATGCATTATACTCTTGTTTTCTAACCTTTACTTTGTAGATTTTCAAATTAGCATATGAAGATTTTGACACCATAAAGCTAGGGGGGAGCTTTGTGTCAAACGTAATTGCAAAACATTTGCAACATTAATCCAATTTTGGATTATACTTCATGATACCCCATTGCATCTTTGCAATCTTCAAGGGGAGCACGTTTTCGTCACTTAGGCGAACCATTTGCAAACTTAATTGCAAACACAATTAGTTTATTTTACGTCATGTCCTTGACGCCCTTTCAAGGGATGGACTCGTCAAGGGGAGTTAAGGCGAGTACCATTCCGTCACTTGCTCTCTTTACATTTTACATAACTTTTCTTATAAAAATTGTGTTAGTTTCTTTTAACACTTTTGTTTCGACAAAAGGGGAGAAGAAAGTAAAACTACAAATTCAAACTTTTACAATTTTAGCTTTTCCTTAAAATAATTTTATGTTTTGTCATCAACAAAAAGGGAGATTGTTAATACAAATAAGCCGTAAAAGCGTTTATTTATATTTTACGATCTTCTAATGTTTTGTCGATAACAAACGTAAAATCATTTTAACGAAACAAATAGAATACGTAAATAGTTTGAGTTAATAGTTTCTAACACACTTACGTTTTCACATAAAACACTAAAACAAGTATAAGTGATTTTATGATTTAGATATATATGTACAACAACTAATGTTTACATATTGGGTTAGCATATACTTAAACTAAGTATACTAAAATGGGTAAAACATGTAAATACTAAAATGGGTAAAAACATGTAAATACTAAATGGGTAAAACTAGCAAATGGTATTGACCCATAACCCATGGTTTTATATATACCACTTAACCAAGTTCATTGTATCTAGAAAGAAAACCATGGATCAACCCATAACCCATGACCCATGACCCATAACCAAAAATACCCATGGGCAAGAGGGCGTTCCACGGATCCCGGCTTTGTGCTAGCCGGATCCCAGTGGAAGGATCCGTGGGATCCGGGAACGAGAGAAATTTTCTCTATAAATAGAGAGCCATTTCTTCTTTTCTACTCATCACTTTACACACATACTTTCCCCAAGTATTCTAACCCTCTAACCTCAGATCCAAGTGATCTATGTAGTTTGTCTTTTATTTTTGTGTAATCTTCTAGGTTCCTATTTAAGGAGAGATCACCACTTCTTGAAGACGTGCAAGCTCAAGTCCATGAGTTGCAATGCTTCATCATCATCAAGACAACTAAGGTTCTCTTATTGATAGTTCTTCCTTTCTCCATAGATGTTGGGTTAAAGGCATTAGTGAAGGATGCCAAAAGTGTCAAGATGAAAGCATTAGTGAAAGGTGCTTATCGTTCGTGTCAAGAGCATTAGTGAAGAATGCTATAGGTGTCAAGACGAAGGCATTAGTGAAGGGTGCCAAGCGTTGTGTCAAAGGCATTAGTGAAGGGTGCCAAGCGTTGTGTCAAAGGCATTAGTGAAGGATGCCGAAGAATCAAATCAAGTAGCATTTGGGAAGAATGCCTAGGTCGTATAATCGATGAGGTGCATCGTTATACATATAAGTATTTGTTTATTTACAAGGATGGTGATATCCTTGATGGTGTTGTAACAAGGAGTAGATCTCCTTGAGATTAGGTGTTGTGTCGTGAAGGGTAGTAGTTCCTCCATAGTAATGGAACTAGGTGCTTAGCCTAGTACCTAATAAAGGGTAGGCGACGTTGTGATAGGATTAGTTCTCCTTGGTGTGAAAGAACTCGGTGGTTAGCCTAGCACCGTATAAAGGGTAGGCAACGTTGTGTTAGGTGTGGTTCGCCTTGGTGTGAAAGAACTCGGTATTTAGCTTTGTCTGGGAAAAGGTTAAGCGGCGTTGTGAAGGCTTCTCCGCCATAAGGAGATTGGTGTAGTGCTTACGAACTCTCGAGTAGGTGACTCGGGGAGTGGAGTAGGGCAAGGAAGGTGTCCTTGTAGCGAACCACTATAAATAACTTGTGTCGTGGTGATGTGCTTCTTACTCTTTATCTTTCATTACACGTTTATATATCTATCTATCAACGTCCAACATAAACAACCAAATAGATTGACATAAGTCGATCTAAATATTTAAAAGGAAGTTTTAAATTGGTAAAACTATTCAACCCCCATTCTAGTTTTCCACCTGCAAAATGACCTCTTTTGTGACACTTAAAGCATTCAAGGTCCTCATTTGCTTTAGCATTTGAAAACCTTTGTTTCTTTTATAAACCTTCGAGAGTTAGCAAGGAGTGCCCTTTCACGAAATTCAACGCTCGTGTCATTTAGGTACTCCTCACTTGATCTCTCATCGGGCTCATCATCCGAATTTTCTTGAAAGTCTTGAACCACATTGTTGGAAAAGAAAGCAGTTGATATAGGTGTTGAAGTGGTGGTCGGGACTCTTGACTTCTCGAGACTTCTTTAAGTCGTGGTATCATCTGGCGATAAGGTTTTCCTCATAGACAAATTTCCCATAAATTTCGTGAAGCTCAAGATTCGGATATGATAAGCATTCCTAAGTCCCCAGAGAAATTCACCACTTCGTGGAGAATATTGACAAAACCAACATTGATTTCATGTTTGGACAACTTAACACCATCATTTGACAGTTCATTTAAAAGAGTTTTGTAATGGGTGTAAGTTTGAGACGAGTTTCGAGTCCTTATACGAAGGTATTATACTCAAGTTTCGTGTCCATAATCCTGTTTTCCTTGGTATCGATGGACCTTCATGACTATGAACCAGTCATCCTGTGTTTGTTTGGCCGCACTACGACTTATAATCGACTCCATAATATCGTCAGAAGACAAGATATTATGATACTTTTGAGCCTTTGGTCCTGGTTGACCACTCTTCTCTCATCCACGAGTCAGCTCGAGCTTCGTGTTTAGGCAAACCTTCGCAGTCTTTGGGATAAATGGACCTTCATTTATACACTTGATTTAATAGGGTTCCATCTCAATCAAATAGCAAAGCATACGCTTTTTCATTTGTTGAATTTACCAACTTCAAGTCTTGGGGCAACAACCGAATAAGCTCCACCCTTTTTATCGATCGTCGGGGTACATCAATTTCACCATTTTAGGATCCCGATGAAAAACGCTAGAGCGGCTTAAAAGCTTTATAACCAGCCTTGCTCGATACCACTTGTTGTTCCCTATTCACTATAGTATAAAAGCAGTTTTAAGTAAAGTAAACAAAACTAATAGTGAATCAATGGTGAAAAGATATAAATAAAACACGAGAGTAATTTTCAACGCCATATTCTTATTAGAAATGAATCAAGAAGAATCGTTACCCTAGTACTTATGAACAAGACTAGGGATTGAAATGACAAAGTGTTTGCAACTCCTCTCTAAGCTCAAAGCTAAGTCGAGCACAACTACAAGTACCCACCGAGCTATCTCGGGATTAAGTTAGTTGGAGGAGTGAAAGATGGCTTATGCGTGTATGTGTGTTTTACAATTCACAAGCTTGACCTTTCACTCCATCTCTTATGCTATTTATACAAGTATGAGTTTTAACTCTTTCCTAAGTGACAACCGACAATTTTGCGTAAGACAAAACATCGATGTATTTTGTTTCACATAAAGACTATATTAGGTAAAGGGACCAAGTCACTTTCTTCATGTCGATCGATGTCGAGCCTTTAAGGAAGGTTGACTTCTTGAAGATAAGTACTCCGCCTTTATCGCTTCAAGCATAACCGCTTTTGTCCCGCCCATTCTTGATCTTCATAGTCTTCGCCTTGATTTCGGCTTGTCTTCGATGTTTGTAGTTGAGAGAAGTTTGAGGATTCGAGAAGTTATTGTCATCACTTACTAAATCCACCATCTTCTTTTGACCCGATCTTCACCCTTTAAGTTACGCCATCGAGTGGAGAGACTTCTTCTATGTCTCTTCGAAGCGCCCTGAAGATGGCTCACCGAGACTATGCACTCAATGACCTGTTAGTGTTTAATGGACTAAGCACTTAGGTTATTTTTTATTCAAATCCTAGATTAAGGGGTTTGGGTATTTACTGAACCCAACATTACATGTTGTTAAACATGACAACATTAGAGTTAAAGTGATATGTAGGGGTCAAACACCAAAATTTAAACCTTTTCCTGATTCAAGCCCAAATGTGGATGCAAGTGGTTCTGGGCCTGTTGAGAAAGCAAGTGGTTCTGGGCCTGTTTAGGAAGCAAGTGGTTTTGGGCCTGCTGATGGGCCTATAGTCAATGATGAACAGAGCTGCCAGTGGAAGTTATTAGTTTCTAAGGGAACACAAGATGAGACTTGGAGGGTTAAGACTTTTGATGACACCCATTCATGCCTTCAATCTAGGGTAATTAAAAAGTGTACAACCGCTTTCTTATCAAAAGAAGTAGTTGATGCCATTGTTCTTAACCCTAACATTCCCACATCTGCCCTTAGAGATCAACTACAAAAAAAGTATCAAATGGGTTTTCAAAATGAAACCTATAGAGTCAAGTAATAGCAAAGGATAAGGTAATCGGTGATTATGGTGAGCAAGATGCGATTTAAAAGATTATATCTTAGAACCGAAAAGATCAATCCGCACACAAGCTGTCAAACTAGAGTTGGAAAACCAGATGATCCAAAGAATAAGTATAGATTTTAAGAGGATCTATGATTGTTTAGGAGCACTAAAGAAAGGGTTTAAAGCTGGAAACAGAGATCTGTTGGGTCTTGATGGGTGTTTATGTTTGGACCATGGCTTGGTCAAATATTAACTACGATGGGTGTGGATGCAAACAATGGAACTTATCCAGTTGCTTATGTTGTTGTGGAAGGTAATCAAAAGAATCTTGGACTTGGTTTCTTGATTACTTGGGTGATGATCGGACTTGCAACTCGATGATGTACCCTCGAGTAGCTCTGAGGACACCTCCGAGACGTGTGAAGCCCTTCCATACGAAGGCCTGTGTTAGATTCCAAAATATCCACAGGCCAAACCATTCGTTGGCACGAAGGTTACCTTAGGGAATTCGCCATTCGCAGTCCTAAGCCCTTTGGGGTATGGTGGACGAAGGAACAATGGATAAGGAACCTCGACTTAGTCAAACCCACGATCTCCCTCTCTATTGGCTTCCCGTCAAGTCCGAGAACGTGGGTCATTAACCCCTAGCGACACCCACAATCATGGGACGCCCCATGATCTCCGACATTCATGCAAGAGTGCCTCTAACCGTATTTTGTTCCACTATAAATAGGTTAGACGGACAATGGTTTATGGTATGCTCATTCTACACTCATCTTTTACTTACACATACTTATACAACCATAACTCATACTTACTCTCACGCGGAGGTGGTTCGCAGGTCCTACCTGCGTAATCACTTAACGTAGTGTCTTAGTATTTCTTATTCTCGTGTTACAAAGTAGTCTTGGTGGAACATACACCCTCATTACTTTGATCCTCATCAAGCCCGGTAGTGCAATCTTTGTACAATCGGTGGCACCATCCGTGGGACCACAACTATTAGTCCCCGTAATCACCCGGTCCTAATACCCTAACCAACTACACTACTTTTCCAAGATGGAACCTGTGAGAGAAGATTCACTCCACGAGGTTTCTACTCGGTCCCACTTACCAACTAACACCGACAATCTCGCCCCATAACTGACCTCAACATTTACCACACGATCTCGCTTGGAAACTACTCCGTGCATCACGCCTCAACATCCGCTAACCCTATTCCGGACATTAGCCCGCCTTCTTTGAGGCAAACTTTGAGGCCTTAGATTCTTTGCTAAGGGCTCAAGAGAACAGTGTTCGCAATCTTGAAATGCGAGAGGAGTTGGAATACCCGGTGAGGAGTATGACGAGAGATCGAGCGAGGGCGACCTCAATCAGAGGCGGGGCGACGGCCTGCGAAATGGTTCTCCTTCCATTAGAAGGTAAAATGGAAGAACGGTGGGTTTGAAGAAGGACCCGAGGAAACCGGGAAGAAGGAAAGAATGCATGGTGAAAGGAGGAGCGAGAACCCAACGGAGGGTAAACCCGCCTCTTCATCGCTCACGGAAAAGAAGGGACGGGGCTCCAAGACCTTCTCTTATGTTTCGAGTGTCGGATATCCACCTCCATACTCTAACATGAATCGCCATTCCGGAAGGAATCCCTACCCACCGCTCAAACCTACAACACTTACCCGCCAAATGGTTCACTCCCCAACCGCATTACGAGAAAATGCCCTATGGATGTGTTCCACGCAATCAATGGGGTATACCTTCAGATCAACCCTCTACTATTTACCCTACCTACTCACAACCATTTCCTAACCCGTATAACCCTACACTGCTTATCCGCCTCCATACAACCCTGCACTGCATCAAGCCTCGGAGCTTGCACACCTTTCGTGAAGTGGATCGAGGATCACCCTTACCTCGACGGTGTGAAGATGCCTACTCACATAGGCACCTACGATGGGAAAGGCGATCTCGATAACTTTCTCCACTTATTCAAGGCGCTTATCAAATGCAAAAGTGGGTCATGCCTCGTAGCATGCCACATGTTCACTTATACGCCGAGACCCGCACTAATATGGTGGAATGGAGGAAGTTGGGAGCATTATGAGTCTAGATGATCTTAAAGCTAAGTTCTGCTACACTTTAGCCGTAAGAAGTACACCAAAACTCACCTAACAAAGGCACACCATCAAACAAAGGGACAACGAAGTACGAGGCCTTCGCTACTGTGCACACCGATGAAACCTTGCAAATTATAGGGTTACACGAAGATCGAGGATCTCGGCTTCGACACGGCCTTCGGACTCAAGCTTGGTGGAATTCGCCCACCCGACCTTCCCAACACCTACAAAGCCTTGATTGAGAAGGCTTACACCGGATTGAGTCCAAGGAGGTAGCAACAAACGGGGCTCGATAGAGCAAAAGGAAGCGTCGACAAATTCTCTAGAGGGTCCCTCCGGAAGGATCCAAAACAAGAAGAAGAACAGACCGCTTCACTCCTTACAACAAAGGTCCGAACCATGGACTCTTGGCAAACTTGGTTAAATCTCCTCGAGATCCTAGCCACCGAGAAAGCCGCAAAGTCTTCGATCCCCGCCTCGGATGATAGCACGGAACAAGGCCGAGACATGTCCAAGTATTGCCATTTCCATGAAGATCATGGACATGACACGAATAACGTGAGGGAACTAAAGAAGCAAATCAAGAGGCGGACGATCCGGCGATTAGCACATCCGTCAAAGGCATCAAGAAGGAAAGGACAAGTTCTCCGATACTCAACTAGAGAATGGAAGGGAACAAGAAGGAAACTACACCGCAGAAGCTCCAATACTAATGGTACGCAGACATGATACCACCTTGAAAAGGAAGGAAGGGAGGAGAGCGGGAAGCGTAGGGAAATAACCTTCCTTACATATTGGGAAGACACCTTCGATTGACCCGTTATCATCAAGGTACAAATCTCAAACAGGAGGTAAACCGAGCATATATGGATTGTAGAAGCTCCTGCGAGATCATCTATGAGCATTGTTTCCTAAAGCTCAAGGCATCCATACGCTCACCTGAGGGTGACTCAAAGGCACCACTAGTAGGTTCTCCGTGAACACTCATGGCCCCCGGGAGAAGTACCGTTAGAAATCACCATAGGCAAAGGCCCCTTATCCCGCACGGAAACACTCATTTTCGCCATCGTAAGGTCGATTCTCCTTATAATTTGTTAATAGGAGAACTATGCAAAGGATGGGAATTGTTGTTTCCACCATACATGTTTGCTATTAAGTTCCAAACTCCTTCGAGTAGGAACTGCTCATTCTAGTTATGGAGCGGATAAGGGTGTATACGGTGTCAAAAGATCGAGAGAGGAATCGGAGGAGTCTCCGATGGCAATTCTTAGTTGCACAGATGCAGAGGAATGAGTTGTAATAAACTCTAGCTACCCCGAACAAACGGTGGTAGTAGGAAAACAACTCCCGCAAATTTCAAGGCTAAGTCGTCGAATTGTAGACTAACCTTGATGTTTTGCTTGGAAATATTACGACATGACAGGGGTTCCGAGAACTTTGTCGATAGATGGACAGGTCTTCTGAGCAGAGCATAAACTCAACGAGTACAAGCACATCGAGCCAACAAAGCGTAAAAGGAGAAGCCTTGCCCAAGAGAAACGCCGCACCTACAAAGAAGTTGACGAACTCACACAGCGGGCATCATGAGGGAGGTCAAATACCAAACTTGGGTGGCCAACCCGGTCTTTGGTGAAAAAGAGCGACGGAGGGTGGCGATGCGTGATTTCATCGACATCAACAAAGCATGACCAGAAGGATTGCTACCTACCGTAAATTGACTTGAAGGTAGAATCCTTGGCGTGTTTCCGGTTAAAATGCTTTTAGATGCCTATAAAGGTATCATCGGATCCGGATGGCAAAGGAGGACGAGGAAAAGACAGACCTTCTACACAAGCAAAGGTGTCTCATCGTTACGTAAAAATGCCCTTCGGTTTGAAGAATGCAGGGCGACTTATCAACGCCTCGTAGATAAAGCCTTCAACAAACAGATAGGCAAAAATCTCGAGGTCTACGTTGATGACATGGTTATCAAGAGCAAGACGGAGGAGGACCTACCTCGATGTCTGAGAAACGTTTGACCGCCTTCGGGCGATTAACATGAAGTCGAACCCTAAGAAATGCTCCTTCAAGGTCAAGAGGGACAATTCCTAGGAATTTAATCACCAAACAGGGATAAAAGCTAATCCTCTAAAGTCAAGGAAATTTTCGATATCCAAGCCCCTAAGTGTCTAAAGGATGTGCGAGCTCGAATGGGAAGTTGGTAGCCTTAAGCCGATTTTATCAAAAGGAGTTGACAGTCCCTACCATTCTTCAAAACACTCAAAGGATGCGTGGACAAGAAAACTTTTCAATGGAGCCGGGATGCGAGGTCGCCGAAAATGAAGGAGTTTATCGAATCCTTCTAACACTCATGACCCAATCAAAGGCTAAGTGTTGTTCATGTACTTAGCATCCTCAATGGAGAGTGTTAGCGTAGTCCTTATGGCGGAACGGGACAAGCGACAAAGCCCCATTTACTTTGTTAGCAGGGTCCTACAAGGAGCAGAGATCAACTGTCCAGCATTGGAGAAGTTAATACTCACCTTAGTCTAAGCAGCAAGGAGGCTCCGACGCTATTTTCAGGCCCATCCAGTTAGAGTCTTAACCGACAAGCCACTAAAACAGATCTTGTCGAAACCTGAAAAGTCAGGGAGAGTGGCTAAATGGGCTATTGAGCTTGGAGAACATGAAATCGAGTTCAAAGGACGAAACTCTATTAAAGGGCAGATTCTTGCAGACTTCTTAGCAGAAACACCTTCCGAACCCGATACAGAAAGGAAGAGCAAAAACTAACCTCTCTCAAGTGCAGGTTGAATGGAAGCTTTACACAGACAGAGCATCCAGCTCTGACGGTTCTGGAGCAGGTCTAATGTTGGTTAGTCCTGAAGGGAAGGAGCATACATATGCTCTTCGGTTTGAGTTCGAAGCCACGAACAACGAAGCGGAATATGAAGCGCTGCTAGCAGGACTCCGATTAGCTAAAGATATGGAGGTCAAAGCTCTCGCTGTTTTCGTAGACTCCCAGTTGGTCGCAAACCAAGTAACAGGCTCCTATGAAGCAAGGCAGCCTGTCATCAAACAGTACTTGGAGAAAACGAAAGAGATGCTGGAAAACTTCGATTCCTACACCATCCAGCATGTTCGTAGGAATCAGAATAAGAAGGCAGACGCACTAAGTAAGCTAGCTTCAATGGCCTTCACTCATCTCACTAAAGAAGTGCTCGTGGAAGTCCTTCCTGAAAGATCCATTGTTCTCAAAGAAGTTACTGATGTGATTCACGAAGAAGGAGAGACATGGATGACTCCCATAAGGGAATATTTGATAAGTGGTCTTCTCCCTGAAGATCCCAAGCTAGCAAGGAAAATTCGGGTTAAGTCTCCACAGTACCGGCTAATAGGGGAAACCCTATATAGGAGGTCATTTTTGTCACCCTGGTTACGATGTGTAGGCCCCAAGCAAGCTTCGAGCATCATCTCCGAAGTCCATGAAGGATCCTGCGGTCTTCATGCAGGACCCCGCTCAGTTGTCTCGAAGATAATGAAGTTGGGCTACTATTGGCCTTCGATGCACAGGGACGCAGCCGAAATCATTCTCAAATGTGAAGCTTGTCGACACACAAACGCTCCAAAATGCCAAAGCAAGACATGACAAGTGTGACATCCGCATGGCCCTTCTCTCAATGGGGCATCGATATTGTAGGGCCTATGACTGTAGCACTCGGAGGAGTTAAATTCTTGCCGGTAGCGATCGATTACTTCACTAAGTGGGTGGAAGCTAAACCACTAGCCTCGTAATAGGGAGATAGATCGAGAAGTTTGTGTGGGAGCACATTGTGTGCGATTCGAGTGCCCACATAATCATATCTCGACAACGGAAGCGGTTTTGCGAAGGAGTCTTCTACGACTTCCGTCAAGGGCTCAACATAAAGCAATCATGGACATCCGCTCACCACCCGCAAGGTAACGGACAAGTGGAGGTTACAAAGCAGAGACATCGTCAAAGGGATCGAGAAAAGGCTAGGAGAACTCATCACGGATGGGTGGACGAGCTCCCTCAAGTTTTATGGGCTCACGGGACGCATCCTAAGTCAAGCAATGGTGAAACCCCTTCACCCTAACATACTAATGAAGCGGTCATCCTTCTGAACTAATTGTACACACGGAGCGTGTGGCAACGTATGATGCCTCCCAAAATGACGAAAGAATGGGGAAAACCTTGATCTACTAGAAGAAAGGCGAGAAATAGCCTCCATCCGAGAAGCAATGCACAAACATAAGATCAAAGGCTACTATAACAAGAGGGTCAGACCTTCCACTTTGAAACCTGAAGAATATGTGCTATGCCTCAACAGCGCGAGCAAAGCAGAGTATCAGGGAAAGCTGGGACCAACTTGGGAAGGACCCTACATGGTAGCTGAGGCCTACAACAACGGAGCCTACAAATTGGCCACTCTTCTCGGAGAACCCATCGACAGAACATAGAATGGTACGAACCTTCGAAAGTTCTATGTTTAAGAAGTACTTTTTATCTTTTTCTTGTAATTAGAAGCTTCTCAAGGGAAAGCACACATTATTGGTAGTTGTCTTAGTTTTCATTTCAAGAATGATGTAATCCTCCCTACCAATTCAATGATAAATAAGACATTTCCCACAAATCTCTTGCTTCGTTTCTTAAACACAAAGATTTGTTCAGCCAAGTCGTTAATGAGTTTCAATGTCGAATGGCTTGAGGTGTAATACACGCCTTATCATTTAAGCCAATATAAACATTCACATTAACTCTCCTAGTAGTTTTTGGCGCTTGTAAATTTTTTTTTACAAAGTCATACTATGTAAAGGATTTGAGATAGAGTGGGTCGCGACCCTCTGTCAATGATCAAGTTGGTCATTATATTCTTGGTGTTGTAATTTACACACAATGAGGTTGTTTAACCTTAGGTTGTAAAACTTAGCGTCGGAAAAATGGCGCATACGTAGTTAACAAATATAAACTAAGTGTGTAGGGGTACATCCCAACATCGCCACATTCAAAATAAGGACTATTGCCCTTACACTGCATGAGGAGCCTATGCTCGATTAAATTGTTCTTGGCCTATGGCCATACATCAAAAGTATTTAAATTGTTTGGAAGACAAGACACACATTGTCACATAAAATAAATTGTCTTAAGGGTACATGCCACCCTTTGGAACCAAATTACTGCTAACAGAGCAGCCTTCATTCTTGCTTTTTTGGAGATGGAGTGGGGGATGGTTGCACTGAGACTGGCTTGGTAGACATAGTCTTCTTGGTTGGAGTGGTAGGCTTCAACTTCCGAGGTTTCTTGGAAAGGAGATCTTCGAGGGGCGCGACAGATCTTTGGTAGCCTCAAGAAGGAAGGAATACTCAGCTTGCAAATGCATTTCCGCCTCATCATACTCAACCTTCAAGTGGGACGGTAGCAGTCAATCTTGAGAGGTCCACAAGCTTACCTGCTTTGGCGACCTCCTCCAGCGCCAAGCACCGCTCCACGAAATATGGTCGATTTGATGACCTTCAACATCCGAGCTCCCAATTCATCGCCGTGATAAAGCTCCATTGCAATGTAAGGCACCACCTTCAAACAACCTCCGACGATCCTTTTGCAAAGATCTTATATCTCATCGCAAGCCATCGATCTCCTCCTCAACTTCACCTCTACCTCTCCGAGCCGAGCCTTCTCACTTTCCAGCCCAACACATTTTGCCTCAAGTGCTGCATTCTGACCTGTGAGAGTGACAACCTTGGCTTCTTCCAACTTCAGATTACCACGTTCAACAGTTAGCTGGACCACCTTTTCTTGAAGGTCTTGGACGATGGGGTTTTTCTCAACATTTCCCTCAATCTCGTCACACTTGGCTTCCATCTTGGCCACAGTTCGGAGCAACTCTCTGGTTTGGGCATTCAGGTGGTTATCCATTACTGCCTGCCTCGCAACCCCATTATCATGCATGTCACAGAACTTTTCAATAGACATGTTTTCCAGATACTCTTCCATTGCGGAGGGGTCACATGGTCAACAATCCGGTGATGTGCCAAGGCATTTGGGAGTTCCTTTGTCTCGAAGACATGAGCAACACAATGTATAATGAGCTAACATAATTGTGCAATTTATAATTTCGCATGATTCGTAAGGAAAACTACTTACCATGAACCTCAACGGATTCATCGGGTAATTCAAGGCGACTTCACAAAATTTCGCCTCGACACTCTTCTCCGCTCAAAACTCTACTCCCTGAGGCGGCAGGATTCTTCCTTTGTTGGTAGATTTCACACTTTGGTCATTGTTCCTTTCCTACTTTTTAGCCTATCGCCTATTCCTGTTGAACCAACGACGGGACATCCTCATCCGCAGGATCGTCCGAGTCGACAATATTCTCCACCGGTTGGGATGGACCTCCAAAGCAAGTTGAGGGGTGCCGATGAAAGAGACTACGCTCAAATGTCTACCTCGTTGTTGTTTACAGATGTTGAAGGAGAGCCAACACCATAAGACTCCTCGCCTTTCTCCTACCGGCATGAAACTTAAATCTTCATCCAAGTCTTGGAACATAAAGTTTCGAACGACATCTCGCAAAATAGAAACAAGAATAAATAAATATCGATTGCTACATTGGTCCTACTTAAATAAAAGTAGATAAGCATACTTTGTCCTTGGTATATGATCATAGGCTTCTTGGGAGACCCTTCCCAACTCGAGCAATCCCACCATGTATAAAATGGCTTCAGGAATACTTGCACATCCACGTGGTATTTGACCAAACGATAATAGGGATCACTGAACCTCGTAGGCGGGGGGTCATTATACCGCTTAGCATTATACCTATTTTCCTTGTTCGCAGCCTACAATATTTAGGGGAACAATAGTGTCTTGCATGTAGAAAAGCTACCCTTCCAACTCGTTATGTTTATGTACACCTTCCCAAACAGGTTGGGTACATCTGCCTCATGTCTTTTTGCTAGTGTCAACCAATTGCCCCCAGGGTACAAGTTCAAGAATCCTCTTAAAACTGTCAATGTTGGTTCATATCCGTAGGCTTTGCACATCACTATGAATGTGGTTAATTTGGCAAAACCAAAGGGATTAAACCTAGAGATATGAACTTTGTAGTACTGCATAAACTCTAATATCAGTGGGTGCAACGGAATCCTAAGGTTTGAGTGACTAAATGCATGTGTATACTGCCCTACGAAACCTAGAGGGCATCAAAGATACCCTGAGTAGGTTTGGGTAACATCACTTTATGTTCTAGTGGGATGGGATAATCGGCTAAGTGATCATGTAAATCTTTCGCAGACAAAGTACACTTTTGTTGTTTTATAATAAACTTGGAATCCATGTTCTTATTTTTAAAACTACAAGAAAAAGAGAAGCGTTTACCTTTGTTTTCGAAGATGGTGACGCTGGAAAAGGTTACTGCGTGTAAAAGAAGACGGAGAGAGTGAAAATGTTTTAGGGTTTCCACAACTCCCCCTTAATATGCTAAACTAGAATACTTTATAATGTCAGGGAGAGCACATTGTGATGTGCTACTCAACAATATGTGTGAGGTTCTGAATAGGCAGTTGCTAGATGCTAGAGACAAGCCCATAATCACTTGTTTAGAGTATATTAGGGAATACCTAATGAAGAAGATTGTCAATGTTCAAAGGCTAATTGCAAAATCTGATGGACCTCTTACCCCCAATGCAACAAGACTGTTTACTGCTATCAAGGAAGAAGCTTCACAATATAAGGTTAACTGTTTAGTTGTCTACTCTTTAAGTATATATGTACTATATTGCTTGCAACATTCTGTTTAATGTATATGTTTATTTGTTTCCCAACATTCTTATTAGGTGGTTTGGAATGGGGAGGATTAATATCAATGTACTGGACTTTTCCAAGATCAATGTGTAGTTGATATGAAGCTAAAGAGGTGTTCTTGTAGGAGATGGGAGTTAACAGGAATGCCTTGCAAGCATGTTGTTGTTGATATTAATGATATGGGGAACAATGGCATGGAACTTGGTTTACCGGAAGCCTGGGTACACTCTTGTTATTGGCTAAGAACATGGGAGAAGGTATATAGCTTCAAAATCCATCCTCTTGATGGTCCAGGGTATTGGCCTAAACATAAGGCTCCAATCATCTTGCTTCCACCAAAGCATCACCCTCAAGTTGGCAGACCACCTAAAAAAAGGAGGAAGAGTGCTATTGAACTGGAAGAAATGGTGAAGGTTGTAAGGTTGAGCAGGGCTGGCAAAACTGTTAGGTGTGTCTTATGCAAGCAATTAGGACACAACAAAAGGTCTTGTAAAGGTCAAAAGATGGGACCAAAACCAAATGATGTAAAGAAGAAAAGGAAAACAATTGCTAGTACTCAGACTCCTCCAAGTACTCAGACTCCTTCAACTACTCAGACACCTAGTACTCAACCTCCTTCAACACCTAGAAGACCATCAAAAGGTATTGTTATCAAGGACTCACCATCTGTCAATACAAGATCAGCAAGTCAACTAGCTGTGTGTGTAGGTAAATGTAAAAAAAAGGTTGTGGACTTTTTAATATGCTAAACTAGAATACTTTATAATGTCAGGGAGAGCACATTGTGATGTGCTACTCAACAATATGTGTGAGGTTCTGAATAGGCAGTTGCTAGATGCTAGAGAGAAGCCCATAATCACTTGTTTAGAGTATATTAGGGAATACCTAATGAAGAAGATTGTCAATGTTCAAAGGCTAATTGCAAAATCTGATGGACCTTTTACCCCCAATGCAACAAGACTGTTTACTGCTATCAAGGAAGAAGCTTCACAATATAAGGTTAACTGTTTAGTTGTCTACTCTTTAAGTATATATGTAATATATTGCTTGCAACATTCTGTTTAATGTATATGTTTATTTGTTTCCCAACATTCTTATTAGGTGGTTTGGAATGTGGAGGATTAATATCAATGTACTGGACCTTTCCAAGATCAATGTGTAGTTGATATGAAGCTAAAGAGGTGTTCTTGTAGGAGATGGGAGTTAACAGAATGCCTTGCAAGCATGTTGTTCTTGATATTAATGATATGGGGAACAATGGCATGGAACTTGGTTTCTAGGAAGCCCGGTACACTCTTGTTATTGGCTAAGAACATGGGAGAAGGTATATAGCTTCAAAATCTATCCTCTTGATGGTCCAGGGTATTGGCCTAAACATAAGGCTCCAATCATCTTGCTTCCACCAAAGCATCACCCTCAAGTTGGCACACCACCCAAAAAGGAGGAAGAGTACTATTGAACTGGAAGAAATGGTGAAGGTTGTAAGGTTGAGCAAGGCTGGCAAAACTGTTAGGTGTGTCTTATGCAAGCAATTAGGACACAACAAAAGGTCTTGTAAAGGTCAAAAGATGGGACCAAAACCAAATGATGGAAAGAAGAAAAGGAAAACAACTGCTAGTACTCAGACTCCTCCAAGCACTCAGACTCCTTCAACTACTCAGACACCTAGTACTCAACCTCCTTCAACACCTAGAAGACCATCAAAAGGTATTGTCATCGTGGACTCACCATCCGCTAATACAAGATCGAAGTCAACTAGCTGTGTGTGCGGTAAATGTAAAAAAGGTTGTGTAGCCTTAGTCTTATGTAGTTGTATTTTGTAATCAAACTCATGTTATGTTATGGTAGTATTTTGTTATCAAACTGTTCCAGACTTGTATGGGTTATGGTTGTCTTAGATGAAGGTCAAAATGATGTATGGGTTATGTTTTAGGTATGGTTGTCTTAGACCTTTATTTTGTGATCAAACTATTCCAGCTTATGGTAACTTGTCAATGTTCCAGGTTATGGTAACATTTTGGCATCAAACTGTTATAGGTTGTGTATTTCTTTGACATTCATTTTGCCTTAGACTTGTGTATTTCTTTGACATGTATGGCTTGTTTGGGTTACGCCTTTTGTCTTTAACTTGTGTATTTCAATTTGACACTTTCATTAGAGTGCTCCTTTCATTATGTTGACTTTTTATTTCTTTTACATTCATTTTTTACATTGCAAATACATTTTTCATAACACACATACACTAACAACCATTACACCAAAACACAAACACAAACACTATTAACCATTAACCCATAAAATAACATTACATACCATATCAGATTCATTGACCAAAACAACTTACAATAAACCTTTCTGGGACCAAAACATAAACCATACCAGTTTTTAAACCACCCAAACCTAACCATTTTACATTACACATTAATTCAACAGATAAGCAACAAAAAAAACAACTAACACCTAAAATCCACTTCAACCTTTGAACTTTACTTGCTTGTTCATTCACTCTTGCTTGAAGCTCATTAGATCTTTCTCGTAGTTCATTCATAGATCGCAATAAGCCGGGTATAATTTGAACGGATCTTGGACACATTTTTGGGTCATACCAATCGATAAAGCCACAACTCCTCTACAAGTTAGCCAAATTAGCATAAAACTTACAAATTAAACAATGAATTACAAAAGAAAATAACTTACCGAACAACAATAAAATCTCCTCCCTGGGTTTATGGCAGTCCATGATGTGCGAATATGGGAGATGGCATCACAGTTTGTACAACGAATCATGGTTTTCTTTCTTTTGTTTGTTGGATATTTGTATGTGTTTTAATTTACAAAAAACATGCCCTAAATCTTATTAATAGGCAAAAGAGGGGGAAATCACATTTTCCTATGGAATGGGAGGGAAAAAGTAATTTTAGAAATCAGCCCTTTCAAGTTAATGACAAATTATAACGTTAGTCCTTTTTAACGCAGGTCTAACGGATGTTAGATATTTGGATAGGATCCAGTAAACGTAAAACCACGAGGACATGACCCGTAAAAAACACAGGACAATATATGCAAGATCCTAAACACAGTGGACAATATACTCAAGAACCATGGTGTGTAACTCTTTGTTTCTTTTGGTTGTGATTGACGTTGCTAGCTAAAAGTATTTTGGTATTGGATGTTGACGGATTTTGTTCTAATCTTTAGTGAAGTGCATCTTTTATAAAAATATGTTTCTAGAATTTTATGTAGGGGTGGAAACGAGCCGAGCCAAGCCCGAGCCTGCCAGAGCTCGAGCTCGGCTCATGGGTTGTTATATAGGCTCGGGCTCGGCTCGATCTCGACTCGTTTATACAATTTGGCAATGAAAAGTTAAAGCTTGGCTCGATCTCGGCTCGTAATATGTTTTTTTCGAGCTCGTTAATAAGCTCGATCTCGGTTCGTATATATATTTAATACTTAATGTTGGGATATGAAAGTCAAAGTACTGAAGAAGTCAAAGTGCTGGAAATTCAAAGTACTGCTAAGTGAAAGTCAAAGTACTGCAAAGCTAAAGAACTGCTATATTCGTTTATGGAAAGCTTTGTTATTCTAGAATATTCTTTGTTTAGATTACTTGTCGTACAAGGTTACAAATTGAAAACCGACTAGGGTTATCCTTAAGCCTATAAAAGGACCCTTAGGTTGGCATTAGAGATACGACTTTTAGAGATACGAATTAATACGTGTTTTTAGAGTTTTAGAGAAGTACGATATTAGAGTTTTAGAGTTGTTAAAGAATCTGCATAACAAGCAGATTTAGAGTTATTAATAATATCGTTGAAAGTTAAAGTTAATTCTTCTTAGCTTTGTTAAGTAAATTCCGCATACTTAATAAAGTTTGCTCAGTGTTTCATTGTTAATAACTTAGGATTTATCCAAGGTTATTAAACCCTTAACAAGCTATATAGTTAGTTTGGTTAGAGTATATTGATCCAACAAGTGGTATCAGAGACAGTGTGGAAACTCTGACTAAGAAGAAACCCTCAAAACCTATTTTACAAAACCCTAAAGATGTCGACTGAAGTTGCACCACCACCATCAATCACCTCACTAAGAATACCAATTATCAAGAAGGGAGAATACGATCTATGGAGCATGAAGATGAGGCAGTACATTACAATTACAGTCCATGCACTTTGGAATGTGATTGTCAATGGTAATGAAGTTGTGGAAGAACCTGTAGACATTCCTGGACAACCTAAAGCACCTAAACCCATCTTACCGGCTGCTACAATAAGGAATCAAGAGAAGGCTCTCAACATTCTCTTTTCTGCTATTCCTGATGGTCATCTACTCAAGTTCCATGATGCTAAGGATGCAAAGCAACTATGGGTTGCACTCAAGACCAGATTTGGAGGTAATGATGCTTCCAAGAAGTTGCACAGAAATCTGTTGAAGCAACAGTTTGAAACTTTCACTATTGGTGAAAGAGAAGGTCTTGATGCTGCATATGATAGATTCCAAAATCTCCTTAGCATGCTAGAGTTATACAAGGTAGAGGTATCTGTTGAAGATGCCAATCTGAAGTTCTTAAGGAGTTTGCCATCTACATGGCATGTGATTGCTACTATGATCGAGGACAACCTAGATTGGATGTTATGGACTTTGATGATCTCTACAACCATCGAAGGTGTATGAGCATGAGATGAATGGCTTAAAAGTTCAAAGTCTCACAAGATAGCTTTTGTGTCATCTCGAAGAGAGGCAATGCTTCCACTAAAAGTCGCCGCTCACCCTACTCAAAGTAATGTTGCTCAAAGTCTTGGCTATCCCGCTCATTCAATCACAACTATGACCAACCCAACATCATCACCATCAAGCACCATCCATTCGATGAAGTAGTATGCTCATTCTTTGCACAACAAGCTACCCACCGTTACATATGAAGAAGATCATCGCATGCATCAAGAGGATGCTCTTGAAGAAATTGATATCGGTGGCAAGTTGTTATGATCATCTCGGATCAAGAAGTTCATGAAGAAAACAGAAGAGGCATAGACTTCAAACCCAAACAGGTATCACTTTGACAAGTCCAAGATTGAATGCTTTAACCGTCAAGATGGACACTTTGCAAGGGAATGCAGGTTTGCTAAATATCAGGCAAACAGGATGACTGAGAAACCAAAGCTTGAACTAAAGGAAATTCCTATTACTGAAACAAAAGCTTTAGTTGCTCAAGAGAATCTATCAGAGGTTGACTGGAGTGCTGAGTTTGATGATGAACCAGTAACCTATTGTATGGTAGCTATGGAGGAAGCAGGAGAAGAATCAATGGAAGAGTTTGATTGGAGCACAGCGTTTGATGAGGAACCTGGATTTGCTGCTATGGAATCTAGAGATGGTTATGGAAGCTTTGACTGGAGCATGGAGAGTGATGATGAACCTGTTCTGCTTGCTATGGTAGCTACTTCACCAAGTTCACCCCTATCTCTGAGGTATGTTCTAAGTGTCATGACTTTTATCAAAAAGTGCTTAATGATTATGTGACTGAAAGAGATAAGTGTAGAACGGCTAGGTCTGAAGTAGCTGGTTACCAAATTACTTTAGAGTCAATGGAAGCCAAAATAATAACACATGAAAATAATGAAATGGCTTCAATGAAAAGTATGAACAATGTGATTATCAGTTAAAACTAAGTGAATGGAAGTTAGATGTAAGATTTACGAGATTGAAAAGTCGACTAAAGAGAGATGAATTGCTAGCAAAGTTTCTCGCTGGGGAAAATCTGGTCTCTCATGTTAGTTATGTTGAAAACAAAGAAGAGCTTACATTAGAACTGGACTAGGTTTTGGTATGGATTTCAGTAGCGTAGAACAAAACTCACCTAGTAATCAGGATGACCTTGATTTTGAGGATATAACAACTAGTAATGATGAACTTATTAACTATGTAGACACATCTAGTAATGAGGAATCACTTAGCGAAACACCTCCTGAATATAAGAAAGACAAAGGTTATCATGATGTCCCTCATCCCACTGGTAGTCATCAACCTCTTATACCTAATGTTTCCCGTTTTGGAGTAGACAGTCTAGAGTTTAGGAAAAAGCTTACTGGTGAATCTAGGTCTGAAACCCCAAAAGAAACAGCTGAGACACCCAAGGTAGATGATGTTAAGAGTCAAGCAGTACCTTCAACTCAAAGTACTACCACATGTTCAGCAGTACCTTTAGGAAAACCTCTTCAAAATACTGCTAAACCTTTTAGGGATAACTTTGGTAATCATAATTCTTATCATTCACCTAGAAGACATGATAGGTTTGGTTATTCACATAGAGGAAGAAATTTTGGGATTGCAGGTCAAAAATTGTGTTTTGTTTGTTATAGTTCGATCATCGATCAAGACTGTGACTTTCACTCGCACTACTTAAGCAAATTCCCAAAGACCGGATCTCGCAAACCAAAACCTAGGGAGAATAAACCGGTTTGGAATCATTCACATAGGGTTAACCATAACAACTTTTCACAAGACTATAGGTACCCTCACCGTAGAAGACCTTTTCAAAACCCGGTACCTTCAAACACTTTCCAAGGTAATCATAGCCAAAACCAAGATTTCTCAAAGTCTCGCTCGATTTCACCAAACACCTTTTGGAATAGGAACCCTAGGAGATCTATTTACTATCAATCTAGAAGGCGTTACAACTCAAAGAAAGTAGATAGATCAAGGGACTCTACACCGAAGTTAAAACCAAATGGGTTAAGAAGGAAAGTATTGATGGGGAACAAACAAGACTTTCAAGAAGTGAAAGTGAAACTGAGATTTTGGTTGATAATAATAAAGTAAACTTGAATGAAAAAGATATTTTTATTGAACAACAAACACAAGTTTTGGAACAACCAAAGATAATTGATCATGTGCTTAAAGAAAGTGGCAATTACATAGTTAAAGAATTTAATTATGTAACTCCACAAGGGAACACAAGTCAAGAATGGCTTGGGTTCCTAAAATTAACTAACTCTTTCATCTTTGTGCAGGCAACCTGTAAGAGGAGCTTAAAGATCATCTAATTGTGGATAGTGGTTGCTCGGAAGCATGACAGAGACAAGGAGATTCACGATTTTAAGTCATATTGTGGAGGAAGAGTTGCATTTGGGAATGATGCTAGTGGAGGTAGAATTAGTGGGAAAGGAACCATCAAGGCAGGAAGCATCGATTTTAAGAATGTTAGATATGTGAAGGAGCTCAAGTTCAACCTGTTTTCGGTATCTCAGATCTGTGACAAGAAGTATCCTGTGCTATTCACTGACAAGGAATGTCTTATTCTTTCCCCAGTTCAATCTCGTTGATGATCACTTGGTAATACTTAGAGTACCAAGAACCAATGATGTGTCTGATCTTGATATGAGGACTCTTAGCTCTTCCGAAAGAGCAACATGTTTAGTGGCAAAAGCAACACTTGAAGAAGCACATCAGTGGCATAGAAGATTGGGCCATGTAAATTTCAAGAATATCAACAAATTGGTCAAAGGAAATTTAGTTAGAGGTTTACCCACCAAAACTTACAAGAATGATCACTCCTGTTTGGCGTGCAAGAAGGGTAAACAACACAAAGCTTCATGCAAGAAGCTTGAGGAACGAACTATTAGAGAACCTTTGGAGTTGCTGCACATGAATCTATTTGGTCCTGTTTCTGTTACTAGTATAAACAAGAAAAACTACTGCTTGGTTGTGACAGATGATTGCAGTAGATTCAGTTGGGTATTTTTCTTGGGATTTAAAGATGACACCTTTGATGCTATTCATGATCTGATAATAGCACTTGAAAACCAACTGAGACTTAAAGTAAGATGTATTAGATGTGATAATGGGACTGAATTCAAGAACAAGCTTATGGATGAATTTTGTGCTAAGAAAGGAATCAAGAGGAGTTCGATTGCTAGAACTCCACAAAGAAATGGTGTTGCGTAAAGAAAGAACAAAACTTTGATTGAAGCAGCCGAACAATGCTTGCGATTTTCTATTACCTATTCAATTTTGAAAGTGAAATGTAAATCGCTTGCTATGTGTTGAATAGAGTTTCACCACCAAACCTCGATGAAGACACCTTATGAGTTGTCGATGGGTAACAAACCCAATATTCAATTTATGAAGCCTTTTGATGCCCTTTGACAATTCTCAATATAATTGATAATATGGGAAAATTTGATGGCAAGTCAGAAGAAGGATACTTATTGGGATACTGCACCAATAGCAAAGGATTTAGAGTGTACAATAGAGTCACCAAGAAGGTTCAAGATTGTCTTCATGTTAAATTTTTAGAAGATCAAGAAAATCAGAAGGGTAAAGGTCCTGATTGGATGTTTGATCTTGAAGTTTTGACTCCTTCTATGAACTATGTACCTGTTAGAGAAGAAAATCAACCTGTATACAACGGAGAAGATTTACAGTATGTTGTTCATGGAGTCCATATTAGACCTGATGTTGTTCCTGATGCAGAACCTATAACTATTGAGAAGGACAAAGGTACTGATGAGCCAAAAGCTACATTATCTGCTGAAGAGCAAGCTATTCAAGATGAGCTTAATATGATGCTTTTTCAAGATGTCATAGCACAATCTTATGATGATGATCAAAGAAGAGCTTATGAAGAAGCAAAGAAAAGAACAAGTCTGCAGAGTTCACTCACGGTGCTTTGGGTGACATGCTTTCGATCAAAGCATCACGCACTGCTGACAAAGACTTTGGATGATCCTATCATGCCCGGCTTAGAAGACACCGATGATGAATTTGAAGATGAAGGTATTTTCTCGATTCCAATGAAGGTCCTGATTTCACTAATTTGGGTGATAATTATGAAGTTCCACAGACTCCTATCTTAAAAATTCATAAAGATCATCCTACGGGTCAAATCATTGGACCTTCTACTCATGGAGTGCTCACCAGAACCAAAGCTAAGGGTTTTTCTACACCTCATAATGCTTTACTTAGCTTTGTCTATAAACGAGCAATTTGAATCATAAGGATCATCAAACATGCATGTTTACTTGTTTTATCTCTCAAGAAGAACCCAAGAATATTGCTCAAGCATTAACTAAAGAGAGTTGGGGTTGAAGCTATGCAAGAAGAACTTCTTCAATTCAAACTTCAAGAATTTTGGTTACTGTGTGATCTACCAGATGGAAAGAAAGTCATTGGTACAAGATGGGTTTTCAGAGTCAAGAGAGATGAAAGAGGGAATGTCATCAAGAACAAGGCAAGGTTAGTTGCACAAGGATATAGACAAGGAGAAGGAGTAGATTATGATGAAGTTTTTGCTCCTGTAGCAAGGATTGAAGCAATTCGAATTTTCCTTGCTTTTGCATCATATATGGGATTTCAGGTTTATCAAATGGATGTCAAGAGTGCCTTTTTATATGGCAAGATTACAGAGGAAGTGTATGTTAAACAACCTCCTGGTTTTGAAGATCCTACCCATCCAAACAAATACTATAAAGTGGTTTAGGCTCTTTATGGCTTACATCAAGCACCTAGAGCTTGGTATGAAAGGCTCTCTACTTTTCTATTGCAACATGGTTACAGAAGAGGAGCAATTGACAAGACTTTGTTCATCAAGAGAGATAAGAAGGATATCATGTTAGTTCAAGTGTATGTAGATGATATCATATTTTGAGCTACAAAACAATCTATGGTCAAGGAGTTTGAGAAGCTGATGCAGAATGAATTTCAAATGAGTTCAATGGGTGAATTAACTTTCTTTTTGGGACTTCAAGTTAAGCAGTCAAAGGAAAGAATTTTCATAAGTTAAGACAAGTATGTATCTGACATACTTAAGAAGTTAAATTTTGATGCTATGAAGCCGCCACCGCACCTATCAAGTCTATCAACTCATTGGGCAAGGATGAAGATGGTCAACCTGTTGAAGTCAAGTTTATGGATCTATGATTGGTCATCTTATGTATTTAATCGCATCTAGGCACGATATCATGTTTCTTCGTTTGTTTATGTGCGCGATATCAAGTCTCACCTAAGGTCTCTCATATGAATGCGGTGAAGAGAATTTTCAATTATTTGAAACAACAAACTAAGTTAGGGTTGTGGTATCCAAAGGATTCCCTTTTCACTGGAAGCTTTTTTGAGATAGTGATTATGCAGTGACAACCATGACGAAGATCAACTCTTGGAGGATGCCAATATCTTGGAAGAAGATTAGTTTTATGGCGGTGTAAGAAGCAAACAACTGCAAAGAACATCCTCATCAAGGTAATATATGGTCTGCGTAAGTGTTGTGGACAAGTTTTGTGGATGCGTAATCAACTCTTGGACTATGGGTTCAATTTCAAGAATACTCCTATCAATATTGATAATGAGAGTACCATTTGCATTGTGAAGAATCCAGTTTATCATTCCAAGACCAAGCACATCTGATTAGGCATCACTTCATCAGAGATTGTTATGAGCATAGGGTCATTAATGTTGTCAAGGTTCACACGGACGATAATGTAGTTGATTTACTCACCAAAGGCTTTGATGTTTCAAGATTCAATCACTTGGTGGTGAGCATTGGAATGATTAATTATTGAGTTACATTTAAGGGGAGGACTGATTAGAATGTTAGACAGTCCTATACTTTGCTTAAGGGGAGGCAATTAAATGCCTATTAGCAAGTATCTGTCACTATGAAGAAGAGAATGGGAAAGTACTGTTTTTTGGTTATATGAAAGTACTGCTTTGTAAGTACTGCTTTGGAAAGTACTGCACACGTGGAAAGAACTTCTTGTCTTATTAACGTACTGTTCCAACGGTAATATTGAGGGGTAAAACATACTAACGGTAACTTTGTTATTATGGGTTGTGATTTTTTAAATCCTACCTATAAATAACTACTTTTCGATTTTCCCTCTCATCTTTATTCATACCAATCTTTTCCATATTTCTCTCTCAATCACAATTATCTATTCATCGCATCACTCATTTTTACAATCATCAATGGCAAACCGTAACACCGTTTCTAAACACAACATGGTCGCGAATTTAGATAAAACGGAGGCTAATGTTATCTTCCATGACATCATTGATTTCTTAACTGGTTCCCCAATCAGCTATGCGCTTTTGGTGGAACCTGATATAATTGAGCCCTGGATACAGCAGTTTTGGGCAACTGCAAGGACACATATGGAGAATGATGAACCTTATATTCAAGCTAAAGTTGCTGGAAGGCTTATCAAGATTTCTGAAGCATCAATTCGTGAAGATTTATTGTTTGATGATGAAGAAGGAGCTGTTCGTTTTGACAAACAATTGATCTGGGATACATTCAGAGATATTGGACATGAAGGGTCCTTAATTGAACAAACATTCAAGAAGCCCTTGTTCAGTCCACATTGGAAGTACTTGGTACATGTTCTTCTTCATTGTATCAGCTCTAAAAGTACTTATTGGGAGCAATTTGGTTCAAACATTGCATCTACACTGGTAGGATTGGCTACAAACCGTATGTTCAACTTTTCAAGGCTAATCTTAGATGGAATGCTCTCACACATCTCTCATGGATCAAGATGGTTAATGTATCCGAGATTTATTCAAGTCTTCTTGAATAAACAACTTTCAGATGTACCAAAGCCTTCAAGTCTTTTACCTATTGGGTACAACCAGCCAAGATCTTCACATTTATGGCTAGGAAAAGTGATCATTTATTGGAAGGAACACCCCATTAACCACTTCAATGATGGAGGTTGTTCAAGCAATACGCGATGAGGTCGCAGAAAGTGCCGATGAGAAGGTACCGCTCAACACAAGGTATCGCTTTCAAAGTGTCGCATCTCAAGAAACAAAGATCACAAGGTACCGCTTCACAAGGTATCGATGTTAAAGGTACTCAGTTTCTCCCACCTCATCACACCATACTACTCCTCCTATTGCATCCCCAGAACAAGATATTCCTATTCTCTCCTCATCCTCTGGAGGAGATACAACTACTATACCCCCTGAAGGTTTAGTGTTGGATAATTATGTTCTGATAAGAGAGTTAGTCAGATTAAAGAAAACCACCGAGGCTCAAGCTGCTCAGATAGCCTTATTGAAGATCAAGTTTAGAAAGTTTAAGAAGTCTGTTTGGCCCTTGGTTAAACATCACAGGTTATGGGTCAAAGCTAAAAAGAAGAGGCGCATGCATTTTAAGAAGACTTCTACAGGCAAAAAGGTTTCTCAGCAATCTTCATTCCAATTAGGGAGGAAATTGGAAGATAAGAATTTGAATGAAGAAGCTGAACTTCAAGATACTGATGTTCAACCTCAAGGTACTGAAGTGCAAGTCAATATTGAAAGTACTGAGGAAGAAAGCACTAGAGTTCAAAGTATTGATGATCAAGGTGCTTCTGATCAAAGTACTGGTTTTCAAGGAACATCTCGACAAGAATTAATTACACCAAGGGTGTTAGATTTTGAAGAAGAAGCTGGTCCTTCAACAGTCATACCAGAAAAGGAAACTGATACACCCAAACCAATACTCACTGCAAGTGATGATGAAACTATAGCTGAGATATTGCATGATTTATCAAAACCAAGGGGTGTTAGCATTCCAGGAGTCACTGAAGAACAATCTCAAGTTTCTCAATCTCAACTAGTGTTAGATCCTAAAGATAAAGGGAAAGGTAAAATGATTGAAACAAAGAAGAAAAAGAAACCTACTTTAGCACAACTAAGGGCTGCTGAAGTTGCTAGGAATGAGGAAGCAGCTAGAAAGGTACAAGCTGAATTGAATGCTGAAGTTGTTATTGAAGAAGCTAAGGATAAATAAGCAGCTAAGAAATTGCAAGAAGAATTGAATGTCAAGTCATGTTGTACCATTAAAGACACCTATTCTGCTTTCGCTCTACCAAGAAGACCAAATCGTGCTAAAGAAAGAAATGCAATGATGACTTATTTAAAAGGTCAAGGATATATTGGATTGCGAAGTTGAATTATGTTGAGATGAAACATCCGTATGAAGTCATAGAGAAGCTTATCGTAAGCATGTTGATAGTATCAAAGATTTTAAAGATGATGATGCTCGTAAAGAAGATGATAGAAAAGGAAGTTTAAAAGAAAAGAACAATCAAATTGAGCAATTAGTCAAAGAATGTTGAGTTAAGATCTGATACAGATGATGAACTAAGGAATTACTTAAGAGTTGTCGAATTTGAGTATACTAAAGATGATGCAGAAAAGAAAAAGAAAAAGTCAACAATATCTACTTTTGAAGTTGTAGAATCTAAGGATGGAAATTATTTGATGTTTCATAGAGAGGATGAAAGCTTTAGAGTGTTTAATATGCTATGGGATTTATTGCACATAATAGATAGAGAGGATTTATTTCATTTATATCATTTGGTGCAAGAATATTTTGAACACATTCCATCGAAGGTGTTGGTTTAATCTTGCTTGGAGATCTCACAACTGTTTGGGAAATCAAGAATCAAGCACCGATGAGATTTGGAAAAATCAAGAAGATTGGGAGATTATCACCGGAGATTTTTGAAGAACTGGAGTACATGTTTTAGAGTTAGAAGATGGAACTATGATTCATATGTTAGCAGATAGAAGATATCCGCTTACATCGATCTTATGAGGAGAATGCTAGAGCATGGTATGGAAGTTGAAGAAGATAATGAACCGCACTTATGGTCATCAAATTGTTTATCGATGGACAACTATGGTCGATGATGATATATGAATAAGCGGTATGAATTTTTATTGAATAAATTTTGAAATATCAAGATTTTATTCAAAGTATCGCTGGTCAAACAAGATTTTAGCTAAAGTATCGCTTTATAAAGATTAAACCGATTAATAATTTTGAAAAAAACTTTTGTTAAGTGATAAATATTTTGAAACAAAGGTTAAAAGAAATAAATGGTTTTTGAGATGGTAACAACAATAGGTTATCAATCCACCATGGTTACAAAAGGATTGGCTAATCCATGAGCAAACTACCGTAAAGATATCTCAAACCGTTTTATAGTTGACAACTTGCTAATAAGTTGTATGGTAATCAACTCACCATATCAAGAATGTGAAGAGTGGCTAGCCCACAAGTAAAATGGTTTGTGGTAAAGGCTGTGGAAAAACCATTTATATGGTAATTAGTTCACCATGGTTGCAAGAACTAACTAGTCCAAAAGGGTACAGCTTTTGGTAAAGACAAATCAAATCTGTTGATAGTTGATGATTTGCTAAAAATCATATGGTTATCAATGTACCATGGTCTTACACACCTAAACATTTGGCTACTCCAGAGTTAATGGCTTTGGTAAAGAGATATCAAAATCCATTAAATTTTAATGATTCACCTCTCACAGGAGTTTACACACCGGAAGTGATGAGAATAGATGAAACTTAAACCGAATTAATGTACAAATTGTCATATGTTGCCGAGTTCTTTGAAAAGATGGAGATTCTTCGAAAGTTGTTGAAAAGAGATTACTAATAAAGGTTGTTGTAAAGAATGTTGCTAAAAGAATAAAGATTACTTTGATGATGACAATCCAAGCACAAGAATACAAAGACAAATCTAAAGATAAAGACAATTGATAAAGATACAATCTTTCCAAGAAGCTAATGAAGTTAAAGATAAAGATACAAAGGAAACTTGAAGTCAAGCAAGTAGAATTCAAGTTAGGGGAGGATTGTTGGGATATGAAAGTCGAAGTACTAAAGAAGTCAAAGTGCTGGAAATTCAAAGTACTGCTAAGTGAAAGTCAAAGTACTGCTGTCGAGTCAAAGTACTGCAAAGCTAAAGAACTGCTATATTCGTTTATGGAAAGCTTTGTTATTTTAGAATATTCTTTATTTAGATTACTTGTCATACAAGGTTACAAATTGTAAACCGACTAGGGTTATCCTTAAGCCTATAAAAGGACCCCTAGGTTGGCATTAGAGATACGACTTTTAGAGATACGAATTAATACGTGTTTTTAGAGTTTTAGAGAAGTACGATATTAGAGATTTAGAGTTATTAATAATATCGTTGAAAGTTAAAGTTAATTCTTCTTAGCTTTGTTAAGTAAATTCCGCATACTTAATAAAGTTTGCTCAGTGTTTCATTGTTAATAACTTAGGATTTATCCAAGGTTATTAAACCCTTAACAAGCTATATAGTTAGCTTGGTTAGAGTATATCAATCCAACACTTAAAATATGTTAATGTCATTTAAACCGGCGAGCCCAAACGAGCTTTGTATTTAAAGTTCGGGCTCGAGCTCAATTAATAAATGAGCTGCAATTTAGGCTCGGCTCGTTTGAGCTTTTTACCGATCCGATCCCGAGCTTTTCACGAATGGCTCGGCTCATTTCCACCCCTAATTTTGTAATTTACTTTGTTAGTTTGAGAAAAATTTCGGCCTTTTATTTTTAATTCCTGGCTTCGTCCTTGTAAACACAGATAAAATATAAGTTAACCGGTAAGATTAACATCACAATTATCGAACCACACAACTGTAGTGTGCTAAATTTCCAAATGGTCAAGCACACCAGCCATGAGAGACGACACATGATGCTTTTATGTAACGTTGTCAATTGGGGGAATTAAATCATAAGATCGTACAATCTAACAACACTACTAGTAAAAAACTTGTAAGATCGGGTCTATGATCGTTCGCAACGTAGGATCGTGTTATACATGATCGTAAGTAGGGGTGAGCATCAGTCTAAGACGGACCAGACTGACCAAGACCGAGACCAAAATAGCCTAAAAACCTAGTCCGGGTTGGTCCGTTCCGGCCGGGTCAGTCAGTCGGTCCGGTTCTAGAAGGCAAAATGGCCGGTTTATACGTCGGACCTGACTGGATCGGACCGAGACCGAATTCGCCCAAAAACCTAGACCAAAGACCAGACCGAATGTGGTCGGTCCAGTCCGGTCCATCGGTCGGTCCGGTCCGGTCCGTTTGATTGGTTTTCTCAACCCTAATTTAATATTGAAAGCCCAAGTCTATTTTTTTTCTTCATCTTTTGATACATATATGATTGTTACTTAAACCCAAACAATGAAAGATTGAAGGTAATAAACTAAATAAACCATTCGTATTCTGTTTAAATTATACAAAATTACAAACGCCATAAATCAACACTTTAAGAAATCAACGAATCAAGTATTTTGCTTGTGTCAACCTTCACCACTCCATAGTATATATTGATGGTCTATGTATTAATTTTTTGGCATTACGACTCATGTTGTGTTTTCTATTATGCTAAATCCTTAATGCAAAGAACGAAACCTGACATGTTCGTGTTTTACAACTATAGCGGTGTTTATTTTTTTCGCGTTTGATATTTTTGGTTTCTTTGCACCTGTAAAGTTCCTTAACAAAGTTCAACTAGTTATGCATAGTAATGTTATGACATCTAGATCCACAAATATAATTAAAAAAAAATAGCTTTGCAATTCAGAAAAAGTTATCGGCAAGCAACTTTGTTCTTGTTTCATATCCACCTTATTGTAAATATCATAATACAAATATAACAATGATCATTGTTCTTTAATACTTTGATATTTTCAGGAAGATTTCATATAAGTTTATCTTTGATGTTGAGTAAACGTGTAAAAGAGTTTGTCTCATTTATCTTATATTAATAAAGGGTGTTGATTTGCACATTTATTGATTGACATACTTTAATTTAGAGTGTCTTGACATTTATACCCTTACAGGGTGAAAATGAGTAAAAACTATGTGATGATGTAAGTGTCAATACACTTTAAATTAAAGTGTCCTAATCAATCAAAAGAGTGTGCAAATCATCACTCATTAATAAAACATGACAAACTAATTGAATTGTACGATTTTGATCTAACCTCTTACTACTCCCCCGTCTCAATAAAATTGTCCATATTTCTATTTTAGGATGTCTAAAAAAGATTGTCCAATTTTCATTTTTAGTAAAAACTAAAGAATATAATAAGAGAATATTTTTTTTGAGTGGTTGAGATTTATAGTGCCCCCATTCAGAGACGGAGCTTGAACTACTTTATCGGAGGGGCCAAAATAGATTTATTTATTATTAGGGGGCCAAACATGTAAATTGTTTTATATTAAAATTGGGTCATACCTAAACCTTAAATCCTAAACCCTAAACCTATACAACCCTCCCTATGATGTGACATAAGGGGGGTTGGTCAAAGATCTTTTGTCCTTTATTTATTTTCAAGACAACACAAATGCTTTTATCGGTTTATGTTAGTATTTTAACAATTTTAAGTGTTTGATTTATTAAACTTTATATTTTATGTTTCTGTCTTTCGGGTTTATAGTTGTTTGATATAAACAAAATTATAAAAAATAAAATAATAAAAAAAAAATAAAAAGCAAAATGGAGGGGTGACTTTTGTAAAAAAGGGAGGTTTGTATAACTTGTCTCATTAAAATTTTATATATAAAAAATACATTACAAATTAAGCTTGAAAATCAATTTTTGAATGACCACAATCCCACCCTGTCTTAAAAAAGCTTCGTCCCTTCACCTTTTTTTTGTGATTTCTCTCTCATTATAATAATTTTGAGACGGATTACTATATCAATTCGGTATTACAATTCAAGTGAAATCTCGATTTTGACATCTTTTAATTTCATTTTTATGTACATCTTCTTTCTCTAATTTCAGTAAAAACAAAAAACAAATTATCCATATACCGTACTTTATTGTGTTACTTTTGAGGTAAAATATCTTTACCTTCACAAGGGCAATATAGTCACTATGATTCATCTACAAAAATATTAACGGGTTGTACTATATAAACCCTCGTTATAAGGTCACATTCATAAGTAATATTCCTTTCAGATTCTCGTTTTTTTAAGACAACGCAGCTTTTGTCGATTTTTTTGTATTTCGGCGGTTTTAAGCGTTTGGCTTTATTAAACTTTATATTTACGCCGCGATTTTCGGGTTTATATTTTGATATAATTCAATCTAAAAAAACTGCAGATCCCCAATAACCCAGCCCTCCAAATAACCCACCCTAACACCCACCTCTCCTTGCACTCTGCCCAACAATGTTTGTGCCTTTTTCTGCTGTACTTCTCAAGACTTGTCTTCTTCCACCTCTCCTCTCCCACTACCCTACTCTCCACACTCCAAACATCTAATCTAGTGAGAGAAACAAACCACCTTTGGATATCTACAAGACTACAACTAAAGTGCTTCCTTTGAACTACACTTTTGCAACAAGACTGGACCCCCCCTGTAAACCACACTTCACTCTCCAACATCTAAAGCATTCAAAAACTTTTGCAAAACTTGATGAAAAATGATCAAGATTTTGATTTTTTTTCACCTTCTTTAAGATCAAGAAAAACCCATATAAACCCATATGGGATTTGAGCTAAATCTTTAAAAAAGTTGGTAAAAAAAATGGGGTGTTGTTACTCAAGGCTAGAAAAAGAAGAAAATGTAACAAGATGCAAAGCAAGAAAAAGATACATGAAACAACTAGTTAAAGCAAGACATTTTTTCTCAGCTTCACATTCCATGTACTTAAGATCTTTAAGAACCACCGGAGCAGCCCTCCACCAGTTTGCCACCGCTGAGACCACCATGCACCACCACCACCACCATAACCACCATCATCTCCCACCCACTCTACCATCACCACCACCACCACAAACACCTCAACCACCACCTCCACCACCTCCCATGAGTCCAACCAACACATGGACAACCTCCACCACCACCACCTCCGCCACCCCATTGCCACCACCCCCACCACCACCACCTTCTTCCACATGGGATTTCTGGGACCCTTTCATGCCATCTTCAACAAGGTCAGCTACAGTTGAAGATCATGAAGAAGAATCATGGGAGGAGATTTCTACCACCATTGCTTCTGAAACAACTGCGCCGCCAACTGGAGGGTCAAGTATGACGGCGCCGCCATCTGCTGCTACTACTACTAGTGACATGGCTGTTGTGGTGTCTACTAAGATTAAGGATTTGGTGGAGATTATTAAAGAGCTTGATGAGTACTTTCTTCAGGCGGCGGATTCCGGTGGGAAGCTGTCGGCGTTGTTGGAAGTTCCGGCGTGTACACTTCCCGGTCAACCTGGTCAACGGTCATCAGGTAAATGATGTCAGCACCCTTTAAGGCTTTTATTAAATAGATTATTAATTGGTAGTACCTTTTCTTTGCATTTGATGCATTTTTACTATTTTTAGTACATTTATTTCACATATCACTTACTAGGATAGTTGTAAATTTGGCCTACTCGTCATGGACGGACCTACATTGATGTCGGGTGTGGCACGGACTATACCCAATTTAAGGTCACGAAGTGCAAAAATTTTAGAAACTGTCAGATTTTGGTTATGGGCAACCCCTAATTATTGCGACTTTCGCGTTTTTATGGTGTAAGTTTAGTTAACCCAAATGACAATTGTGCAACACCTTCTCGAAAATCTTGGGTCCGTCCTACTACGAGTACCCGTCAACTAAAATGTCATGAGTTCAAGTCATGTTCTTCGAAACATTTGTGAGATAGTACGAGATTTCATGTGGTATATAGTTGTGTTGTGTGTAGTTATGTACAATGGAGACCAAAAATTAAAAGCTACTAGATGCATTTCACAAAAACTGTCACACAAAACTTTTGAACATGATTCATTTCATAATTATTAAGAATTTTTACGATAATTTACAACTTGCTGAAAAATTCCATATGGTCACGGGAAACACCATTTAAGGTACCCGCACATAAATAAGTTGTCTCTATAAATGAAATTTCCTAATACGTAGTACTTTAAAATGATAATATTGTTGTTGTGTAACTATTTACATACAGTTTTACACATACAATTATTTTAAAAGTACTGTTGTATATACTTTGATGGAATCAATTGTTCTAAAATACTTAACTAGTTTGAGAAGCATGGTTCCAAGATATTGATGTGATGTGAATATGTGATGAGTATAGAACACGTGCACACGTGTGTTCTTTTGTCTACTTGAAAATGTAACATGCCAACACTAGTTTAATATGTTAGTGCCTAGTTTAGTGGCTACCCTTTAAAATTCACATGGGGATTGAAAGTTGTAATTAATTTAACTTTGGGTTTAAGTTTTTGATCTTTATGAGTTGTGACCATTTTATGAAAGTTGTAACAATCAATAATGGCTGATGAATAATTTTCAACAATAGAGTTTCATAAATGAAATGATATTACTTGTAATTATCTTTACAAATAAATTGATGGCATTAAACTATTGGAAACCATTTTGGTTTCTAGCTATTTATGTTTATTCATGGGTGGTTTAGTTATTTGGATAATGATGCAATTATTCTGTGATTTTAGATATTTGATAAACATTGTGGGCAAAACATATCGCATTGTTAAACAAGAAAACATATTAATCAAATATTTATGCTTTCAAATATTTATGTAGTTCAATGGTCATATGCTCATATCAGTAGCTAGTTTTCAATTCTGTCAAGAGTATTGAACACACATTCACCTTTTCTCGTGAAATTGTTCTTCAAGGTTGCAAGAGTTTCGCGTAATCGATATATCTTTTGCTTGCAACATAATCGAGTTATACTATCACAAAAAGGACCTAACGTCACATGCCTAAAGTAGCAACGTAATCCGAAAACCTCCAAATCAACTTAAAACCACGGGTTTAGGTCATAAAATAGGAACGTACTCTTTTAAATATATCATTTTGTAGGTACTATTTATTGTTCCACTTAATGTTGTGTCTTTCGTGTTTTGTTCATTTGCATATTTTGATGACGTGTCACGGTTGAAAATTTGACACGTGTCACCATTTATAATGTAACACGTCATCAAAATGTGCAAATGAAACAAAACATGAAAGACACAACATTGGAACAACCCATCTAAAATAAGACATTGAAAAAGACGTTCTTATTTTGACCTAAACCCTAAAACCACTATCGAACATGTTACTATAGTAGTAACTCACAACTTAAGACTTGTGAAATGCTCATATTTCTCACTCCCATATACAAAGATGACACAAACAATGGACCTTTGACATGTTGTTGTCAATACTCTATGAAGCGCATGAGATAATAATTTCCGTTGTCAATCCTATTTCCGTGTATACATGTGCTATTTTTTTTTTTTTTTTACTGTTCTTTGTAGCAAGTAATACCTTTTAATGTAATAATATATAAGAATATTTGGGCTGCAGAAAGATTGCTAACAATCTAATACATACATAATGAACTACAGTTAAATTTCCAGAATCTGAAATACTTAAAACATGAGCATCAATCTTTTAATTAAATGGTGCTTGGTTCGACTCCTAAAAGACAAAACCTGTATTCATTTCTATTTTTATGTCATGTGTTGTAGGTAAAGTTCATGGATACGGAAAGAACTTGAGCCCATTGTTCAGCTCATGGAGCTCTACCCGAAGTTAAATATGTTTGGGAAGTATGGCTGTGAAGAAACGCTTGGAGTTAGTGCAGTTGATGGCGGGCTTATTTCTGGTAGCCATTGTTCTACAGTTGAGAGATTGTATGCATGGGAGAAGAAGCTATACCAGGAGGTTAAGGTAAACTATTTATATTTACCATGAGAAATTACCATATTCTCCTTTATGTAAATGTGCATGTTTGGTATGATACAATAATTTCATTCAAGGTTCAGGGGCTGCTAAAGCATGTGCAATTAGTGTTGATGATTAAATTTTGTGTGTTTTTTTTTTTTTTGGTTGGCTTTTTAGAATGTGGAAAGTTTGAAAATCGAGCACGAGAAGAAGGCAGAACAATTAAGAAAAATGGAGATTAAACGAGCTGATTATTTGAAGACCGAGAAAATGAAGAAAGAAGTGGAGAAACTTGAGTCAAGAATGATGGTTTCTTCTCAGGCGATCGAGTCAACCTCGGAGGAAATAGTCAAACTTCGAGAGGAAGAGCTTTACCCACAACTAGTTGAGCTTGTTAAAGGGTTAGTCTTCTTGGTCTTTACTTTCATATGAAATGTCCATCTATTCAAGCATTAAACTTTTGTAATTCACACTAGTTTGAGAACTACAAAGTTAAAATCAGCCAAGCATGACTCGTTTGACCCATTAGAGATAAAAATATTACCCAAGTCGACCCATTTATAAACACATGGGTCGAAATTGCACATCTAGTTTTCATGATCCGGTTCGTACGGCTAAGAAAATCGGAACCATGTCTAGGTGGCGTGGTTATACGATGCTAGCCAAAACAGGCAAAACTAGATTGACCTGAACCCTGGCATTCATTTGTGGCAACTGCATCCGATCACATCAATCTAACGTACAACTAAAGTTGCATGTGCTAAAAGCTGTCAAAGCAAGCTTTTGCTCATTTTTGTTTTTACCCTTTTCCTTCCTTTATTTATTCATTGCTACATATTGCATGTTTAATAGTACAATTTTTATAGTCCTTTGCCATGTTATTTTTTTATAAAACAATATATTGCACCATCTATATGGTCAAAATTCAAAAAGACAAAAACAATCAGAAGATGCGATTTCACAGTTAGTACTGTACTATTATCATATGCACTAGGAACATTAATTTTGACTTTCTTTTTGTTCAAAACTGATCAAATTACCATGAGGATATCATTTTAATTTTAATCTTTTATTGTTTTGCAGATTAATGGTAATGTGGAGAAGTTTATATGAAAGCCACCAAGTCCAAATGCACATAGTCCAGCAACTTAAGTACCTCAATGTCATTCCATCAACGGACCCCACTTCAGAAATCCACCGTCAAGCAGTACTCCAACTCGAGCTTGAGGTCCAACAATGGCACCTATCTTTCTGCAACCTAGTAAAAAGTCAACGAGACTACGTCCAGTCTTTGACTGGTTGGCTCCGCCTAAGCCTCTTCCAGTTTGGCAAAACCCCGTTATCCCAAACTAGACAAGACTCCGCTATCTACACCCTTTGTGAAGAATGGCAGACCGTGGTAGATAACGGACCTGACAAAGTTGCATCTGAGGGCATCAAAGCTTTACTCACGGCAATTCATGCTATAGTAGTCCAACAAGCAGACGAGCAAAAGCAGAAGAAAAGGTCAGAATCGTCGTTTAAGGAGCTTGAGAAAAAAATGGTGGAGCTTCGGGCTCTTGAACGTAAGTTGGGCCCGTTTTCTGGTTCAGCGAATGGCAAAGACCCAGTCGGGGACAAAAAAGCTAAGGTGGAGACATTGAGGGCGAAGACAGAAGAAGAAAGGGGCAAATTTGAGAAATCAATCGGTGTCACAAGAGCCATGACTTTAAGTAACCTACAAATTGGATTACCACATGTTTTTCAAGCTGTGACCGGTTTTGCTAACGTCTGGACACATGGGTTTGAGTCGGTTTACAACCATGCAAAGAGGCCGAGGAGGTGCATGAAGTAAAGAGGTTAATGCTTTAGATTGACGGGTTTTCCTAATGTGTGAACACATGTTAAAGTCGGTTTACAACCATGCAAAAAGGCCCAACGAGGTGCGCAATGTAAAGAGGTTAATGCTTTAGACTAAGTTTACTTTTGAAATGTTACTGTGTTTGGTACCATATGATAGGACTCAACATGCGTGCATCTTGACTTTAGTATAACGACGTGGATGTAGACATGATATAGTTTTCTAAAGTATATTTGATTCCCCTTTGATCTGATTCTTTTAAAACATGTTCATAGCACTACTGATCGAAAGCAAAAGGAATCTGGGACACATAAAACAAAAATAGACAACTAAAAAGGACCATGACCATGTAGTAGACCGAAATGATGTGCATGTAGGTCAATCAATATGTATAAAGTTTGGAGTAGAGGTTAATTAAAACAGTTCGCTCTTTGAATTAGAACTTAAAACAGGAAAAGAGACTAAACTGTTAATCAGGGTTGACATGTCAACAAAACATGTTTTGACAATAAAATGCTGTTTCGGTGAACCTAAAACATTAATTAAAGGGTGTTTGGATTGGCTTATTTTAAAGAGGTTAGGTTTTTTAACAAAAAGAGCTTATGTATTATCAAAAAACACTTCTTCAAATAGTGGCTGAATTGGCTTATTTAGTTTCAAAATATACTATTAGGTAAGATTACTAAATAGGACAATACTAAAAAACATTTTAGCAAGCAAAAGTTACACGCAACAAAAGAGAATTGAGGGTAAAAGTTGTAACTAAAACACATAAGCTAGATTAAAGTGGCTTTTTGATTCAGGCTTATTTGAGCTCAAAAAGCTACGGAGTAACAAGCTTAAGCCCCATATAATATATCGAAACACTTACTTTGAACTTATGTGTTTTAAAACACAATAAGCCCATTAGCCCATTCAAGTTAACTAACCCTTACAAGTAAACTGTGAACATTAATTTGCAAATGAATCATCGACTCAACTTAGTAAATACTTAAAAAGTTTAATTTAAGTAGCAATGAACCCCAAACAATCTATTACAGCTTCCTGCATATCCATAAATGTTTGGTCCATGCTTATGCAGTTATGTTTTATGTGACCAAGATACAGTCTTTAACCTATCCATTGATGGACCATAAATCTTGTATCTGTGGCTTTGTCACTTTGTGCTTGTAGTCTTGCACCATGAAGTCTCAAGTGCTCAACAGAAAAGAAATTATAACTAGACGTCTTTGATAATAAAACAAAGAACTAGGTATAGTTGGAATTATATAATATAACTATCATATATAAAACACATAAAACATCAAAGATATATGCAAGGCAGATATGAACGAATAATGAATAATTAAATAACATAAAATAAAGTATGCGTCGCTTTTTATTCTAAATTTAACGAGAATCAATTCCACAAAACTAAGAATTAAGATGAACCATAATCGGGGTTTATAGGATTATAAAATTACCCTCACTGCTTTTATAATTCAATCAAATATACAATCAATAGTGTGATTGTACCACGTTCATGTACACACATACTATTAACGAAATAAATTAAATGCTAGTTTAATTAACACAAAACGTTTTGTTAAGGAAAAAACAAAGTAATTGATCCCTTGGAGAAGGGGACGATCGTTTGGAACCAAAAAACACACACAAACAATTTTAGGTTTTAGGTTTAGAGTACAAGAAATGATTTACAAAGCACCTGGCCAGATATATACCCAAAGAAACTTAGTGTCAAGTTAGGGTTGATTTTGGTTTAGAAACCCCATCCGATCGGTTTAGGAAACCCACAAGGTTTCTAGAACCTACTTGACATCTAATTTCATATTTGTCATTCATTTAACATTTAACGATCGTTAGTCCATTACACTTAATTACTTAACGTTCGTTATGTGTTTTGAGTAAATAATAACTAAATATAACATTTTATATTTAATTATTATAACTTTAATTTCATACGTAAAGTGTCAGAATCCGTTGTCTCGAGTTTGATCCTAACTCACGACTACTAATTTATATCCATAAAACTAACAGCCCACACTTTGATATATCTTAATAGAATGATCACATCGGTTAGCGTCTAGCAACACTTCGATGCCTCTAGTACAACTCGAGCAAGGCTCCTGGAAAACCTTTTAATGATTTCTCATTACTATTATCCTTTTATTTCTAATACCATGTTAAATAAAGATATGGAATTAAGTCATTCTTTATTCAACCATTTTGTTTCTCGTTTTAAGTGATTGACCAAGATTACCAAAACTTCTGAACATATTCAGGGGAGATTTTTGGGCGTGGCCACACAAACATCTTGTCAACCCTACGATGGGCCCAACAAGATTAAACTCCAAATAAATTTGAAGAAACAAATTCTATCTTGACTACGAGACTAACCCACAAACTTTGCAACACTTCTGAAACAACCCTTATGACTACCGCCACATGATAGCGTTAAGTTGTTCCACAAAAGTACACTACATTCATGACACTTATCCCAGTATCTCAAGTCTAAGGATAACTATTCATGATTTACTTAATAAAAATATCCATAAAGTAAAATCATGTGGTTGGGATAAGTTCTATATTCAATTCATTGAATATCATCCGAAATTGATATGCTTTCTCATCAATATACTTTTAAGTATATTCTATCAAATCACTCGATTTGTCTTAATTTAACGATACTCCCATATCATTAATTGACAACGACGATTTAGAATAAATAAATTTATTCACGGATTAAACATGCAAATATAGGATACAATATATTATAAAATCAATCATACCAAGTATTTGATTTATTATAACAATTGTTTAACATCCCTTATCCAAATACTAAATAGATCAATGCATGAAAATTACAGTTGATGAATTATGCCTCAAGTAATGACAATCATACTTGTTGACAAGGCATAAATCAACCAACTTAATCTATTGTAATTTTGATAATACTTATTTCAAGAATTCAATTAGTGAAATCCTTGTATGTGCATTCACCAATCCACATAATAATTCATAAAGTGTGTGACGCCCCTCTATCACCAATTTATGACAATTTAAACTTTTAAACATTTTAAAGTTTAAAGTATTCTTATTCTTTAATGTATAATGCAATCGCTCTTTAGTAGTACAACTAGTTCACATGGCCATTAACAAGGATGAAATTCTACCATGATTAGTATTGAGTGTCATCTCAATTAAACCAAAGATCATTGTATATAAACAACAATATGCTCATTAAAGCTCAGAACTTTAACATCTTATTGTGTAATGTTTGATGTCTTCAAAACTTTCAAGTTTGTAGCGATGACAATTTGCACAACAATTGACATATTGTTCATCCATAGAATCTAGGAGCAATTCGGTGAGGATGTAATTCTATTAGAATATTCATTACACAAATTATCTAATAACTTTTAGTTAGATATCAATGTTGTCAAATCACTTATTCAAGAATGATACAACAATTTTAATACATAACATGATGTACATGATGAATCTACAGTCAAACTTAGATTTCATTCATGTTATATCTTATCAAAGATATTTATCCATTTCCCAAATGATATATCATGTTTTATTAGAATCATTTATTTTACTGCACATGTTTATTAATAATAAACATATATTTCAAGGTTGTATGTTTTAATTCTTAAATCTTACAAGTGAAGTTTTATTCCAAACTAAGACTTAACATTTAACTTACAAGGAATGTTACTTCTTATATGTTATACAACATATAATATTTAAAACCTTAACATAATACTCCCACTAGCTTTCGAAATACTTAAAATTTATCTTATTTCAATTATAAATCGAAACTAGGATTTAATAATTAAACATAAGAATAATTTCATAGATGCATGCATTTATCCATTCATGAATTATTGCACCGTACACTTTCAAAGATTATATGAATTCAAAAACCTTTCGATTACTTACCGTCCTCGCTCAAGTAATTTCTCAAGAAAGAGTTTGGATATTCCATTGTCATATTTCATATTATTGAAAACAAGTATGACAATTATCATCTTTATATATTTAACGTGTCTAGGAAAGAATATTCAATCACAATTAATTGCTTAAATATGATTAATAATCTTGTCATAAAACATGCATTAAATATGTGTACAATTTTGTCCATATGATTTCTACACAGAGATTCAAACCACTAGAGTTTTCCATCTCTTTGAAGAAACTCATCTTCATTCTCTAGTCTAACTATTAAGATAAACCAAATTTCCAAAATTGATTATCTTTATGGACAACATCTTTAACATTCATAGTATGAGTAATTTACCCAATTCAATATTTGGTAATCCATCATAATGATTATCAGGTTTACTATAATCCTGTAACTCATGTTCTTCTCGAGATATCCTTGCAGATCTATGAATGAAAATTCCATCATCTTGAGGTTAACATTTCATATCTAGCCTCATCATGATATTTACTAGTGTATTAAGAAGATTATGTATCTTGTAATTTTATCTTTCAAGATTAAAAAAAAAACTCCCACTTGCCTTTTGTAATATATAGACTATCTATATATACTTAGCAATTATAGCAAAACTACATTATTCTTTTTTTTTGACATTACAAATACACATTGATAATTCCCGACTTAAGTTTGTTAATAACCTATTCATAAGTAGTTTAACAAATTGAGAATCTTCAATTTAAAACTTAATGTGATTCATCACATTCCATAATAAAATGGTGTTTTATTAATCTTCTAGGTTGGAGTCATATTGTGTATATTCAATCCATACTCAATTTTCTAACCTTGTTACTTTTTAAGAAAGAAGTGATGGTTATCTTGAATAAAACAAATCAAATAGAGTTTGATTCTCCTAACTGAACATACCATCAACTTGTGGTATTCATTAAAATTAACATTGTAAGACAATCTAACAATATATAAGATAAACATATTCCTTTTGGCTTACCTATTTACCAACTAAGTCAACTTAATGGTATAATAGACTTTACAAGCCAATTGCATGCTTTATAACACAAGTACTTTTTAACCAAGTCACTTCATATCCATGTCTCATCAAGAAAACATAAATGTTATAATCCCATTATCGTTATAAATCATTGATCAACTCAATGACTTCTTGTATATGTCTTAATTAAAAACATAACAAGTTAACATCTTACTTTATTATAAGTCTTAAAAGACTTTATGTTTATGTCTTTACAATGAATTATAAATATGTTTAACTAAAGTAATTATGAACACAACTCTTGGTTTCAATAGTAATTTCAAGTTAATTTATTTACCTCACAATAATATAGGACTACATTATTTTTCATTTATGTCATTCCAAAATACATAAATAAACAAATTTTAAGTAATATTAGATTACTTCATTTATGTCATTCTAATAATACATAAATATCTAATTTGAAGTAGTCTTATATATCATTTTGACACATGTTTTAAATACTTGTCTAATTTGGAAACTGCAAATATGTCCATGCAAGGTCTGACTTCACATAGAGATTTACTTTGTTGTTGCAATCTCGCCAAGTTCTCACATGACGTAAATTGCAACACCAAGTGTTTCTTGAATTAGATATGTACAAGTCATATTAGAACGTTAGTCTCTTACCTTGCAGTCAAGAGAATCTGTTAAATCATATACCTATATGTTGTACCTTGCACACAATATAGATTTCTCCCACATGCAAGAAACAACATCATGTAGCGATAAACAACACGACATATGTTTGTTTATGTGACCAATATGATTGTGTCATTGATATTAGCATAACTAGTAGATGTAGAACCACTTCATTGTCTAATAAGGAAGCGTACATGACTATCCTTGAAAACATAAGTGTCTACAAGTGGAAAGTAATTATCTTAAGACATTCTAGAGATAATATGGGTTACTACCAAGATGACAAAGCTTGTAACTCCCTCTTGAATTAGAGATCATCACATTAATTCTTTATTCAAGAATAAGAACACAATACTCCCAACCGGATTTGGCAACATTGTAAGTGTTTCATTGACCGGTGAAAAAAAGTAGTGTTCTATTTACTTCCCTACACTTTTGAGAAAGTCCATACATAACAATTACTTATGTACTAAAGAGTGTATTCTACTATGTAGATGATGAAGTATCCATCAATGCTATTAACTTAAAAAATTGGGCATGCAATTTCTTTCTTAATAGTTCTACTATTCCAATAATTGTAAGTAGTACTTTTAAATGCTTAAAGCACAACAACTAGATAAACTATGCTAGTTTGTCTTTTACCAATTTTGCAGTAAATTAGTCTAGCTTCTAAATTAATAACTAAAAAAAGATGCAATTTTCTTAACTATTAAAAATTGCTTACGAGTTATGTATTTAGAATTTAGACAATTCTAATTTGTCCTATCATACCTTTCTCATTCATGAAAAGGAATAGGATTGAATCTCACTCTTTCTTATGAAAAGAGGACTAGGTTTATTCTTTTAGCAAAGTTGACTCTACCAAAAACTCTTACGTGTGTAGATCAATTTACCAATATAAGAATAACCTACATTTACGGTTTAATGTTGCATTAATACATTTAAAGAATTTTAAAATTCAATTTTAGTATTTTCGATAATTAAACTTTTCAAGAAAATAAAATACCCAAGGTAATATTCATATAACCATAGAATTTTATCGAAAATTATGATCCAAATTATTATAGTTCCATTACATCGCTTGATCTCGTTAGTAACGAAGCATATAATAGGGTAATCTGTCGAACAATAATCGCAAACATTTTCCAATTCCTAGATCATTATGGGATTTACATTTTCCAACGCTATTGCAAATGTAAACATGTTTTATCCCATCTTGTGCCTTGAGTCCGTGTCTCACTTACTACTCAATTTAAGTCGTCTAACTTAAAGAAGCGCAAATATGTTCATGTAAGGTCTAGCTTTACATAAAGATTTACCTTTCCATCACAATCTCGCCAAGTTCCCACATGACGTGAATTGCAACTTCAAGTGTTCCTTTAACTAGATGGCACTAACTTAATTTATAAAGGGTACTAGTTTTGATTTATGGTGTCAAATCAAATATCTACAAAGATGTCATGCATTCATCTTGTAGCATAAATTTTAATAAAAAAACTTTTTATTAACCAATTCATAAAGATCAAATTATCAAAGTTTTGATTGAGGTATTGGTTTCGCCAATCAATGAATTTACCTTTAATTATCGTCCATTATATCGTACTTTTGCATAAGTCTAAAGACTTAGTGTTTGAATAATTACCACAAAAGTGGCGCATGGAATTAAAGCTAATTCTCCTTAATATGATTTTGTACTTATAGCCTACTTGGTAACTCCAATTTGACTCGCAAAGAAGCGGAGAATTTGGTAAGTCTTGAAGCTATGACCTCCTTCTTTCCGCTCCCTCCTTGTACCTCGTTAGGTTCCCATTTATGTAACACAAGCATCAATATGTAGAATTAGAGAAGAGAGGATCGGTTGAACACTAAACCAAACACACGAATAACTAGAGAAAGGTTTATGCAAAGAGTAAAATAGAAAAGTGAACAACCAACCCTCAAGTGAGGGTTTACAAGGATTATTTATAGGGCAAGGAGCTAGGGCAACACTACTAGCATCCTTCCCTTCTTATGGGCTTGGGCCAAGGCTCATGGGCTTTCTACATAAGCCTTGGCATGATAACTAACATAAAATCCATAATTAAGCTAACTATTACATATTAATTACTAACACTTGAATTCTAGTTTAGGAGTGATTCCAACAATCTCCCTAAGTGTTAGTGATTGATGATATAAACGTGAGAGTGCTGATGTAATAGTAGCTTTGACGTCTTCGACATTCTTCTTTCTTGTGAGAAGAAGTACCTTGATTCGAACAATCTCCCGGTGTAGAAATTGTTTCCTTTGAAGTATTATGCTTTGACGTCATCATTATCTTTGTTCTTTATCTTTGTTCTTTGTGATGGTAGTGATAGTATGTTGTGGTTGTGCGATCAGTCCGCTTCGTTGCTCGGTGTCTCAACATCTTTCTCCAACATGCTCACACGCTCTTTAACGTTGAATTTCAGTGCTGATGTAGTTCTCTTAGTCTTTAAACTCTGTAGATTCTTTGACGTTGACGAAGAATCATTTTGACTTTGTGTTGCCTTTTGAGAGAACTTTCATTAGTGATGTTGTAGGTATGAGCATGTGGAGAATATGCACGATCTTTTCCACCAAGCATCCATAAGAAGAAAACATAAAACATGGGTTAGAAATAATCCAAAGGCTTACAAGTTAGAACTTGAGTGTTAAAAGATAGTGTGAAAACACAACTCTAATTATCACAAAGGTTGTTCGAGTTGGAGTCCCACAAGTGAGATAACGCGATGTACCGAAATACATCTACAGTTCGGATGAGCACCGAGGTACACCAAAGCATCACCTCACGATCGGACCGTTTGAGACACACTAAGCGTAATCCACGGGAGTTACAAGTGACCTGCGCCGTGGTCGTTTGATGTTGACCTGGCGCAGAGTTTCCATTCAATCACCGAGGATCACGGTTGTGAACCCTCATAAATGTTCTCGACAGATTGCTAAGATATGTGAAGGACACGATAATGTATCACTTGTGTTCTTATTGTTGAGCGACAAGCGATGAATTGTCAAGTGTACCTAAGAGATCTTTGATGAATCTCGTGGCTCTAGACTCAATAATGCACTTTGGTTTTCCGAGTGGAGACTAGGAGAGGGTCTCCTTGCTTCAATACCAAAGAATCTCAAGAGAAAGCCGATAGTTTACTTGGGGTTCCTGTGAGAATGAAACAAGCTTCATTGAGAGAAACTTGAGTGGCTAAGAAGGTTTAGTGCATGTGTCTTTGGGTCCATGGCGACTTTGATCTTCAATACCGGTGTCATCAAGTGACAACCAAGTAGCATATGAATTGAACCCGTGTGCGCCTAAGTTGAATAACGGAGGGCTATTTCTTTTCACCCTTCTCTTTACTTTTCTTTTAATTATTCAACTCCTTCTTTCTCCGATTCTCATTTTCTCCTTTATATAATCATACCTAAGGACTTCTAATTCTAACTATTGGTGGTATCCTTGGGTAGATCCCTCCGACTCAAGCGGATCATAGGACGGTTATTCCAAACCTTAGTCACCTTATAACTCCATTGCCATAAACCGATTTCTTGAAAATTTCTCAAAGTGTTTATGCATAAGAAACATTTTGTAATACTTGAGAGTTTTATATTTTGCGAATACTCCCTCCACACGTGCTTAAGTGTTTTGATGATTTACGCACGGTGAGAGAAGAGCGCGACTTTGAATTGATCAACTCAAGATAGACAATTCCCATGAGACACGGTTACGTTGCATAGTTAAAGAGATACATTGTCGCCTTTTAGGTGACAACTAGCTCTAATAACTACCTTGAAGATGTGGACAACCCCGAAGGTTGTCAAACCCGTCAAAGTTCACGCTCATCGAGTTTCTCGAAAGGTACGATCTACTCGGATAAGTCTTGGAAGACAAATCTTTCGATGTACGACTGCTCGATTTCCTCAATTCATGGGTTGAAGTCTTATCACCGAAGATTCAAATAGCATTCACAACGTATTTCTTATCACATAATTTTTCTCCCCTCAAAAATGGCATATAAATGTTATTTTTGACGAAATTTTGATATCGATATGTCCATTTCGAGTTTTCATGGAAGATCACCATGAAGAACAATTTGTGAACAAAGTTTTAAGCAAATACTCCCCTCGACAAGTGATATTAACTTTTGAGGTTTTGAAAATCATAAGGGAAGTACTTGTCCTTTGAGCAAAACTTTGTAAAAGTGAAAGTTTTGAATAGTTTTACTCAAAAGTAAGAAGCTTTCGCTCATTTTATAGGATTGTGCAATCAAGCGCACCACAAGGTCCTTTCATTACAAGCACGGGTTGTACAACTTTATGTGTGCAAGCCATTATCATTAAAAAATCACACATCCAAATGTTAAGATAATGAACCAAATCAAGGGTTACCAAGAGAATCCGAAGGCCAACAATAACTCCAAGAATGCGTTCGGACGTTGATAGCCGTCGAGATATGTTGGGACGACCACCTACGAAACTCTCCAAAGTTACGAATTGATCCTTCGAACAACCTTTCATCGATCCGCGTGATGATCCTCTTCACATCCCGCTCTCCTTAGAATTCCATCTCTTTGGTGACCCAATGCCTTATTGTATCGCTTTAACCGATAAGCTAACCCATCCCTGACTTTCTTCAATGTATAATCCCCAAACTTATGAAGCTCGTTACACGCCATTAAGCAATTTCGTGTAGTTCACTACGGTAGACTACTCCAAATGGTCTACTGATTAGGGTGTACTGAGGAAGGTGGTTTATGTCGGGAAGGTCAAGTCGTGGTTTTTGAGGTTAACACGTGTCCGACACGATTCCACGGCAAGTCGAATGTCTTCACACGCTCTTGGATGACAATGCTTCGATGTAGATGAGTAAGGACTTGGCGTATTCGTGTTGGATAATTGTGGAGAAGTGTCGCATTCTTCCTTGCACCTTAGCGAGATACATGTCTTGTTAGGTCACCATATTAGTAACACAAGCATCAATATAAGAAATAGAGGAGAAGAGTGATCGGTTGAACAAGTTAAACACACACGAATGAAATGAGAATAGTTACGCGAAGGTGCAATGAATAAAATGAACAACCAACCTTCAATAGAAGGTTTACAAGAGGTATTTATAGGGCAAGGAGCTGGGCAACACATCTAGACTCCTTCCTTCTTATGGGCTTGGGCCAAGGCTTATTGGCCTACATAAGCCTTAGCTTAATAACAAACATAAAGGCCATATTAAGCTAACTATTACATATGAATCACTAACACTTGAATTAAGGTTTAGGAGTGATTCCAACAATCTCCCTAAGTGTTGGTGGTGAATGAAAGAGTGATAACGTTGTAGGTTGATGAGTGTGTAAATACTCATCATTTTTGTACAATATAAACCGCAAAATCATCCGAAAACACTCGAAACACATCAAAATGATCAAAATATCACAAATCAATTATTTTATGTGTTTTAAATGCAAAAATATCAAAATCGGATGAAAACATATCAAATTTAAAATTGCGGTTTCAGTCCCCAAGTTTCAAAAGTTGTCAAAATAGTCCCCGAGCACATAATTTAAAAGTAAAGTCACCAAAGGTCCTTTTAAAATCAAAAGTTGTCAAATTTAGTCCTTTGGTGAAAAATATCAAAAGTTTGAGGAAATTACAAAATGGTCCTCCAAGTTTGAAATTTGGCGTAATGGCCCTGAAAATTGCAAAATGGCAATTTTGGTCCTTATACTTTTGAGAATGTCACTTTTGGTCCCTTGAAACAAGTTTGATGAATTGGCGCTTAGGTCCCTTGATTTTCGTGGATTTACACATTAAGTCCTGAAGTTTAAAACCTTTAACTCATTTTGGACCCTTGCCTAGTTTTTACCCCTGTCTTAATGAAATGTGACCCCTATTATTAGCCTTGCTCGGTCAATTACGGTCAAAATACTAACACCCGCCAAAGTCTTTTCCTTACACCGCTTCCACAAACTCGCCCACACCCATCCCCCTCCTCACCAATCACTCAAACCTGCTCCTCACCTCCAACTAACATCCAAACTACATTTATTGCATCCCTAACCCCTCACTCAACCCCCATTTGGCAGATAACCATTTTGGCGCCAAAACACCATTTAAACGGTTGAGATCATTTCAAAGCCATCCAATGGCTTAGATTGTTGGGAAATGTTCAGAAGTGAGAGAAAAGAGCTTTGGATTATAAAAGACAGAGAAAGGAAGCAAGAAAGGAGTCTTCTAGTTTTTTATTTTTCTTTCTTATGTCGTTTTTATGTCAAGTTATCATTTCAGTGTTAGAATTGTATTATTTTGTTAAAATGTATTAAACTCAAGTGTTCAAGTGTATTTCAATTAATCTCAAGCATCAAAATCGGTTTGTGATCACAATTCACCATTTATGTCTCGTTGAAAGTTTCTATGTCAAAGTCCTATTTACAAGCTTTCATTAGCTAAATTTTAAGCTCAAACAGTTCATGTGAGACTATTACAACTTTTGATAAGCTCACATTTAAGGTTTTACACAAATTTGAATCTTAGTCAACAAAAGTCAAACAAGTGCAAAAAATGATGTGCGAGACTTGGTAAATGGTTGGTGCGGGCATGGCATTGGGTTGAATAGTAGCTATCTGGGTGACATTAAATAGGTAGAGGTTCATTGGGTGTTTGTGCAAGCCACAAATGACTAAAGGACCTTTGTAAGTGATTTCAAGATTCTTAGTATAATTCTCATTTGTAGTCATAACCGGTTTTCATCTGTTTATTAGGGAGTATTTAAGTTAATTAGATCGATTTGGATCATTGTCATGTGCTAGTTAATTGTTTGGATCATATTTGAGTCATAATCAATAGTTACATAAAGGGTGTTTGATTTCTTGATCTCTCTGTCTCGAGAGGTCTATTCGATGGTTGATTGTTGTTAGTTCATGTTTATTAGGTGTATTTAAGTTCAATTGAGTCAACATCTTGGAGTCATCGCTAGCACCAAAAGTCAACATTTTACCTTAATCCATCTCCACTGCTTCATCGTTGAGATTTTGGCTTAGCAAATTCTTGATTTGTGTTTAGAATCATCAAACAAAGCTTGAATTACACTTATTACATCATATAACATCTATCTCGGTGATAAAATTGGATCCAAAGTTGGATAAAGTCAACTTCTCATTTTTAGTTCAAAAGTCAAAATATGAAAATCAGGTTTTGAGCCAACTAATAGAGATTTTTCCTTGATTCATTTTTGGGTCAAATTCAGTGAGGTTTGGTGTTTCAAAAACTTCAACTGGTTCTCTATCTTATTAGCATTTTTGTGAATTTTTACAAATATTGTATAAGCTTCAAATAAGCCCTTCTTTTAGGCTTAAATCCCTCGCCCATCGAGCTCAAGACATCGAAATTTTTCGATTTTGCAGCTAGTGCACAGGGCTCAAAAGAGTTTCTCATGGTCTGAATTTTGGTACAATTAATCTCAACCAGGTCTACTTTAGATTACAATTTATAGTTTTCGGTTTGAGCTTATTGTTAAGCTTGTGCATCACTTAAAGTCGACCTAAAAACTGCTTTTAGCTTTTAAAGCTCAAACATCAAATCTATTGTATCTTGCAATCCAGTGGTTATAACTTGTTGTTTTTAGTTTCATTAGGGTACATTTAGCTTATTTGAGCTTCTTTATCAGTTTGGTACCCTTTGGGTTTCATTTGCTTATCAAAGTGCTTATTTCAATAAGCACTTGGTCAGCAGTTCATTAATTCCACACACAAGCACCTGTTTTTCTAATTTTCCTAGCTTCCTAATATTATTTTAGACTTTTCCTGAAATTTTCAGATTTTTCTAAGTAGTTTTGCTATTTTTCTCAATTTAAATTAGTTTTTAATCATTTTTAATTAGCTTTTAATACAAAAAATTTAGAAAAGCTTCAAAAAATAATTTTCAATTTTATTAGGTTTAGATAAATATAAAAGACAAAAAGTATTTTTCTAGATTTTCTTAGTTTAATTTGTATTTTTAAGCCATTTAATTAGTTTTTAATAGTTTAAAATTCTAGAAAATAGAAAATAATCGTAAAAATACAAAAATAGTTTTGAAAATTCTAGTTTGATATTTTAGACTTTTCCATTTCATAATTTCATTTTTCTAGCTTTGTTTCCTAATTTCTTGTATTTTGGTTAATTATTAAGTAGTTAAAAATAGTTTTTAATTAATAATAATTAGATAAATAGTTGTAAAAATAATTTTCTTTTTCTAAAAAGTTTCTTATATCATTAGGTTTGTAAAAATGTATTTTTCATATTTTTAGGACTTTTATTTCTTAGATTTCACTTTTTATTTTATACGTTTACGTAATTTTAATTTAAACGTAAGTTTTAGTTTTAAGTTTTAAACGCTCATCACTTTAAATATAGTGATAGCGTTTATTTAATAGATTTTATCTTTTTAACTTTCTTTAATTTGCATTTAAGCCGTTTTAATTTGTTGGCTTTTTCCGTAGTTATAATCTATTCAAATCCTTTTCCGCTCGATTCCTCGATCACTAAACGCTTGATAATCCATTGCACAACTCATTTGGGACATAACGACCGGGAAACACTATACTCCTCGGATCTTCATTGCATTCGTGCCTTGCTTTTAAGTGGTTACGGTCCGCCATTCACAAGTGGCGGGCTTGTGTGATTTAGCTTGACTGTTTTGCACGATCAAATTTTGGCCACGGGACGGAGTCAGGCTTGATAATCTTACGTCTAGCAGATTAGTGATTTGGATATTCACTCTTTGTTCATACCATCCATCTCAGATATGTTTATATTTTCTTATCCAAAAATACAAAAATATTCTTCTCATTCCTCTTATTCGTTGATTCTATTTCTCTTACCCTCTTTGCCGCTTAATTCTATTCTTCGTATCCTCTCAACCATTTGATTCTCTTCTTAATCATCTATATGTTTAATTCTTATGTCGACATTCGTCAACTTCATCGTCGAAATGTGTGTGAGCGGTGTGGAGGGCCTAGTTCAAGCTTAATTTTGCAATTGTGCGAATTATCCATCATAAATTCTTTTCAAAGTTATTTCGACCACCCGCCACAACCCGAAATACATTCTAATCTTGACAAACCGGTTCAAACGTCTGAGCTTCCCCAAGCACCCACCGAGGGTTACGAGGACACTTTCTTTGAAAATAGAGCCGTAATCTAATCGAACAAATTCAAACCGACGAAAACAGTCGAAAATTAGAATTGATTACGATGAACCCGCTCAAACACCGGTGACTAGCAAGAATGACTTGCCTAATCTTCACGCTTCTCAAGAACCGTAACCGGAGACCATAACGGAAGTGGTGGAAATTGCTAGCCTCGAGCACACCACTTGTCCCACCTCCGGATTTTTCAAAACGTTCTTCGAGACTTGATAGTCATTCGATCACCATGTTGGTTTTGATGATTCTTTGAATAAACCGATTCCTCTTCATAATTCTCAAATGCAATCGCTTATTCCTTGTGTCGGTTGTGGTGAGCCTCTTTTGGTTCACCATGTCGTTGGTGTACGTGTGTACAATGTGGTAATGATATTCATAATGGGAGTTGTTTATTTTGTGGTTCGAGGAATTCATTTGATTATGATCCTAATCGAACTCATTTAACGACTCCTCAAACTTTTCCAATTACCCACCACACCGACTTATCTTCATATAACCAACAGTTTCTTGTTGTGAATTTTGTGGAGGTCCTCACCAAGGATTTGAGTGTCAATCCGAAACACGCTTGTCTATGAACAGCTTTTCCAATGATGCTCGTAGTTTTGGTTATAACCAAAATCCATATGATTCACTGTCCGCACTCAACAGCTTTTATGTTGTGAATACCGTGGAGGTCCCCATTTCACTCGATTGTCAAACAGGAATCCATTTCCTTGTAACAATCATGACTCTCACATGTTTAATAATTTCCAACCTCCACAAAGACTATACGGTTCAAACTCCACCGAGCCGTTGTCTCATGAAATCTCCCAAGATCTTGAAACCGCAATGAAAACACTTGAGGATATGATGAGTAATTTTAAGAATCAAGTGAGTGGTGAAAAGACCATAGGAGAATTGCTTGTCAAGAGCGAGAGGCCCGCAAATCTAGGGAAGAATTATTAGCCCTAGAGCAAGCGGCTCTGGCGTTCCCAATTTCTCAAGGCAAGACTTTATGACGATGATGAGGAGGGTTTTATCCTTTAAAAGTAATATTTCTCAACCCCTCGCCGGTTGATATTCCAGCAGCTTGAGATTTCATCTCAAACAATCGCTATCACACCAAGCTCCCACTCACTCTCTCTCGAACACGGGGACGAGCATCTTGACACTGTTCTCGAAAAGGAATCGGACTAATTCATAAAGTCTAGTGTTGAGGACCTTGTCCCAATCCCGAGAGAGTCACAGGAACTTCGATCGATGTGTGATTCTCTTTCCTCTCGAGTGTTCAAAAGATCATTTTGAAACTTTCTCCGATTTTAGCGACGATTGTGCTTCCTATGGAAACATCGAGTATGTTGAGACATCACTTCCACAACTGATGTCGATCCCTCTTGAGGAGTTCTCCGTGAACTCACTCACATCAATCCACTCTTTGATTTGAAGCCGATCCGGGAGAGACCGAAAGTCTCATTGATAATGATCGCTCACTCACTTCTTACCCTAACAATCCAATAGAAAATGTTGATCACTTTGTTCCCGAAACATTCAAAGCTACTTTCACCAATCCTCTATTTGAATTCGACTCAATTCACTTCAATTTCGAGAATCCACTCTTTGATACTCGATTGAGGATAGTGATGAGCCCACAATGGAACAAGAGTTCACAAATTCACTTCATGTGAATGATTCTTTTCATGAAGAGTTCTCCGGTGAACTCTCTCATGACATATCTCCTCGGAACATGATCATTTCTATTTTGATCTTGAGGATGATATTAGCTTGGAGGAAGGTGTACTCTATCGCATGCGAGTTTGCTTATTGATGATACTACCTTCACCCTTCCTCCCGATACGTCGCATTTGAGGATGAAGAATGGATCTTGATTGTTATCAAAATCTTTCTTCCTTTCCTCAAATATCTTGTGATTCTCTCCATCTTCACTCCTTCGGAATGAAGACACTATCTTGACCCGGCATTTTCATTTATCATTTTTGAGCCGGTTCTATGTATATCTCATCGGTGTGGAACTTTCACGTGCTTCAAATGTTTGTCCAAACATCTTGAATGAAAGTCCGATGGTGATTGTCTCTTCCACTTTGCTTCCCATGAACCAATGAATTCGGGTCGAGTCAAGCTAGCGACTCAGTAATCAAAAACAAGAGCTAAACATGGGTTTTCACCCGTGTGTACCACCCTAGTGTGGGGAGTTGCCCCACATGTATATATATATATAAGTTTTCTTAAAAAAAAAAAAAAAAAAAAATCTTCTTTCTAAATAATGGCCGTAGTATTTCCCTTTACGTTTTTTGTTTCGCATAACGCGGTACTTTGAATATTGAGGGCAATATTCATTTCTGTGTGGGGAATTTCACTAATTTTATCATATAATTATACCAATTCCCCGCTTTTGGCAAAATTTTTTTTGGAGTAAGTGTTTTACACTTTCTCATTTGGTTATCATCCGCCATGTCTCAGAAGACAAAAGGATTGGCTAATCCAGAGCAAACGGCTCTTGGTAAAGATATCTCAAACCGTTGACGGCTTGCAATTTGCCCAAAATTGTATGGTATTCATTTCACCATATCCTAAAAGTGAAGAGTTGGCTAGCCCGCAAGGTTATGGCTTGTGGTAAAGGCAAGTGGAAAATCCATAATTGGTAATCACCACCAAAGATAATATTGATAATTTATCTAAGAGTTGGCTAGTCCGTATGGGTACGGCTTCGTAAAGACAAAATCAAACCGTTGAAAGTCGGTGGTTTGCTCAAAATCACATGGTTATCTGTACCATGGTTCTTACTTGAACCGAAACATTTGGCTACTCCGTAAGTAATGGCTTTTGGTAAAGAGATTAAAATCCATTATGTTTTCTCAAAACATTGCTAGGGACTAGCAATATCTCAATATGGGGATTGATGAGTGTGTAAATACTCATCATTTTAGTACAATATAAACCGCAAAATCATCTCGAAAACACTCGAAACACATCAAAATGATCAAAATATCACAAATCAAGATTTTATGTGTTTTAAATGCAAAATATCAAAATCGATGAAAACATATCAAATTTGCGAAAATTGCGCTTCAGTCCCCAAGTTTCAAAAGTTGTCAAAAACAGTCCCCGAGCACATAATTTAAAAAGTAAAGTCACCAAAGGTCCTTTTAAAATCAAAAGTTGTCAAATTTAGTCCTTTGGTGAAAAATATCAAAAGTTTGGGAAAATTACAAAATGGTCCTCCAAGTTTAAAATTTGGCGTAATGGCCTCTGAAAATTGCAAAATGGCAATTTTGGTCCTTATACTTTTGAGAATGTCACTTTTGGTCCCTTGAAACAAGTTTGATGAATTGGCGCTTAGGTCCCTTGATTTTCGTGATTTACACATTAAGTCCTGAAGTTTAAAACCTTTAACTCATTTTGGACCCTTGCCTAGTTTGACCCCCGCCTTAATGAAATGTGACCCCTATTATTAGCCTTGCTCGGTCAATTTCGGTCAAAATACTAACACCCGCCAAAGTCTTCTTCCACACCGCTTTCCTCGAAACTCGCCTACACCCATCCCCTCCTCACCAATCACTCAAACTGCTCCTCACCTCCAACTAACATCCAAACTACATTTATTGCATCCCTAACCCCTCACTCAACCCCCATTTGGCAGATAACCATTTTGGCGCCAAAACACCATTTAAACGGTTGAGATCATTTCAAAGCCATCCAATGGCTTAGATTGTTGGGAAATGTTCAGAAGTGAGAGAAAAGAGCTTTGGATTATAAAAGACAGAGAAAGGAAGCAAGAAAGGAGTCTTCTAGTTTTTTATTTTTCTTTCTTATGTCGTTTTTATGTCAAGTTATCATTTCAGTGTTAGAATTGTATTATTTTGTTAAAATGTATTAAACTCAGTGTTCAAGTGTATTTCAATTAATCTCAAGCATCAAAATCGGTTTGTGATCACAATTCACCATTCATGTCTCATCGTTGAAAGTTTCTATGTCAAAGTCCTATTTACAAGCTTTCATTAGCTAAATTTTAAGCTCAAACAGTTCATGAGACTATTACAACTTTTGATAAGCTCACATTTAAGGTTTTAGCAAATTTGAATCTTAGTCAACAAAAGTCAAACAAGTGCAAAAAATGATGCGACTTGGTAAATGGTTGGTGCAGCATGGCATTGGGTTGAATAGTAGCTATCCGGGGTGACATTAAATAGGTAGAGGTTCATTGGGTGTTGTGTGCCAGCTAATGACTAAAGGACCTTTGTAAGTGATTTCCAAGATTCTTAGTATAATTCTCATTTGTAGTCATAACTGGTTTTCATCTGCTTATTAGGGAGTATTTAAGTTAATTAGATCGATTTGGATCATTGTCATGTGCTAGTTAATTGTTTGGATCATATTTGAGTCATAATCAATAGTTACAAGGGTGTTTGGATTTGTTGATCTCTCTCTCTCGAGGTCTATTCGATGGTTGATTTTTGTTAGTTCATGTTTATTAGGTGTATTTAAGTTCAATTGAGTCAACATCTTGGGTCTGCTAGCACCAAAAGTCAACATTTTACCTTAATCCATCTCCACGCTCATCGTTGAGATTTTGGCTTAGCAAATTCTTGATTTGTGTTTAGAATCATCAAACAAAGCTTGCATTACACTTATTACATCATATAACATCTATCTCAGTGATAAAATTGGATCCAAAGTTGGATAAAGTCAACTTCTCATTTTTAGTTCAAAAGTCAAATATGAAAATCGGGTTTGAGCCAACTGACAGAGATTTTTCCTTGATTCATTTTTGGGTCAAATTCAAAGTGAGGTTTGGTGTTTCAAAACTTCAATTGGTTCTCTATCTTATTAGCATTTTGTGAATTTTTACAAATATTGTATAAGCTTCAAATAAGCCCTTCTTTAGGCTTAAATCCCTGCTCCATCGAGCTCAAGACACCGAGATTTTTCTCGATTTTTGCAACTAGTGCATGTGGCTCAAAAGAGTTTCTCATGGTCTGAATTTTGGTACAATTAATCTCAACCAGGTCTACTTTAGATTACAATTTATAGTTTTCGGTTTGAGCTTATTGTTAAGCTTGTGCATCGACTTAAAGTCAAGATTTAAAAACTGCTTTTAGCTTTTAAAGCTCAAACATCAAATCTATTGTATCTTGCAATCCAGTGGTTATAACTTGTTGTTTTTAGTTGCATTAGGGTACATTTAGCTTATTTGAGCTTCTTTATCAGTTTGGTACCCTTTGATTTCATTTGCTTATCAAAGTGCTTATTTCAATAAGCACTTGGTCGCCGATTCATTAATTCCACACACAAGCACCTGTTTTTCTAATTTTCCTAGCTTCCTAATATTATTTTAGACTTTTCCTGAAATTTTCAGATTTTTCCAAGTAGTTTTGCTATTTTTCTCAATTTAAATTAGTTTTAATCATTTTTAATTAGCTTTTAATACAAAAAATTCAAAAAAGCTTCAAAAAAATAATTTTTCAATTTTCTTAGGTTTAGATAAATATAAAAAGACAAAAAAGTATTTTTCTAGATTTTTCTTAGTTTAATTTGTATTTTTAAGCAATTTAATTAGTTTTTAATAGTTTAAAATTCCTAGAAAATAGAAAAATATTCAGAAAAATACAAAAATAGTTTTGAAAATTCTAGTTTGATATTTTAGACTTTTCCATTTCATAATTTCATTTTTCTAGCTTTGTTTCCTAATTTCTTGTATTTTGGTTAATTATTAAGTAGTTAAAAATAGTTTTTAATTAATAATAATTAGATAAATAGTTGTAAAATAATTTTCTTTTTCTAAAAGTTTCTTATATCATTAGGTTTGTAAAATGTATTTTCATATTTTAGGACTTTTATTTCTTAGATTTCACTTTTATTTTATACGCTTACGTAATTTTAATTTAAACGTAAGTTTTAGTTTTAAGTTTTAAACGCTCATCACTTTAAATATAGTGATAGCGTTTATTTAATAGATTTTATCTTTTAACTTTCTTTAATTTGCATTTAAGCCGTTTTAATTTGTTGGCTTTTTCCGTAGTTATAATCTATTCAAATCCTTTTCCGCTCAGATTCCTCGATCACTAAACGCTTGATAATCCATTGCACAACTCATTTGGGACATAACGACCGGGAAACACTATACTCCTCAGATCTTCATTGCATTCGTGCTTAAGCGCTTTTAAGTCGGTTACGGTCCGCCATTCACAGTGGCGGGCTTGCGATTTAGCTTGACTGTTGGCACGCATCATAGGTCTTGATGTAATAGTAGCTTTGACGTCTTGACATTCTTCTTTCTTGTGAGAAGAAGTGTCTTGATTCGAACAATCTCCCAGTGTAGAGAAATTGTTTCCTTTGATGTATTCTCGCTTTGACGTCAATATTTTCTTTGTTCTTTTGATCTTTGTTCTTTGTGATGGTAGTGATAGTATGTTGTTGTTGTCGTGCATCAGTCCGCTTCGTAGCTCCAGTGTCTCCACGTCTTTCTCCAACATGCTCACACGCCTTTAACGTTGGATTACAAGATTGATGAAGTTCTCTTAGTCTTTAAACTTTGTAGATTCTTTTATTTGACGTAAGAATCATTCGACTTTTGTGTTGCCTTTTGAGAGAACTTGCATTAGTGATGTGTTGGTATGAGCATGTGAAGAATCCGCACGATCGTCCTCTCCGTAGCTTCCATAAGAAGAAAACATACACACGGTTAGTAATAAGCGGATTAAGCACTTACAAGTTTGAATTTCGAGGTGTTAACAAAGATAGTGTGAAAACACGCCTCTAATTCTCACAAAGACCATTCTCGAACTGGAATCCCACAAGTGAGATAACACGATGTATCAAGTACACCTACAAGATTCAGATGAGTCGCCGAGGTACATCAAGCATCACCTCACGATGTGTAGACCGTTTGAGACACACTAAGCGTAATCCACGGGAGTTACCGAAGCGACCGCCGTCGGTCGTTTGATGTCGACCCGGCGGGAGTTTCCATTCAATCACCGAGGATCACATATGTGAACCTCTCATAAATGTTCTCGACAAATTGCTAAGATCCGTGAAGGACACGATAATATATCACTTGCGTTCTTTTGTTGAGCGACAAGCGATGAATTGTCAAGTGTACCTAAGAGATCTTTGATGAATCTCGTGGCTCTAGACTCAATAGTGCACTTTGGTTTTCGTGGCGGAGACTGGGAGAGGGTCTCCTTCTTCAATACCAAAGAATCTCTAAGAAAGCCGATAGTTTACATAGGGTTCCCTGTGAGAATGAAACAAGCTCATTGGGAGAAACTTGAGTGGCTAAGAAGGTTTAGTGCATGCGCCATGGGTCCATGATGACTTTTATCTTCAATACGGTGTCATCTAGTGACGACCAAGAGCATATGAATTGAACCCGATTGTACGCCCTAAGTTGAATAATCTGGAGGGCTATTTCTTTTCACCCTTTTCTTTTGCATTTCTTTTTAATTCTTCAACTCCTTCTTTCTCCGATTCTCATTTTCTCCTTTTTATAATCATACCTAAGGACTTCTAAGTACTAACTATTTGTGATGTCCTTGGGTAGATCCCTCCGGCTCTGGCGAATCATAGGACGGTTATTCCTAACCTTAGTCACCTTATAACTCCATGACTAACCTATGTTGCCATAAAACCATTTTCTTGAAAAATCTCTCAAAGTGTTTGTGAATGAAAAACATTTTGTACCACTGTGAGAGTTTTGTCTTTTTGCAGAAATACTCCCCCTCCACATTTTGTACCATCGTGAAAAGACTTAACCCATGAATGATGACATCGAGCGGTCATACGTTGAAAAGATTTGTCTTCAAGACTTATCCAAGTAAATTGTACCTATTCGATAAGCTCTTGATAGACATGAACTTTGTGGGTTTGACAACCTTCGAGGTTTGTCCACACCTTCAAGGTAGTTATTAGAGCTAGTTGTCACCTAAAAGTCGACAATGTAACTCTTTAACTATGCAGCGTAACCGTGTCTCACGGGGATTGTCTATCTTGAGTCGATCAATTCAAAAGTGCGCTCTTTCTCACCGCGCGCATTTGTCTAAACACTCCGTGTTGTATGAGCCCACACTCACTGTTAGATTTAAGGACTCAACAACTAAGAAACAAGGTGCAGTATTGCCAGATCATCTTCTTACTGATGCTATCAAAGAACTTTATTCGTACAAACGATATCTGGCAGCAGTTGAAGCTGGCAAAGTAGGTTTCATGGATGAAAAATATTCTGGTACACCTACTAGGAAATCTGCACGGTGAGAGAAGAGCGCGCACTTTTGAATTGATCGACTCAAGATAGACAATCCCCCGCGAGACACGGTTACGTTGCATAGTTAAAGAGTTACATTGTCAGCTTTTAGGTGACAACTAGCTCTAATAACTACCTTGAAGGTGTGGACAAACCTCGAAAGGTTGTCAAACCCGTCAAAGTTCATGTCTATCAAGAGCTTATCGAATAGGTACAATTTACTTGGATAAGTCTTTGGAAGACAAATCTTTTCAACGTATGACTGTTCAGATCCCGTCAATTCATGGGTTAAGTCTTTTCACACGACGATTCAATAGCAAATCAACATATTTCTTATCACAATAATTTTCTCCCCCTCAAAATTGGCATATAAATGTTATTTTTGATAACGTTTAGATATTAAATATGACCATTTCGAGTTTTGTGGGAAGATTATCACGAAGAACAATTTGTGAACAAAGTTTTAGCAAATACTCCCCCTCAACAAGTAATACTAACTTTTGAGGTTTTGAAAAAACGTAAGGGGAAGTACTTGTTCTTTTGAGCAAAACTTTGAAAAATAAAAGTTTTGGTAAGTTTTACTCAAAAGTAGAAGCTTTCGCTCCTTTTATAGGATTGTGGCAATCAAGCGCACTACGTGGTCCTTTCATTACAAGAACGGGTTGTACATCGTTATGTGTGCACAAGCCATTGTCATTAAATAATCACACATCCAAATTAATATGAAATTGAAGCAGTTTAAGGGGTACCGGGTAGTCCAAACAATATCTCCGGGAATGCGAGCTGGGTGTTGATAGCGTGAGAGTAATCGAGGGACGACCGCCTTACAAAGCTCTCTAGAGTTACGAATCGGTCCTTCTAAACAACCTTTCATCGATCCGAGTGATGATCCTCTTAACATCCCGTTTTTCCCGAGAATTCCATCGCTTCTTCAACCCGATGCCTTCATGTATCTCCTTTAACCGATAAGCTAACCCATCCACGACCTTCTTCGAGTGTGATCCCAAACTTATGAAGATCTCTACACGCCATCAAGCGATTGCGTTGTAGTTCACTATGGTAAACTACTCTCGAATGGTTTGTTGACGAGTGTATTGAGGAAGATGGTTGATGTCGGAAGTTCTAACGAGGTGCAGTTAGATTGACATGAGTGCGATATGATTCAACAACAAGTTGTAAATCTTCTACACGTTCTCGGATCACTATGCTTCGATGAAGATGAGCAAGGACTTGATGTATTCACGTTGAATTTCGATCGAGAATTGTCTCATTCTTCCCTTGTACCTTGGCAAGATCTGATCTTCAATGTCGTTGAGAGACAAGTTCAAAGTATGCTTCACGAATTCATAGTCCTTTCGCTTTGTCTTTTGACCACGATTGTGTTGAGGAAGGTGTATTCCCATTTAGGCGAAAGAGTGACATGTTAACAAAGAACGATCCCTTTATCACTATACACTTTATGTTGAGACTTTCGAACTGGCGCTTTTGTAGTAGATTCTTCTTGCGTTCGGCCAATGGTGAATCCATACATTGCATCAATGTCATACCGTTCCACACTCGTTGGAAAACATGTGGGTAGCCTTTTCTCGATGGCTATGCGGTTGGAGTATATGGTCAGGGAATGGAAGTGTAAGTGATGTAGCGTATTTTTTAACTATCGCTACCATGTAGAAGAAATTCAAATCATTGTTGAAGAAGTAGCGGAATGGGATCTTAGGTTGATCCGTTGACCAATCGTTGGTAGGGGTTTAGACCAATCGGTGTAGTATGGAGCCTTGTCTCTTACGGTGAAGTCGATGTTTGCCTGAGGTTGAGCCAATCAATGTTGTTAGACATGGCTCGTGCTATGTTTTCAAGGTGATATTCAACTTCAATAGCACTTTCCGAGATGTCTTTGAGTAGTTGAAAGGCTTTATTCTTGATTCTTTCAACTCGATTTCATCATCTTCACACGGAACTTTTCTTGCAATAACTTAGCATGCTCCAACGTACGACCTTCTACCATATGTTGATCATCATTTAGGCGGGAGTAGCATCAACAAGTGTGGAGAACCAATCATACTCGGTGTCATCTTCGTCTCAGCCATGAGACGACATCGACCTTAGGCGTCTTCTTCTTTTCTTTGGCTTTGATGAGGATGATGGTTTCTTTGTTGAAGCGGGAGAGGTGGGTTGTTGTTGGGGCTCGGGGACTTCCTCATTGTCACTACCGGTATACTCGAAGTGATCATCGGTTTCTCTCATCGAGGTGGTAACTCGAGTCCCGAGGTTTGTCGAAGAGAAGAGCGTGGAGGAGATCGTTGTTGAGATGGAGTCCTTGGAGTGGAGGTGGCATGGAGGATGATTCTCCGCACTTCTTTGGACGTTTAGGTTCATTATCTTATCCTTATCCTTATCTTCATCGTCTCTTGGACGTTTAGGCCTTTGAGCTTCTTCTCTACATCTTTGATTTGAGTTGGTATTCCAAAGAATGCTTCAAACAATTTACCTTCATAAGAAGTAAATGTTGCGCATCGTTTAGACATTTGAGTTACCACTTGAAACCAATTCAACATCGAGAACACTATAGGATCGATTGGGTTGATTGTTACGGTCGTAGGTGTTGATCTTATAGTTTGCTTGGCCAAATGCATCGATTTGGATAGAGTTGTCATTGAACATCTCTTTGTTACGAGGAACTTTGTCGAGTAGGAACTTATGAGTATAGCCCTTAATCATCGTTCATTTCCCCTTGGACATCAAATTGCATGAACTTCGAATATGCTCCCTTTCATTAGACATCTTTTCTATCTCGTCATTAAGATGTTTGATGTTGTCGACAAGTATATCTAACTTTTATTGGTCACATCTTTCTTCCCGATCCGCTTGATGCCTTTAACAATCCTTGTCTTTGCCGAGATATCCAAGAGTCGGTTGGTTTCTTCACGATTTGGATGTGGATCGGTTGTTCCTTTGGATGGTGGAGGTGAAGAGTGAGAGGACGAATCGATGATGAAGATATGTGAGGATGATGAAGAATCGATGGTTCGTAAGTTTCCTCCTTAGAGCGAGTAGGACTATCATAAAGATAATAATCATAATTCATTTGGTCATCTTGTCCAGTTAGCCTTTACTTTAGACTGAATTTGGGCCTCTTCATCTGCTTTAGCTGGCTTGATCAACTTTTGCTTGCAGCCTCTTCATCAACTTTTCTTTCTCGGACTTTTCCTTTTCGGGTTCCTCAAAGTCATAATCTATAGAATCTTCCAGCGCTTTTGTTGTTGCTCAAGAGTGGTGGCACCAGTTCCTTATCGGGTTGATTAACCGCATCGAGGAATTGATGTAGATTGAACACCACCACTTGACCCTCGAGGCCACGCATTTGATCCTTGCTCAAACTCTTTTGCCACGTGTTGGAGTCTAATGATTTTGAACTTCTTCCCGTAGTCGGTTGCAGTGGCTCTTCATCCGAGCTTTCTTCTTCATGCTCAATCACCGGAGTCTTCCCTTTGCCTTGGTCACCCTATGGGACTGGGAGGTTTAGCTCTTGTTGGAGTGACATCGGTTGCGGTTTGAGTAGGTGACCTCTTCGTCGATTCGGTTTCCTCGAGCTTTCATCCACTAGCTTTATTTGTGGTTCGACTTGGGAATGGGAATAGGAACAACTTTTTAGAGGAACGTCCTTTCACGTGGAGGTTTCCTCTTTGGGAACTTTCTTTGACTCTCGGTGGTTGTAACACTCTGACCGCCTCTTACGGTTTTCCTTGTAGGTGTACCGGCGGACTTTTCATCGAGAAACCTACTTTGCCTTCTTCAATCGCTACGGATATCGTTTGAATCTGCTTGTTTGATATTATCGATTATAAGGTGATCCGCAACATTGCACCTTGTTTCTTTGTTGTAGAGTCCTTAAATCGATTGTGAGTGTGGGCTCATACAACATGGAGTGTTGTTTGGGTCCATCGAGTCTCGAGGGAATATCAAGATTATACCCTAGAGCTCGTTGGATCAACGACTTAGTATATCGATATATGGGATTTTGGTGCCAAGCTTTTGAGGAATGACATCATGTCGTCCCATATCGAGCTTCAACTTCAATGTGTTTTATGTTGATCAAAGCCCAAAAGATCTGTAGTTCCATGAGCTTGGGATGCTCATAACCACTATCACGCCCATAAACCGATTTGGTGATGATGATGTAGAGAGTTCTCCATGGTCGAGGAATATTCTTAAGATCCACGTATGAATGCTTTGTGATTACTCCCGTAGCTTCATCATAACCAATGTCGATCATGAATTGCGAACGGTCTCTTGAGTTGGTGTGGCATTGTATTCGGTTGGCTCGATGGCGAGAATGAGAAGAACAACCGTAAGTCTGCTGGTGTGATGGTTACTTGTTTGTGGTTGAGTGTCACCGTCACAAACATTTTGATCTTTGATCTTTCGCATTGTATGCCGGCGGTGAATGTAGATCTCTCGCACCGTGGCGTAATTGGTGAGCATGTTACGATAAGGATGATTCTTCAAATGTCTACGACAATTAGACAAGAAGACTCTAAGCGATTGAGACTATGAAAATCAACACGAAGGTTGTTCTTTCCTATCTTCATCGGATAGCCATTAGGGAAGATATCTTCAACGGTGAGAACGTTTGGTGCTTCCACGTTTTGTATTTGAGCGTCCATGTCGTGATCTGAAAGATATTTAGCCAAAAGAACCAACATATCGAAAGACATTGCATTAGTCAATAGATGGTTTTATTGTCCAATTATTGAATGTGATATGTCGATGATTGTTACGAGCCCAATGTCACTTGTTTGTCCAATAGTCCAAAGACGTCGTGATAATTTTTGTGAGTTGATTAACTTCAAGTTTTAAAGTCTATGTTTTCACTTATTTTTCACAACTTATTACACATTTAAGCTTATTAGTGACATTATTGGTTTCGTGGCGTTATGATTTATTTATTTACAAGTTTGCAGCGTAACAATTCATAATTAAGGTTAAACTAGGCTTAGGCGTAGAAATGGCAAGCTTATGCGTAAACAAGAGTGATTATATGCGTAAGCGAAAGCTTATGCGTGGGTTCTTGACTTCGCGCAAGAAATATTCAGCGCGTGAGGAAAAGAGGGCCTTATGCGTAAAGCTTAAGCGTGGCGTATATGGAACTACAGCGTAAGGCTTACTCGTAAGAGTCAACCTTATGCGTGGGGTTCTTGTTTATGCATATCCTTCATAGGATACGCGTAGTCCCTTATATAGAACCTTACGCGTAAACGTTACGCGTAAGATTTCTCTTACGCATAACATGCTACGCGTAAGGTGATCCTTATGCGTAGATTGCAAGTAACCTTGATTCTGAATTTTCAAGCGTAGAAAACCTGAAATAAATTCATCATAACATCAACATTAACATCTACATTCATTTTATAACAGTTTTAAACATGAATACTCAATCAAACAGTTATGCGTAGATAATGTTTTACGCGTAGTCCTTAAAGTTCAATTTCTACGAGTAAGATCTCTAGCCATAGGAAATGTACCAAAGTTTATTTGGGATGTCTTAGAAGCCTAATGAGATGTTTTGTGCAAGTTTTAACATCAAACATGCTATGAATCAAAAGTACCCAATATCATGAACTAAAACCCTACAATTCAATTCTTTCACATTTGATGTTTACGGGTTGAGTTCTAAGCATGGATATCATCAATTCATCTTATCAACAACATCTTACAACAACTAATTAACCAAAAACACTCACACTTGAAAATACCAAATTCACGCATAAACCCTAATTTTCAATATCAATCAATTCGTATTTACGGGTGAGTTTTGATGATGGAAATGGTTTCAATGATGTTAAATAAATGTTTTGACTTTATCATTTTAACCAAAACACACAACCATTGATTATGTGTTCATATTTTATGCGTAGAACACAAAATCACTCATATATGAAAATCTAACCGTTGGTTTTTTATGATTTAAAACCCTTGTTTGTAATCATGTTAAGAACATGAAAACACTTACAAAATGATGATCCAAAACACGGATTTGAAGCTTGAATTTTAGGCGTGGGATTTGGTTAGGTTGCATAATAAATGTGAAGAATTAATGAGTTAGGTGGATGTTTTATTAAAATAACTTTGAGCTTTTGACAGTTATAGCCCCTCCACCTTTTCCATTTACATCCAATGTCCATAATTTCCATTTTGGTTACCAAACGAAGGATATTTGGAAAGAAACAAATTTTATAAATTTTAACATTTATAAATTTTATAAATTTATAAATTTTCCAATGAAGTTTTATAAATCTTAGTCCGAGGGGTGTCGAGAAACCGAAAAAAATGACCACCATTCTTAAAGAAACAACCATGATAAGGTAACATGCAAGTACAAGGTTTTATGAGACCAGTAAAATATTTGCATTCTCCCCTCAACACTTGATTGGAAAAATATTGAATTTTGAAAGATAAGAGTGTTGACGGAAGATTGTACTTGCCATGTTAAAAGAAATATAGATAGAAGAATATTTTTGTTGTTTTGACATGATTTTATATTTTTGTATTTTGTTTTTGAAGAAAAATATTTACAAAAGAAGTTTTGGTGTTTGACTGGTTTTAAGAATGTTTTAAGAGTTAATCGAGTTCCTCTTGAGTCAAACACCGCATACCAATCCGGTGGACCAACTCATTAAACCTAGCAGGGAGCTAAGGCTTTGGTGAAAAGATCGCCAATTGGTATTCTGTACCCACAAAGTATAATTCAACTGCACTGTTCCACGTGGTCCTTGATGAAATGATATCGAAGATCGATGTGCTTTGATTTGAATGTTGTACCGAGTTGCGAGATCGCAATAGCACTCCGATTGTCGCATAGATCGGGATTTTGTCAAACACGTAACCATAGTCTTTGAGTTGTGTTCTCATCCAAATGACTTGAGCACAACACGCCGACATGGCTACATATTACCTTGATTGAGGAGAGCGATGTACAATCTCGCTTCGATTGCCATGACACAAGTTTATCACCAATAAATTGTAATGCTCAAGTACTTTTCTATGAATCTAAGCATCCTGCGTGGTCGGCGTCTGAAAAAGCTATTAGTTCAAAACCGAATCCTTGGATACGGATCTCCAAATTAATGGTTCCCTTGATGTATCGGAGGATTCTTTTAGCCTCGAGAGGTGGGTTTGATTGGTCTCGATCGATAGCGGAGCAAAGATATCTGACAAACACAATATCGGCCCGCTAGTTGTTAGATACATGAGAGACCCAATAATACTACGGTATTTGGTAGGGTCCACGGTTTCCCATGTAAATCAACATCTAGCTTCTTGGTATGAGCCATTGGTGTGGCATAAGTGTCACAAGTTTGCATTCCAAATTTGTTTAAATTTCAAGGGCATATTTGGGTGACTCAAGAAAATACCATGGGGTGATTGATGGACTTGCATCCTAGAAACAATGTGAGTTCACCCATCATTGATATTTCAAAATGTTTTGTCATTAGTTTTGCAAAACAATTGAGTATTTTAAATATGTTGACCCAAAATGATGTCATCCACATAGATTTGAACGATTAAAATATGAGCCCGTGATATTGTAAAGTGTTGGATCGACCGAACCTTTGGTGAAATTTTGGCAATGAGGAAGGATGATAACTTATCGTACCACACCCGAGGAGCTTGTTTGAGACCATCTGAGCTTTGTTCGGTTTGTAGACATGGTTCGGGAACTCGTAATCAACGAATCCTTCTAGGTGGTGACATAAACTGTTTCTTTCGGTTGACCATTCGAGCGGTTTGACGTCCATTGAAGACCGTTATATTCATATGAGCCTCGACGCGAAAGATCCGAGCGACCTCAAGGCGAGCAACCGGGCGAATGATTCTTCAAAGTCAATACCCTCTTCCCGTCTATAACCCTTAGCCACCGGACGTGACTTGTTTCGATTACGTTCCCTTGACATCAATTTGTTCTTCCAAATCCATTTGAGACCAATGACGTAGACCCTGTTGGTATTTCAACCGTTCCCATACTTCAAGGCGTTTGAATTGGTTGAGTTCTTCTTGCATGGATTCAATCCGACTATCTTTTGTCATTGCATCTTTAATGTTTTAGGTTGATTAGCGAGACGGTGAGTACATAAATGCAATGTTCACCATCATGTGAAGGCGGTGTCTTGTAACGACCGGTTGATTAGGGTTACCAATAATATTCTCTAGAGGATGGTCTTTTGTCCAACGATGTGTGGAGGGTTGATGTTGGTATATATTGTGCGATTTTGAGGATTTAAATGGTTTGTTGATGATTCCGCAACATCGGTGCAGCGATTTCATTAGCAATCGGGTTAAAAATGCATTTGGATCAAAATCTGCGGTGGGGTACTTCATTAAGAACATCATTCAGTGGTTCGGCGTCGTTGGAAGCAGCTTTGTTCAAGCTGTTGTTGTAGAGTAAACCGGTGGTGCTTCTTCAACCGTAGTTGTTGTAGCAGATGTATCGGTATAAGAGTATGATCGGGTTGAGCGTGAAATATCGGATACACGAGCACGTTCATCAATGTCATCACTAAAGCAGTGAGCAAAGAGCTTTTCCATTTGTTGACGAGTAAAGTCGGGGGCTTGGTTCGGTGATGATGGGGTTTGAGGAAGTTTAAGCGGTTGTGACGGGTTCCTAGTGTTATGCTCGAAGCCATTTCGTAAGCTCATCGAAATTTGCATGAATCGTTTCCATAACCTGCTTTGTCTGACGATTCGGATCCGAAACCCTTAGAATTTTCACAATATCCTATAAAGACTCCAATGTCGACTTTGGCTTTGAGCTTTCCAAAGTCATCATGATCATTATTCGGATAGCAAAGGATCCAAATACATGAAAGTGTTTGAGATTCGGTTTATGGTTGTGGATAAGCTCAAAAGGTGTTTTGTTGTGGCGTTTTGTAATCATTGAGCGATTTTGAGTATAGCATGCGGTTGATACGACGCCTACAAGTAATCTAAAAGTTTAGCATTGATTAACATTGTTCTTGCGACTTCCACTAACGCACGGTTTAGTCTTTCAACAACTCCGTTTTTTACGGTGTGCGGGCAATAGATGTTCGATACTCAATTCCACTTTCTCATAAAATTCTCGAAGAGTTTGGTTCACAAATTCGGTTCCTTTGTACATTCGATTTGTCGGAAGGTGTTCGGAGTGAATTTGAATTTTCGTGAGAAAGGTGATGATCATCTGTGGAGCTTGATCTTTACTTGAAGAAAATAAACCCAAGTCCATCGTGAGTAGTCATCGACAATTACCAAGATGTAGCGTTTGCCATTAATCGTTTGCACGCGCGCATCGGACCACACAAATCCATGTGAAGAAGATGAAGCACATCTTTGAGTGTGTTCCACCTTTGATGGAAAATGAGCACGAGTGCTTTTCCTTGTTGTTCAATCGAGCAAAGGTGATCTTTAGTATATCGGAATCTCGGAGACCTTCAACAAGTTTGTGTCGAGTAAGGTTGGTGATGGTTTGAAAGTTTAGATGTGAGAGGCAGCGGTGCCATAGCTAAGATTTTGTAGATGTAGCCTTTGAGAGTAGAGCGGATGGGTGATGAAGCAACCATGTCTTGCATTGAGATTGTGTCTGAGACTAGAATTGCGAGAGCCGGACATTAGATCGTTTCCTTGTAGATCACGAATGAAACAAGTTTTCTCGAAAAGCAACTTCCAATTCTCCATCACATAATTGACCGAGAGAAAAAGATTGTGTTGAGGCCTTCCACATAATAAACTACTGCTAATTTTGATGTTGCCATTAATGTAGTCTCCGTAGCCCATGATAGGCTGCAAGTGATCATTCGAATCGGCGGTGCCAATGAACTTTGCAACAAAGTTTGATAACAGTTTAAGGTTGCTGTCATGTGTCGGGAACACCGCTATCAACAATCCATAGGATGATCATATCACCTACATTACACATGCACGACACGGATGGAATAGAAGTAGATGTGGAACCCGAAGTGTTAGAGGGTTCAAGCGATTATAGTAGAAATACACACATCAATGACTTTAGGCATCCATTTAAATCCTAGTGTATTATGTATCCATTTCGCCATCTCCAACTAGTCTTAGCTTTAGTCTTAGTGAATGCACTAGGTGGTACTACATTCCTTGGAGGTGATACAAGAGCTACGGGGACATCAATGCGTTTCTTAGAATCTAAAGAGGCGGTTTACCAAGCACATACTTAGAAGCATTAGTGGACCTAGAGGTATTCCGAATCTTAGGATTACGTAAGCGAGACAAGATAGCCTTAGCAACACATTTATCATGACAATCGAAAGCATACTTTTACGACAAATAACACAAGATGCATCGATGAATATAAAAAGTACTTAAGGTTTAGCATTAGTTACAACACTTTTCCATTACATTTGCGGACCAATATCTAAAGTGGGTGCAACTTGAGTCTTATTCAAAGTCCTAGGGTGTTCTTCTACTTGACATTCTTTATTGTTCTTTTCTTAGGTGCAACTTCCTATTCTTCCTTGTATTGCTCTAGGTTGTGAAGTGCGGACATTTGGAAAAGAGGCAACTATTCTGCTTTGATGAGGTAAGCACATTAGTAACTTGTGTTTTGTCGAGTAGGCATTTTGGGTTCACGTTTGCTAAGTGTTACGGTGCAATTCTCTTAATGATGCTAGGCTGAACTTGTTCATACTTTCCTAAAATTTGCCTTAACTTAAAGATAGTGTGCACCAAATTTTGATTTTTGAAACAAAGATTTCCAGAAAAATTCATGACTTCTTTAGTGTGTGCAAGAAAATGATCAAGTTCGTTTGATGCTTCATCACGAGTCTGTTTGAGTAAATCAAATATGACACCATATTCCTTTTAACTTTTGCAAGTTCTTGTTCATATTTTGAGATTTGACACTTCAAAGACACGTTTTGATCATCCGGTGCTCAATTTTAGGATCGGAAGATTTTAATTGCAAGCTGGGCGATTTTGTTTTGAAAAACAAGTTGTTGATAGTGAATATCTTTTGACACCATTGAAGGCGATGTTTTGCATTTGAAAGTTCGTTTAATAATCGTTCATTTTCAACTTTTAAAGACTCGATCTAAGGCACATTATCGTTATTCACAACAATATCAACGATATCAATGAGAATCGGCAGAGATATGATCGGATGCATATGCAGCGATTGTAATAACACAAGATTATTGATATCAAGACATATAACATCTTCCAAGAGTCGATCAACATCTTTTCTCAACAATTTCTTTTTCGTTTAGTATTTGAAATCGATGTTTTGTTTTCTCAGCTGTTTTCATGAGACCAAGTTCCTTGTGAAAATCCTTTCCCAATATAGTGCACAAGTTTTTAAAATTTTGACATGGGGTAAAATTCTTTTCGAAGAATGTCTCTTTGTTCTCGACATTGGCGATTGAAAATGTTCAACTTTTATTTCGAATGAAATTCAATCTCACGTTCAAAATTTTGAGGTCGAGATAAGAAAGTGTCAAAATATTTGATAACGCGACAACTTTCGGCTTTTGTTTTCCTTCACTAAGTGAAGGTAAAGGACCATTAATTTGTGCACCATTGTGTTGGGGACTAACTTGAGCGGTGTGATAACCAAAGGTTTGTTAGAAGTATCTTGTTGTGTGACAAAAGTTACGACTTTTGAATAGTTAAATGGTTTGTTATAGCGACATTTTCCATTTTGACCGACTCTCGTCATCGCATCTAATTCCTCCATGCGATTATATTCAACAACGGTCATAATTGAATCATCAATTCTATGTTATGCCTTTGTAAACTTGATTTGGTTTGAATGCTCTGTTTGAAAACTTAGGTTTGTAATCGGCAAGAATTGGTCCATATCCATTTGGATTTGGTTTAAAAGTAAACTTTTGAATAGTTGTGATTGACTCACCATGTTTATAAACAACATTTGAAACTCTTTGATTTTGTGTTGTAAGTTGACAATTTCTTCAAGATAGTTATCTATTCGTTTCGTGGAATGCTTTTTGTACTCGAGAACTGTTTTGACAAGTTAACAACTCACCTTGGCTTTTGAGTTTCAAAGTAAGAGCGTTAAGTTGTTGTTTATGTTCATGTTTCGGTTGTTCTATTTGAGACAACAAAGCATTCTTGGATGCGGCTAGATCACGTATCGTCGTTCTAATGATTTTTCGTTTTGATGAGATTTAGTAAAAGCGACTTCAAAACCTTGTTCACGTTTTTCTTGAGTTTTAAAAGCGTTGATTTGTCGAATTAAGCATTCATTATCCCTAATTAACGGTGCATTTTATCTTTTAATTTGGTATTGCATGGTAATTTCCAAACAAGATTGTTGGTCTTTAATTAAGGTCGAGCTCAATTTCTCTATTAGACATAAAGCTCATTTTGTTCAGCGTGAGTCTCAACATGATCATTATTTAGATCCTCAAATATAATCACGAGTCAACTTGATTATCAATATTAACCATAAGGTCATCTTGATCGTCAAATATAACTACGGGATCTATTTGATAATCATCGAATGAGATGTGGATGGCTCATGTTGAACACTCGATCTTGTCGGATGGAGAAATTGGCGGAGATATCGGATCGATGATGAGTATATTTTGTTCGGTACGAGACAAGCCATCGATGTCATACTTGGGCTGTGTCACTCATGTGTAGAGCTTGCATTTGTGCCATCAACATCACTGTTGCATTAGCACTGCAAGTCCTCCATATCATCATCGAATTTGCATACGCCATAAAGCTCATTCCTTGTTTGTAAGAGTTCCTGACTTCATCCTTAAGAGCCAAGAGCAACGCCTCTTTGTGATAAGCAACGCCTCTTGTCCTCGGCTTAGGACATGCATTAGCGGATGACCCTTCTCATTACAGTTATAACAACGAAGACCATTAACCCCATTACGAGCATTCCCTGTTCAACCACTTGAGCCCTTTGTTGTTGCGGAGCACCCATGTTATTCCTTCCCATAGCATTAAACCCTTGACCACCTCCCATCGGCGACCATAACCACGATTACGAACTTCAACGCGTCCATTGTTCACATGACATGATTCCTTGTGTTAGATGAGGAGCGAATGCGATTGTTGGATTTGTTTGTATACCGACCGAAGGCTTTAGCAATCATAACAAATCCTTGTTGCAATTCATCGAAAGCATCGAGTCCTCATCGACTTCACCGTAAAGTGCTTGAGCATTGTTGTTGTTGTATGGAACCAATTGAGTTTGTTGAGGTTCTTGATGTGACGGATCATATGGTGTGATGGTTGCGGTTGGTTGAGGAGGCGGGTTGAGGAGCTGTTTGAGGAGGAAGATTAGTTTGAGCCCACAAAGCAAGTTGTTGATCATCGGAAGTGATTGTGAAGTTGGGAGTCCACGGATAGCCCTTTCTTTGTCAACTTCTTTTGGTGAGGCTTCAGATAGTCGTACAACAATCCGTATGTAGCATGATGAAGGTTCTTAGCTTGACGGAGAAAATGACATACTTCTCCCATTCGGACCAAGACTACTTAGGAACTTAGTGTTGTGACAATTCGTGGCATGATGATGTTGTGTTTGTCCAAATCATTAATGATGTCACGGCGATGATGATATGACTCTAATGTCTCTCTGGTTCAATCATGAAGTGTTCATAAGCCAAGTAGATTTTGGATTCCATGTCTTCGATTGAGTGTTGTGCCTTCCATAAGAAGATGAATATGTTTCCACATTGCTTTTGCATTCTTTTGAGCATCAACACTTCGAAGGATTGGATTGGGTAGTCCTAAAAGGATGTATTGCATTGCTAGTTCATCGGCTTCAAAATGTAGAAGTTCATCAGTGGTGCGAAATAGTTGCAATGTTGGTGTGACATCTCTTGGTGGATTGGCATACGGATCTGCGGGTGTGTGACAATAGTAGGCATTTGAAATGGACCTTCCATAATGACCTTCTTTAAGAACTTTCCATGTGGCTTCTTTAGATCACAAAACCTAAAGAACCTTATCACCCATTGATCATAATTTCGGGAGTGAGCATTGGAGGTCTATCAGTGAGCCAACTTCATGAATTGATTGTTGGATACTTAAGGCTTCACACATCTTGCCAAACCATGTCGGTTCCTTCATAGTACTCTGGATGGATGTTGATTGTAGAAGTTTGTGTAAGGTTGTACTTGAAGACTAGGTGGTGGTTGAACCATTAGTGGTGGTGGAATTGCTCAAGTTGTGGAGTATGTTGTTGATTAAATTGTTGTTGATAAATTTGTTGTTGATGATTAAATTGTTGATGTTGTGGACTTAGTTGTTGTTGTTGTTGTTGATTATAAGTGTAAGGAAAATAGCTAGAGTATGGTGGTTGTGACATGTTGAAAACTTGTGTTGTTAAATGGATCTTTGTAGTCGAATGAACCGTTGTTGATGAAGTATCCTTAGGCCTAGAAACCAAGTTTAGGCAAAGTAACACTTATGCGTAAAAACACCAAACGTACGCTTAAGCAATAGTTACGCGTGGGATTAGCTTACGCGTAAGAATTGAGAAACACTAAAGTTATGCGTAAACTGAAAGTTAGCGTGAAAACTTAGGCGTAGGATTAGCTTATGCGTAAGACAGAGCTTAGGCGTAAGAAAAATCTTATGCGGAAGAGTTCTACGCGTGAAGTTTGAGCTTATGCGTAAGAATAGGGTTTTGCCCAAACGATCTTTTACACTATCACGGTCTGCAAAGGATATCCAAAGTCGAAGTGTTTTCGGGCTTATCCAAGCAAGAAAACACCGAGTAATCCACTAAATGAAGATCGAACCAAGGAACTCTTATGCGTAGTTTTAGGGTTTTCTTCGCGTAGAATGCAACCAAAATTGATTTCTTCAACGATGTTTCTAAACCAGATTTTTGTGATGAAATAGCTTCAATATCACCAAAATAACACAAAAGTGTGAAACTTGATGATCCAAAGCTTCAAAACACGTTATCGTAGAAATGCAACCACGTATAAAACCAAGCTTAAAAACAATGATCCACACGTAAAGTTTGAAACTTTTGCTAAAAAAGCGATATTTTAACACCTTAAAAGCGTTGAAAGTACAAGAATCTTGGATTGAAAAGTGTAAAAATGAGTTTTTAAGCGAACAAAGTATAACCCGTGAGTTACGCGTAAGATAAAACTCACTTCAAAACAAAATCTTTCACCCAACTATTTGGCGAATGATACCACCGTTAGGTCACCATATTAGTAACACAAGCATCAATATAAGAAATAGAGGAGAAGAGATCGGTTGAACAAATCACAAACACACACGTAGGAGTATAATAAATGTTATCGTAGAGAATGAGAGTGAATTGAACAACCAACCATCTAAGGATGTTTACATGAGGTATTTATAGGAGGAACTAGGGCAACACTCCAAGTTCCGACCTTTTACTTATGGGTTTGGGCCTAGGCTTATGGGCTTTCTACATAAGCCTAGCCTTGATACTAACATAAAAGCCATATTAAGCTAACTATTACAAATGAATCACTAACACTTGAATTAAGGTTTAGGAGTGATTCCAACAACTCCAAGTGTTAGTGATGAGTGAAAGAGTGATAAGCGTTGTAGGTCTTGATGTAATAGTAGCTTTGGCGTCTTGACATTCTTCTTTCTTGTGAGAAGAAGTGTCTTGATTCGAACAATCTCCCGGTGTAGAGAAATTGTTTTCTTTGAAGTATTCCCTTGACGTCATCATTTTCTTTCTTATTTGTTCTTTGTTCTTTGTGTTGAAAGTGATAGTATGTGGTGGTAATCATATCATAAGCCTTAGCATGTCTCCAACTTTCTCCAACATGCTCACACACTCTTTGGCGTTGGATTTGATCGATGTAGTTCTCTTAGTCTTTAAACTTTGTAGATTCTTTAAGTGATTCGAAGAATCATTCTAACTTTGTGTTGCCTTTTGAGAGAACTTCCATTAGTGATGTTGTTGGTATGAGCATGTGAAGAATCGCACGATCGGTCCGCTCGAGCTTCCATAAGAAGAAAACATAAGAAAGGTTAGTGATAAGCGGATTCCGGCACTTACAAGTTTGAACTTCGAGAGAGTTAACATACATAGTGAAAACTCAACTCTAATTCTCACAAAAGCCGTTCTGAGCCGGAGTCCCACAAGTGAGATAACACGATGTGAAGTACACCTACTGGTTCGGATAGTCGTTGAGGTACACGAAGCATCACCTCACGATGTAGACCGTTTGAGACCACAAAGCGTAATCCACGGGGAGTTACCGGGCGACTGCTGTCAAGGTTGTTTGATGTTGACCACGGCGGGAGTTTCCATTCAATCACCGAGGATCACGGATGTGAACCCCTCATAAATGTTCTCGACAGTTGCTAAGATCGTGAAGGACTCGATAACGTATCACTTGCGTCCTTTTTGTTGAGCGACAAGTGATGAAATGTCAAGTGTACCTAAGAGATCTTTTGATGAATCTCGTGGCTCTAGACTCAATAGTGCGCTTTGGTTTTCTGAGCGGAGACTAGGGAGAGGTCTCCTTCTTCAATACCGGCTATCTCTAAGAGAAGGCCGATAGTTTAAGTAGGGTTCCTGTGAGAATGAAACAAGCACATTGGGAGAATCTTGAGTGGCTAAGAAGGTTTAGTGCATGCGTCCTTTGGGTCCATGACGAACTTTAATCTTCAATACCGGTGTCATCTAGTGACGACTAGTAGCATATGAATTGAACCCGTGTACGCCTAAGTTGAATAATGCGGAGGCTATTTCTTTTCACCTCTTTTCTTTGCATTTCTTTTTAATTCTTCAACTCCTTCTTTCTCCAATTCTCATTTTCTCCTTTTTTTTTTTTAATCATACCTAAGGACTTCTAAATTCTAACTATTTGTGGTGTCCTTGGGTAGATCCCTCCGGCTCTGGCGGATCATAGGACGGTTATTCCTAACCTTAATCACCTTATAACTCCATTGCCATAAAACCATTTTCATGAAAATCTCTCAAAGTGTTTGTAAGTGAAAAACATGTTTGAACACTTCAAGAGTTTTGGATTTCGAAATACTCCCCTCACATGTGCTTAAGAGTTTTAAGGCAAATCGCACGGTGAGGAAAAAGCCACTTTTGAATTGATCAACTCATGACGAGATAATTCCTTGCGAGACACGATTATGTTGTATAGTTAAAGAGATACATTGTCGACTTTTAGGTGACAACTAGCTCTAATAACTATCTTGAAGATGTGGACAACCCGAAGGTTGTCAAACCCGTCAAAGTTCATGTCTATCAAGAGCTTCTCGAATAGGTACAATTTACTTGGATAAGTCTTGAAGGACAAATCTTTTCAATGTATATTTATTCGAGATCCGTCAATTCATGGGTTGAAGTCTTTTCACACGAAGATTCAATAGCAAATCACAACATATTTCTTATCACATATTTTCTCCCCTAAAAAATGGCATATAAATGTTATTTTTAACGTTTTGATATCAAATATGTCCATTTCGAGTTTTGTGGGAAGGTTATCACAAGAACAATTAGTTGAACAAAGATTTTCTTCAAATACTCCCCTCATCATGTGATACTAACTGTTGAGGTTTTGAAAATATAAAGGAAGTACTTGTCCTTTTGAGCAAAACCTTTGAAAATGAAAGGTTTGATAAGTTTTACTCAAAAGTAAGAAGCTTTCGCTCCTTTTATAAGGATTGTGGCTTGAAGCGTACCACGAGGTCCTTCATTACAAGAACGGGTTGTACACTGTTATGTGTGCACAAGCCATCGTCATTAAATCACACAAACCAAATTAATATGAAATTGAAGCAGTTTAAGGGGTACAGAATTTCGTAGTCCGGCAAGAACTCCGGGGAATGCGAACTAGGCGTTGATAGCTGTGAGATTAATCTGAGGGCGACCACCTACGAAGCTTTCCAAAGTTCGAGGCGGTCCCTTCTAAACAACCTTTCATCAATACGCTTGATGATTCTCTTTACATCCGTCTTTCTTGAGAATTCCATCTCGTTGGTGACCCGATGCCTTGTTGAATCGCCTTTAACCGATCGCTAGCCCATCACGACCTTCTTCAACGTTGAATCCCCAAACTTATGAAGTTGAACACGCCATCAGCGATTGCGGTGTAGATCACTTCGGTGAATTACTCCAAAGGGTTTCTTGATGAGAGTGTATTGAGGAAGATGGTTGATATCGGTAGTTCTAGCTTAGGTGCGGTGAAGTTGACATGAGTACGTATGACTCAACAACAAGTTGTAAATCTTCTACGTTCACGGATCACGATGCTTGATGAAGATAAGCAAGGACTTGATGTATTCATGTTGAATTTCGATCGAGAATTGTCTCATTCTTCCTTGTACTTTGGCAGAATCTGGATCTTCAATATCGTTGAGAGATAAATTCTGAAAGTCCGCTTCACAGAAAACATAGTCCTCTTCTTCTTGTCTCTTAACCACGATTGTCTTGAGAAATGTGTAGTCCCATTTAGACGAGAGAGTGACATGTTTAATAGCAACGATCCCTTTATCACTATACACTTCATGTTGAGACCTTCGAACCTGGCAGCTTTTGTAGTAGATTCTTCGGCGTTCGGCCAATGGTGAATCCATACATTGCATCAATGTCATACGGTTCCACTCGTTGTTGAACATGTGGGTAGCCTTTTCTTCGATGGCTATGCGGTTTGAGTATATGGTGCTTGGGAGCGGAAGTGTAAGTGATGTAGCGTATTTCTTTGACACATCGCTACCATGTAGAAGAAATTCCAGGTCGTTGTTGAAGAAGTATCGAAATGGAATCTTAGGTTGATCTGGTTGACCAATGGTAGGTAGAGGTTTGGTCCAATCTGTGTAGTATGGAGCGTTGTCTTTTCTGGTGTAGTCGATGTTTGCCTCAGGGTTGAGCCAATCAATGTTATTAGACATGGCTCGTGCTATATTTTCAAGGTGATATTCAACTTCAATAGCACTTTCCGAGCTGTCTTTGAGTATTTGAAAGGCTTCATTCTTGATTCGTTTCAACTCTGATTTCGTCATCTTCTTCACTCGGAACTTTTCTTGCAGTAACTTAGCATGCTCCAATGTACTACCTTCTACCATATCTTGGTCATCGGTTAGGCGGTGTAGCAGCAACAAGTGTGGAAAACCATTCGTATTCGGTGTCATCGTCGTCTAGCCATGAAAGCGACCTCGACCTTAGTCGTCTTCTTCTTCTTCTTAGGCATGAGGAGGATCTTTGGTTTCTTTGTTGTCTTTGGGAGAGATGGGTTGTTGTTGGGGCTCGGGGACTTCCTCATCGTCACCACGGTATACTCAAAGTGGTCATCGGTTTTCTCATCTGAGGTGGTAACTCGAGTCACGAGGTTTTCGATGAAGAGCGTGGAGGAGATCGTTGTGAGTTGGAGTCCTTTGGGGTGGTGGCATAGAAGAGGTTCTCGGACTTCTTTGGACGTTTAGGCTCGTTGTCCTTATCCTTATCCTTATCTTCATCGTCTCTTGGGCGTTTAGGCCTTCGACCGACTCTACATCTGTTTTGAGTTGGTAATTCGACAATGCTTCAAACAATTTACCTTCATCAGAGTAAATGTTGCAAATCGTTTGACATTTGTGTTACCATCTTGAAACCAATTGACATCGGAGAAGACTACAGGATCGATTGGATTGATTATTACGGTGAGAGGTGTTGATCTTATAGTTTGCTTGGCTAGTGCATGAGATTCGGATATAGTTGTGCGGTGAACATCTCCTTTGTCACACTGGAACAATTTCAAGAAGGAACTTATGGGTATAGCCCACGATCATGTTGTTCATTTCCCTTGGATGTCCGTTGCATGAACTTACGGATATACTCCCTTTCATTAGACATCTTGTCTATCTCGTCATGAAGATGTTGTCGTGAGTAAATCTAACTTTTATTGGTCACATCTTTCTTTCGACTGCTTGATAGACTTTAACAATCCTTGTCTTTGCCCGAGATATCCAAGAGTCCGTTGGCTTCTTCACAGATTTGGATGTGGATCTGGTTGTTCTTCTGGATGGTGGAGGCTAAGAGTGAGAGGACGAGTCTGATGATGAGGAGATGTGAGGAGACTCAGGGTCTTTAGGAGGTTCAGCAGTTTCTTCCTTAGAGCGAGCTGGACTATTTAGAAGAAAAATATCATAATCCATTTCGTCATCTTGTCTAGATTTAGCCTGCTCTTCAGCCTGAATCCGAGCATGTTCATCTGCTTTAGCTTGGTGACCTCTTCATCAACTTTTGCTTGGTGCGACTTCTTCATCGACTTTTTCCATCTCGGACTTCTCGTTTTGGTTCCTCAATGTCATACTCAATAGAATCCTCGATTCTTGTTGTTGTTGCTCAAGAGTGGTGGCACAGTTCCCTTATCGGGTTGATTAACCGCATCGAGGAATTGGTGTAGGTTGAACTCCACCACTTGACCCTCCGGGCCACGCATTTGATCCTTTGCAAACTCTTTGCAGCGTGTTGGAGTCTAATGATTTTGAACTTCCTCCTTGTGTCGGTATCCAATGGCTCTTCATCGAGCTTTCTTCTTCATGCTCAATCCTTGGAGTCTTTCCTTTATCACCCTTGGGACTTGGAGGTTTGTGGTTGTTTGAGTGTCTTCTTTCACGGTTTGAGTAGGTAATCTCTTAAATGCGATTCGGTAGACCTCAGAGTCCTCATCCGTTGGTTTTTGTTGCGGTTCAGATTTGGGGATAGGGATAGCTTTCTTTGAAGGAACTGTCCTCTTGCGTCCAGGTTTCCTCTTAGGAAACTTTCTTTGACTCTCAGTGGTTGTGGCACTCCCTGCACTGCCTCTTCTGGTTTTCCTTGTAGGTGTACCAGCGGTCTTTTCATCAAGACAACCAACTTTACCTTCTTCAACTGCTACCAGATATCTTTTGTATGAATACAGTTGTTTGATATCATCGGTTAGAAGGTGATCGGCAACATTGCACCTTGTTTCTTTGTTGTTGATTCCTTTCGTCGATTGTGAGTGTAGGCTCATACAACATGTCGTGATTGTTGGGATCATTGAGTCTCGAGGGATATCGAGTTATACCCAGAGCTCTTTGGATCAACGACTTGGTATATTTGACATATGGGATTTTGGAGCCAAGCTTTTTGAGGAGCGTCATCATGTCTTCCCATATCGAGCTTGACTTCAATATGTTTCATGTTGATCAAAGCCCAAAGATCTGTAGTTCCACGAGCTTGGGATGCTCATAACCACTATCACGTCCGAGCGGATTTGGTGATGATGATGTAGAGAGTTCTCCATGGTGAGGAATATTCTTAAGATACACGTATGAATGCTTTGTGATTACTCACGTAGCTTCATCATAACCAATGTCGATCATGAATTGCGAGCGACCTCTTGATTGGTGTGGCATTGTATTCGGTTGGTTCAATAGCGGGGATGAGGAGAATAGCCGTAAGTCTGCTGGTGTGATGGTGACTTGTTTGTCATTGAGGTCACCGTCACGACATTTGACCTTTGATCTTTTGCATTGTATGCGAGGCGGTGAATGTAGATCTCGACCTTTATGTAGCGAATTAGTGAGCATGTTACGATAGGGATGATTCTTCAAGATATCCTGACAATTAAACAAGAAGACTACGGCGGTGAGAGTATCAAAATTGACACGAAGGTTGTTCTTTCCTATCTTCATCGGAAAATCATGAGGAAGATATCGAACGGTGAGAACATTTGGTGCTTCCACATTACGTATTTGAGCATCCATGTCGTGATCGAAAGATATTTAGCCAAAGAACCAACATATCGAAAGACATTATGTTAGTCAACGGATGGTTTTATTGTCTAATTATTGAATGTGATATGTCGATGATTATTCTGAGTCCAATGTCACTTGTTTGTCCAATAGTCCAAAGATGTCGTGATAAGTTTAGTGAGTTGATTAACTTCAAGTTTTAAAGTCCATGTTTTCACTTATTTTCACAACTTATTAAACATTTAAGCTCATAAGTGACATTATTGGTTTCGTGGAGTTATGATTTATTTATTTACAAGTTTGCAGCGTAACAATTCATAATTAAGGTTAAGCTAGGCTTAGGCGTGAAATGGCAAGCTTATGCGTAAACAAGAGTGGTATCGCGTAAGCGTAAGCTTATGCGTGGGTTCTTGACTTCTGCGTGAAATATTACAGCGTGGGAAAAGAGTGCCTTATGCGTGGAGCTTCGGCGTGGCGTATATGGAACCTACGCGTAAGGCTTACTCGTAAGAGTCAACCTTATGCGTGAGGTCCTTTGTTCACGCATATCCTTCACGGGGATACGCGTGGTCCCTTATGTAGAACCTTACGGCGTGGCGTTACGCGTAAGATTTCTCTTCACGCATAACATGCTACGCGTAAGGTGATCCTTATGCGTAGATGGCAAATACCTTGATTGTGAATTTTCACGTAATAAACACGAAATAAATTCATCATAGCACCAATATTAACACATACATTCGGTTATTTTTCGGATCAAATCATGAATACTCATAGAGCGATTCTGGCGTAAGAAGACTTGTCGTGAAACCTAAACCCTAGGAATTACGACTAAGAATTCTAGCCATAGGAAATGCAGAACTTGTTACGGTAATACTAAGTTAAGTGAGTTGTTACTATCCAAGTTTTAACATCAAATTCTCAGCGAATCAAAAGTACCCAATATCAAGAACATAAACCTAATTTCTAACTAACTATCAATTAGTGTTTACGGGTTGATTCTAAACATGGATATGATCAATTCATCTTGTAAACAACCTCACACAACAATCTTTTAACCAAAAATGTTCACACTTGTAAACCCCAAATATACGCATAAACCCTAAATTCAAGAATCAATCAATTCGTATTTACGGGTGAGTTTTAGAGATTGAGATGGTTTCAATATGATTAGATAAGCGTTTAACACAACCATTCTAACCAATAACACTCAAATGAAGAATTTGTGTTCTTATTTTACTGGCGTAGAACACAAATCTCATTAAAACACAGATTTAACCGTTGGATGTTTATGATATTAAAACCTTTGTTTGTAATCATGTTAGAAGCGTGAAAACACTTACGGTTTGATGATCAAAAACACGGATTTGAGGATGAGTTTTTACGCGTAGGATTTGGGTGGTTGGGATATTAAATGTTGTAATAAATGAGTTAGGTGGGTGTTTTTATTAAAGTAACTTTAAGCTTTTGACAGTTTTAGCCCCTCCACCTTTTCCATTTACATCCAATGTCCATAACTTCTATTTTGGTTACCAAGCGAGCGATATTTTGAAAGAATTTTGAGGACACTCCCCTTGACTTAAGAAATAATGAAGTTTTATAAATATTAGTCGAGGGTGTCGGTGAACCGAGAAAAAATGACCACCATTTAAAGAAACAACCGTGATAAAGTAACATGCAAGTACAAGGTTTTATGAAGTGAAAATATTTGCTTTCTCCCCTCGACACTTGATCGGAAAAATATTGAATTTTGAAAGATTTGAGTGTTGTGGAAGATTTGTACTTGCCATGTTAAAGGAAATAGAGATAGAAGAATATTTTGTTGTTTTATCGATTTTATAATTTTGTATTTTGTTTTGAAAAGTATTTACAAAAATGTTTTGGTGTTTGTTGGTTTTAATAATGTTTTAAGAGTTCATCCAGTGCCTCTTGAGTCAAACACCGCATACCAATCCGGTGGACCAACTCATTAAACCTAGCAGGAGCTAAGGCTTTGGTGAGAAGATCGCCAATTGGTCTACTGTACCCACAAAGTATAATTCAACTGTACCTGTTCACGTGGTCCTTGATGAAATGATATCGAAGATCGATGTGCTTTGATTTGAATGTTGAACCGAGTTGCGAGATCGCAATAGCACTCCGATTGTCGCGATACATCGGGATTTTGTCAAATCGTAACCATAGTCTTTGAGTTGTGTTCTCATCCAAATTACTTGAGCACAAACACGACATGGCTACATATTACCTTGATTGAGACGGCGATGTACAATCACGCTTCTTGATTGCCAAGACACCGGTTTGTCACCAAGAAATTGTAGTGCTCTGAAGTACTTTTCCGAGAGTCTAAGCGACTGCGTGATCGGCGTATTACGAGAAAGAATGTGAGTTCACCCATCATTGACATTTCAAAATGTTTTGTCATTAGTTTTGCAAAAACATTTGAGTATTTTAAATGTGTTGACCCAAAATGATGTCATCCATAGATTTGAGCGATTAAGATGTGAGCCCGTGATATTGTATGAAAAGTGTAGGATCGACCGAACCTTTGATAAAATTATTGGCAATGAGGAAGGATGATAACTTATCGTACCACGCCCGAGGAGCTTGTTTGAGTCCATCTGAGCTTTGTTCGGTTTGTAGACATGGTGCAGGGCAGCGGGATCAACGAATCCTTCCGGGTGGTGACATAAACCGTTTCTTCGGTTGACCATTCGAGCGGTTTGGCGTCCATCGAAGACCGTTATATTCATATGAGCGCGAATCGCGAGAAGATCGAGCGACTTCAAGGCGAGCAACCGGAGCGAATGATTCTTCAAAGTCAATACCTCTTCATCTATAACCCTTAGCCACAGGGCGTGACTTATTTACGATTCGTTCCCTTGACATCAATTTGTTCTTCCAAATCCATTTGAGACCAATGGCGTAGACCCTGTTGGTCTTTCAACAGTTCCATACTTCAAGGCGTTTGAATTGGTTGAGTTCTTCTTGCATGGATTCAATCCGGTTATCTTTTGTCATTGCATCCTTAATGTTTTAGGTTCAGTTAGCGGACGGTGAGTGCATAAATGCAATGTTCACCATCTATGTGAAGGCGTTGTCTTATGTTGGTTGATTAGGGTTACCAATAATGTTCTCAAGAGGATGGTCTTTTGTCCAACGATGAGTGGAGGTTGATGTTGGTATACATTGTGCGATTTTGAGGATGCAAATGGCTTGTAGATGATTCCGCAACATCGGTGCAGCGGTTTCATTAGCAAGCGGGTTAAAGACGCATTTGGATCAAAATCTGAGGTGGGGTACTTCATTAAGAGCATCCTCGGTGGTTGATGTCGTTGGATGCAGTTTGTTCAATTGTTGTTGTAGAGTCATCTGGTGGTGCTTCTTCAACCGTAGTTGTTGTAGCGGTGTATCGGTATTGGAATAAGATCGGGTTGAGCGGTGAAACATCGGGTACACTTGGAGCACGTTCATCAATGTCATCACTAAGCAGCGGAGCAAATAAGTTATTCCATTTGTTGTGAGTAGTGGTGGGGGCTTGGTTCGGTGATGATGGGTTTTGAGGAAGTTTAAGCGGTTGTGACCGGGTTCCAAGCGATTATGCTCAAAAGCCATCTCGATAAGCTCATCGAAATTTGCATGAATCGTTTCCATAACTTTGCTTTGTCGACGATTCGGATCCGGTAACCTTTAGAATTCTCACAATATCCAATAAAGACTCCAATGTCGACTTTGGCTTTGAGCTTTCCAAAGTCATCACGATCATTATTCGGATAGCAAAGGATTCAAATACATGAAAGTGTTTGAGATTCGGTTTCGGTTGTGGAAGCTCAAATGGTGTTTTGTTGTGGCGTTTGTAATCATTGAGCGATTACGAGTGTAGCATGCGGTTGAGGCGACTTGACAAGTGTCTGGAAGTTTAGCATTGATTAACATCGTTCGGCGGCTTCCACTAACGTCACGGTTTCGTCTTTCAACAACTCCGTTTTGTTACGGTGTGCGGGCAATAGATGTTTGATGCTCAATTCCACTTTCTCATAATATTCGAAGAGTTTGATTCACAAATTCAATTCCTTTATGCATTCGAATTTGTCGCGGTGTTCGAGTGAATTTGAATTTTCGTGAGAAGGTGATGATCATCTGTGGAGCTTGATCTTTACTTGAAGAAAATAAACCCAAGTCCATCGTGAGTAGTCATCAACAATTACCAAGATGTAGCGTTTGCCATTAATCATCACTTGCGCGCATCGGGCACACAAATCCATGTGAAGAAGATGAAGCACATCTTTGAGGCTGTGTTCCACCTTTGATGGAAAATGAGCACGAGTGCTTTTCCCTTGTTCAAGGCGAGCATAGGTGATCTTTAGAATATCGGAATCTCGGGAGACCTTGACAAGTTTGTGTCGAGTAAGGTTGGTGATGGTTTGAAAGTTTAGATGTGAGAGGCAGCGGTGCCATAGCCAAGATTTTGTAGATGTAGCCTTTGAGAGTAGCGGATGGGTGATGAAGCAACCATGTCTTGCATTGAGATTGTGTCTGAGACTAGAATTGCGAGAGCCAGACATAAGATCGTTTCCTTGTAGATCACGAATGAAACAAAGTTTTCTCCCGAAAAGCAACTTCAAATCTCCATCACGAAATTGACCGATAGAAAAAGATTGTGACCAAGGCCTTCCACATAATAAACTCGCTAATTTCGATGTTGCCATTAATGTAGTCTCCGTAGCCCATGATAGCTATGAAGTGATCATTCCCGAATCGGCGGTGCCAATGAACTTTGCAACAAAGTTTGATAATGATTTAAGGTTGCTTGTCGTGTCGAGAACACCGCTATCAACAATCCAAGGATGATCAGTATCACTGCATTACACAGACGACACGGATGGAATAGAAGTAGATGTGGAACCCGAAGTGTTAGAGGGTTCAAGGCGATTATAGTAGAAATACACGCATCAATGACTTTAGGCATCCATTTAAATCTAGTGTATTATGTATCCATTTACGCCATCTCCAACTAGTCTTAGATTTAGTCTTAGTGAATGCACTAGGTGGTACTACATTCCTTGGAGGTGATCTGAGGACTATAGGGACATCAATCGTTTCTTAGAATCTAAAGAGGCGGTTTACCAAGCACGGACTTAGAAGCATTAGTGGGCCTAGAGGTATTCGAATCTTAGGATTCCGTAAGCGAGACAAGATAGCCTTAGCAACACATTTATCATGACAATCGAAAGCATACTTTTACGACAAATAACACAAGATGCATCGAATGAATATCAAAAGTACTTAAAGGTTTAGCATTAGTTACAACACTTTTCCATTACATTTGCCGGACACAATATCTAAAGTGGGTGCAACTTGAGTCTTATTCAAAGTCCTACGGTGTTCTTCTACTTGACATTCTTTATTGTTCTTTTCTTAGGTGCAACTTCCTATTCTTCCTTGTATTGCTCTAAATTTGTGAAGTGCGGACGTTTGGAAAAAGGCAACTATTCTGTTCGATGAGGGAAGCACATTAGTAACTTGTGTTTTGTCGATAGGCAATGCGGGTTCACGTTTGCTAAGTGTTACGGTGCAATTCTCTTAATGATGCTAATTTGAACTTGTTCATACTTTCCTAAAATTTGCCTTAACTTAAAGATAGTGTGCACCAGTTCTTGATTTTCAGAACGAAGATTTCCAGAAAAATTCATGACTTCTTTAGTGTGTGCAAGAAAATGATCAAGTTCGTTTGATGCTTCATCACGAGTCTGTTTGAGTAAATCAAATATGACACCATATTCCTTTTTAACTGTTGCAAGTTCTTGTTCATATTTTGAGATTTGACACTTCAAAGACACGTTTTGAGCATCCAGGTGCTCAATTTTAGGATCAGAAGATTTTGCACGCAACTGGGCAATTTTGTTTTGAAAAACAAGTTGTTGATCGTGAATATCTTTTTGACACCATTGAAGACGACGTTTTGCATTTGAAAGTTCGTTTAATAATCGTTCATTTTCAACTTTTAAAGACTCGATCTGAGGAACATTATCAGTATTCACAACAATATCAACAATATCAACAGAATCACAGAGATATGATCGGATGCATATACAGCAGTTGTAATAACACAAGATTATTGATATCGGCACGAGATAACATTTTCAAGAGTCGATCAACATCTTTTCTCAACAATTTCTTTTTACGTTTAGTATTTGAAATCGATGTTTACATTTTCTCGAAAACTTTTTCATTAGACCAAGTTCCTTGTGAAAATCCTTTTCCCAATATAGTGCACAAGTTTTCAAATTTTGACATGGGGTAAAATTCTTTTTGAAGAATGTCTCTTTGTTCTCGGCGAATGGCAATTGAAAATGTTCAACTTTTATTTGAGAATGAAATTCAATCTCACGTTCCAAAATTTTGAGGTCGAGATAAGAAAGTGTCAAAATATTTGATAACACGACAACTTTCGGCTTTTGTTTTACTTCACTAAGTGAAGGTAAAGGACCATTAATTTGTGCACCATTGTGTTGGGGACTATCTTTAAGCGGTGTGATAACCAAAGGTTTGTTAGAAGTATCTTGTTGTGTGACAAAAGTTACGGCTTTTGAATAGTTAAATGGTTTATTATAAGCGACATTTTCCATTTTGACCGACTCTCGTCATCGCATCTAATTCCTCCATGCGATTATATTCAACAACGGTCATAATTGAATCATCAATTCTATGTTACTGCCTTGTAAACTTGAGGATTTGGTTTGAATGCTCTGTTTGAAAACTTAGGTTTCTAATCGGCAAGAATCGGTCCATATCCATTTGAATTTGGTTTAAAAGTAAACTTTTGAATAGTTGTGATTGACTCACCATGTTTATAAACAACATTTGAAACTCTTTGATTTTGTGTTGTAAGTCGATAATTTCTTCAAGATAGTTATCTATTCGTTTAGTGGAATGCTTTTGTACTCGAGCTGTTTTGACAAGTTAACAACTCGACCTAGGCTTTTGAGTTTCAAAGTAAGGCGTTAAGTTGTTGTTTATGTTCATGTTTGAGTTGTTCTATTTGAGACAACAAAGCATTCTTCGATGCGGCTAGATCACGTATCTTCGTTCTAAAGATTTTTCGTTTTGATGAGATTTAGCAAAAGTGACTTCAAAACCTTGTTCACGTTTTCTTGAGTTTTAAAAATGTTGATTTGTCGAATTAAGCATTCATTATCCCTAATTAACGGTGCATTTTATCTTTTAATTTGGTATTGACGTCATGGTAATGTTCCACTCGGGATTGTTGGTCTTTAAGTAAGGTCCACGAGCTCAAATTCGGATCGGATATAGAATCATTTTGTTCAACGTGAGTCTCAACATGATCATTATTGAGATCCTCAAGTATAACCACGGAGTCAACTTGATCATCAATGGTAACCATAAGGTCATCTTGATCATAAAATATAACTACGGGGTCTAGTTGATGATCATCGGAATGAGATGTAGATGGCTCATGTTGAACACTCTGATTCTTGTCAGATGCAGATGTTGGCGGAGATATCAGATCAGAAATGATTATTGTTTGTTTGAATTACACGAGACAAGCCATCGGTGTCATATCTTGGGCTGTGTCACTCATGTGTAGAGCTTGCATTTGTGCCATCAACATCACTCTTTGCATTAGCACGCAAATCCTCCATATCATCATCAGTGCGCATCGCCATAAAGCTCTGTTCTTTGTTTGTGAGAGTTCCACCACTTCATCCTTAGAGCCAAGAGCAAAGCCTCTTTGTGATAAGCACGCCTCTTGTCCTCGGCTTAGGGCATGCATTAGCTAGATGACCCTTCTCATTCTGAGTTATAACAACGAAGACCATTAACCCCATTATGAGCATTCCCTGTTCAACCACTTGAGCCCTTTGTTTGCGGAGCACCATATTATTCCTTCCCATAGCATTAAACCCTTGACCACCTCCCATCGGCGACCATAACCACGATTACGAACTAGCGTGTCCATTGTTCACATGACTGATTCCTTGTATTAGATGAGAGCGAATGCGATTGTTGGATTTGTTTGTATACCGGCCGAATGCTTTGCAATCATAACAAATCCTTGTTGCAATTCATCGAAGGCATCGGAGTCCTCATCAGCTTCACTGTAAAGTGCTTGAGCAGTGTTGTTGGTGTATGGAACCAATTGAGTTTGTTGAGGTTGATGATGTGACGGATCATAAGGTGTGATGGTTGCAGTTGGTTGAGGAGCGGGTTGAGGAGCTGTTTGAGGAGGAACATTAGTTTGAGCCCACAAAGCAAGTTGTTGATTGTCCGGAAGTATTGTGAAGGGGAGTCCACGGATAGCCCTTTCTTTGTCAACTTCTTTTTGGTGAGGCTTTAGATAGTCGTACAACAATCCATATGTAGCATGATGAAGGTTCTTAGCTTGCGGAGAAAAATGACATACTTCTCCCATTCGGACCAAGACTACTTAGGAACTTAGTGTTGTGACAATTAGTGGCATGATGATGTTGTGTTTGTCCAAATCATTAATGATGTACGGCGATGATGATATGACTCTAATGTCTCTCTGGTTCAATCATGAAGTGTTCATAAGCCAAGTAGATTTTGGATTCCATGTCTTCTGATTGAGTCTTGTGCCTTCCATAAGAAGATGAATATGTTCCCACATTGCTTTTGCATCTTTTGAGCATCAACACTTGAAGGATTGGATTGGGTAGTCCTAAAAGGATGTATTGCATTGCAAGTTCATCGACTTCAAAATGTAGAAGTTGTTCGATGGTGAGATCGAAGTAGTTGCAATGTTGGTGGCGTCTCTTGGTGGATTGGCATACGGATCTGCGGGTGTGACAGTAGTAGGCATTTGAAATGGACCTTCCATAATGACCTTCTTTAAGAACTTTCTATGTGGCTTCTTTAGATCACAAAATCTAAAGAACCGAATCACCCATTGATCATAATTCCGGGAGTGAGCATTGGAGGTCTATCAAGTGAGCCGACTTCATGAATTGATTGTTGACTACTTAAGGCTTCACACATCTTGCCAAACCATGTCGGTTCCTTCATAGTACTCTGGATGGATGTTGATTGTAGAAGTTTGTGTAAGGTTGTACTTGAAGACTAGGTGGTGGTTGAACCATTAGTGGTTGTGGAATTGCTCAAGTTGTGGAGTATGTTGTTGATTAAATTGTTGTTGACAAATTTGTTGTTGATGATTAAATTGTTGATGTTGTGGACTTAGTTGTTGTTGTGGTTGTTGATTATAAATGTAAGGAAAATAGCTAGAGTATGGTGGTTGTGACATGTTGAAAACTTGTGTTGTTAAATGGATCTTTGTAGTCGAATGAAATGTTGTTAATGAAGTATCCTTAGGCGTGAAAAAGAAACCAAGTTTAGGCAAAGCAACACTTGGGCGTAAAACACCAACGTCGCGCGTAAAAGCAATAGTTTCTGCGTGGGATTAGCTTCTGCGTAAGAATTGAGAAACACTAAAGTTATCGTGGCGAAAGTTAGGCATAGAAAACTTAGGCGTTGGATTAGCTTATGCGTAAAGCGAGCTTAAGCGTGAAAAATCTTATGCGGAAAGAGTTCTATCGCGTAAGATTTGAGCTTACAGCGTAAAATAGGGTTTGCCCAAAATCTTTTACACGTTGTCACGGTGAAAGGATATCAAAGTTGAAGTGTTTTCGGGCTTATCAAGCAAGAAAACCGAGTAATGCTCTGGCGAAGATCGATTCAAGGATGACTTACGGCGTAAGAATAGGGTTTTCTTGTCGTAGAATGCAACAAAATTGATTTCTTCCACCGATGTTTCTAAACCGATTTTTGTGATGAAACGACTTCAATATCACCAAAATAACACAAAAGTGTGAAACTTGATGATCAAAACTTGAATCACGTTACGGCGTAGAAATGCAACTCGTATAAAACCAAGCTTAAAACAAAGGATTACGTAAAGTTTGAAACTTTTCCTTAAAGCGATATTTTAACACTTAAAAGCGTTGAAAGTACAAGAATCTTGGATTGAAAAGTGTAAAAATGAGTTTTAAAGCGAAGAAAGTTATAACCCGTGAGTTCTGGCGTAAGATAAAAACTTCAAAACAAAATAAAGATGATAGCTTATCGTACCATGCGGGGCTTGTTTGAGACCATAATGAGCTTTGTTGGTTTGTAGACATGGTTGGGCACTCTGGATCAGCGAATCCATCGGTTGGTGACATAAACCGTTTACGTAAGTTGTCCATTGAAAGCCGTTTGACATCCATTTGATAGGCCGTCATATTCATAGGTACGAGCGAAATATCGAAACGACCTCAAGGCGAGCAGCAGGAGCAAAGATTCTTCAAAGTCTATTCCTCTTCGGCGATAACCCTTGCAACTAGGCGGTGACTTGTTTGGGATGGCGTTCCTTGACATCAATTTGTTTTCCAAATCCATTTTAGACCAATGGCGTAGACCCCTGTTGGTCTTTCACGATTCCATACTTGAATGTTTGAATTGGTTGAGTTCTTCTGCATGGATTCAATCCGGTTGTCTTTTGTCATTGCGTCTTTAATGTTTTAGGCTCAGTTGGCGGGGCGGTGAGTGCATAAATGCAATGTTCACCATCTGTGAAGCGTTGTCTCGTTGTTGGTTGATTCGGGTTGCCAATAATGTTAGCGGAGGATGGTCTTTTGTCCATCGGTGTGTAGAGGGTTGATGTTGGTATACATTGTGCGAGATTAAAGGGATTCAAATGGTTTGTTGAAGATTCATGACATCAGTGCGGCGGATCTCATGTAACCAGGTTAAAGAATGCATTTGGATCAAAATCTAATATGGGTACTTCATTGAATATCATCGGTGGTTCATCATTGTGGGAAGCGGTGTGTTCAAATTGTGTTGGGTCAAGCGGTGTAGGTGCATCTTCAACATTAGTTGTTGTAGCGGTGTTCGGTATATGAATATTGTCGGGTTGTGCGGTGGAAGCGCGAGATACACAAGGCCATTCATCAATATGTCCGGAACAAAGGGCAAATAACCTTTCCATTTGTTGGGAGTTAGGCGGGGGCTTTGTTCGGTGATGATGGGGGTTGAGGAAGTTTAAGCGGTTGTGACGGGTTCTAGCTATTATACTTTCGAAGCCATTTCGTGAGTTCATCGAAATGAGCATGAATCGTTTCCATTACCTCCTTAGTTCGACGATTCCAGTTAAAACCTTTAGAATTGTCGCGATATCAATAAAGACTCCAATATCGGCTTTGGCTTTGAGCTTTCCAAAATCATCACGATCATTATTCGGATAGCAAAGGGATCCAAATACATGAAAGTGTTTGAGGTTCGGTTTATAGTTGTGGACAAGCTCGAAGGTGTTTTGTTGTGGCGTTTGTGATCATAGACGGTTTTGAGTATAGCATGCGATGAATCGACACGCCCATAAATGTCTGGAAGTTTAGCATTGATTAACATTGTTCTTGCGCTTCCACTAATGTTGGTTTAGATCTTTCAACAACTCCGTTTTGTTCGGTGTCGTCGATAGATGTTTGATCTTGAATTCACTTTCTCATAGAATTCACGAAGGGTTTTGTTAACAAATTCGGTTCCTTTATGCATTACGATTATCTGGCGGTGTTCGAATTTGAACACGTATTTTTGTGAGAAGGTGATGATCATTGTGGAGCTTGGTCTTTGCTTGAAGAAAGTAGACCCAAGTCCATAGTGAGTAGTCATCAACAATTACTAAGATGTAGCGTTTGCCATTGATCGTTTGCAGCGCATTGGGCCACACAAATCCATGTGAAGAAGGTGAAGCACATGTTGGTACGTGTTCCACCTTTGAAGGAAAATGAGCAGAGTGCTTTTCCTTATTCTGCTGAGCAAAGGTGATCTTTTGAATCAGGAATCGTGGGGTCCTTGACTGGTTTATGTCGAGCAAGGTTGGTGATGGTTTGAAAGTTTAGATGTGAGAGCAGCGGTGCCATAGCCGGGATTTTGTAGATGTTGCCTTTGAAAGTAAGCATATGGGAGGGAAGCAACCATGTCTTGCATAGAGATAGTGTAGAGACTAGAATTACAGGGAGCCGGACATAAGGTCATTTCCTTGTAGATCACGAATGAAACAAGTTTTCTCCTGAAAGCAACCTCCAAATCTCCATCGAGAAATTGACCTCTTGAAAGCAGTTGTGCCGGGGCCTTCCACATAGTAAACCCTGTGATTCGATGTTCCCATTGACATAATCTCCGTAGCCCATGATAGGCTGCAGTGATCATTCGAACAGCGGTGCCAATGAACTTTGCAATAAAGTTTGATAAGATTTAAGGTTGCTGTATGTCGGGGAACATCCGCTATCAACAATCGAGAGAATGATCTGTATCACTGTATTACACAGGGCGACCAGGATGGAATAAAGTAGATGTGGAACCCGGAATGTTAGAGGGTTCAGGCGGTATATTGACATACACATTAATAATTTTAGGCATCCATTTAAATCCTAGTGTGTTATATATCCATTTACGCCATCTATAACTACTCTTTGCTTTAGTCTTAGTGAATGCACTAGGTGGTACTACATTCTTGAAAGGTGGCGGACTCGAGGGATAACAACACATGCCTTAGACTACAAGAAGCGGTTTACCAAGCCTGAGACTTAGGCGATTAGTGGGCCTAGAGGTATTTGGTGCTTAGATTCCATAATCGAGATGATAGCTTTAGCAACACATTTGTCATGACAATCGAATTCATACTTTTACGACAAATATCACAAGGTGCATCGGTGAATATCAAAAGTGCTTAATGGTTTAGCATTTGTTACATCACTATTTCTATTACATTTGCAGCGACATCTATAGTGGAAGCAACATGAGTCTTATTCGAGTCCTAGGGTGTTCTTCACTTTAGCATTCTTATTGATCTTTTCTTGAGTGTGACTTCCTATTCTTGATTGAATGCTCTAAGGCGTGATGCGGACGTTTGGAAAAGACTCGACTATTCTGTTCGATGGAAACATATTAGCAACTTGTGATTTGGCGGTAGGATTCTAGGTTCCGATTACTAAGTGTATTGGTGCTAATCTCTTAATCACGGTGGCGGAAGTTGTTCATACTTTCTAACATTTCTCTTAACTTAGAGATAGTGTGAATCAAATCTTGATTTTCGAGCGAATATTACCGACAAAATTCATGACTTCTCAGTGTGAGTAAGATAGTGATCAAGTTCGGTTGATGCTTCATGAGCGAGTCTTATTGAGCAAATCAAATATGACACCATATTCTGTTTAACTTTTGAAAGTTCTTGTTCATATTTTGAGATTTGACTTTTCAAAGACACGTTTGATCATCGAGTTGCTCATTTAGGATCGGAAGATTTTGCACTCAAGGCGAGTTTCTTTTGAAAATAAGTTGATGATTGTGAATATCTTTTTCACCAATGAAGGGACGTTTGGCATTGTAAATTCGTTGAGTAATCGTTTATTTTCACTTTTAAAGACTCGATCTAAACCATTATCGGTGTTCTCCATTGATTTAACATTTTCAACAATATCGGAGATATAATCGGATGCATGTGGCAAAGAATAGAATAACACAACATTATGGATATCGGCACATATAACATCTTCTAAGTCGATCAACATCTTTTCTCAAAAGTTTCTTTTTAGGTGTAGTATTAGAAATAGATGTTTACATTTTCTCAACGACCTTCATAGTTCAAGTTCCTATGAAAATCCGTTCCGAGGCTAATGCACAACTTTTCAAGTTTTTAACATTAGGTAAAAGATTTTTCGAAAAATGTCTCTTTGTTCTCGCGGAGGGTTGAAAGTGTTCAATTTTGATTTGAGCGATATTCTATCTCATGTTGTAAAATTTTGAGGTCGACCATGAAAATGTCAAAATATCTAAGAATATTTCGATTTTCGGTTTGAGTTTACTTCACTAATTGAAGGTAAGGACCATAAGTTTGTGCATAATGCTTTTGGGATTAACATTAGAAAGAATCAGGTGTTTTGATGATAACCCTTGGTGTGTTAGAAGAATCCGTTGGTGTGTGAAAGTGACAGCGTTTTTATAGTTAAGCGGTTTGTTGTAAACAACGTTTTTTAATTTTGATTGACTCTGTCTTACGCATCTAATTCCTCTTGATGATGATATTCAACAACACTCATAATAGTATTATCAATTTGTATTACGCTTTGGAAACTTCGGAGTTGGTTTGAATGTTTTTAGTGAAAGCTTTGGTTTATGTCGGCTAGATTTTTCCATATCCTTTTGGATTGGGTTTAAGGTAAACTTTTCAATAAGTATTCTTGATTCACCATGTTTGTAAACAACGAGTTTTAAACTCTTTAAGTTTGTTTTGCAAGCGATAATTTCTTGAAGGTCATCTACCGATTAGTTGAATACTTTTTGTATCACGAGAGCTGTTTTGACAAGTTAACAACTTCGACCTTAGCTTTTGATTTTCCAAAATTTGCTTTTTATGTTCATGTTTGATTGTTCTAATTGAGACAACAAAGCATTCTTGAGTGACTAGATCACGCATACCCTTCTCTAAATATTTTCGTTTTGATGAGATTTTGCAAAGCGGCTTCAAAACCTTTTCCTGATTTTCTTGAGTTTTGAAAAAGTTGAGTTGCATTGTAAGCATTCAAAATCCTTGGTTAGCAGTGCATTTTACTTTTAAGATCGATTTAATGCAACACATTGACAATTTGGGATTGTTGGTCTTTAAGTATGAGAACAAGATCGGATGAGGCAAGGTTCATCGTGTTCAGCGTGAGTCACAGACATGATCATTATTTAGATCCTCAAGTATAACCACGGTCAATTTGATTATCAAGGAAACCATAAGGTCATCTTGATGCGTCAAATGTGACTACGAGGTTTATTAATCGGCGAGAATGAGATGTAGATGACTCATTTTGAACATTCTAAGCCGTCTTGGGATTCGAGATATTGTGGAGATATTATTCGAGATATGATGATGGTTTGTTCGGTTGAGACAAGCCATCGATGTCTCTTGGCTTTTCACTCATGTGTAACTCTTGCATATTAGCCATCAACATTTGCATTGGCATGCAGTCCTCCATATCATCATACAGTGCATACGCCATAAAGCTCGTTCTTTTGCATGAGAATCCACTGACTTCATCCTTAAGAGCCAAAGTAAAGCCTCTTTGAAATAACCGCGCCCTAGTCCTTGGCTTTGGGCATGCATTACAGTGTCCCTTCTCATTGCGGTTGTAGCATCTAAGACCATTTAACCGATTCGAGCATTTCCTGTTCCGCTTGAGCTCTGTTGTTATTCTACCTGACATTAAACCCTTGACCACGCCCATCGGCGACCATAATCACGATTACGAACCAACCGTCCATTGTTCATGACTTGGTCCGTGTGTTAGATGAGGCGAATCGATTGTTAGATTTGTTGGTGTATACGGCCAAAGCATTAGCAATCATCACAAATCCTTGTTGCAATGCTTGAATGGATCGATTTCCTCGTCGCTTCACGACATATGCTTGAGCATTGTTCTTGTATGGAACCAATTGATTTTGTTGAGGTTGTTCTTTGTGAAGGTGTGTTTGAAGCGAGTTGGTTGAGTTCTTTGGTTGAGAGGATAATGCATTGAGCATACAAGGCAAGTTGTTGATTATCCGGATGTATTTGTTTAGCAATTTGAGCACGGAGAATCCTTTCGATCAACTTCCTTTTCATGAGGCTTCAATTCGTAAACAATCCATAAGTAGAATGATGCATATTCTTGCGCGGAGAAAAATGACATACTTCCCATTCGGGACCAAGACTACTCGGGAACTTAGTATTCATGCAATTCTTGGCATGATGATGTTGTGTTTATCGAGATTGGGTAAATTAATCCGCATCAAGTTTGATAACCTCTGTTTGATAACATCATGGATTTTGGATTCACCTTCTCGATGTTGAGCTTTGGTTTGAAGTCATCCTCCATCAAGATTTTGTGAGTACAAAATTCAGGTTGATACCAATGTCGGAGAGTTTCAAGCAATTGCTTGCGTGTGACTTCAAGACCTTTATGAAGCGATCTTTTCATCTTTACTCAAATCTCGAGCAATAATGACGGGTAATTTATCATCACCCTCAAAAATGCATACTCGAGATGAGGTGGTAAATCATAAGTTCGACCTCGGAAATTCTTGATTTTCTCAAGACTTGACTTCCTTGTTATGAAGCTTGGCGGGAGGGGTGATGGGATCATCATTAAGCAACTTCTCAATGAAGTATGTCCCCGATGTCGATGGGGCGTGATCAATTTCCCATGGAGCAGAATCACTAGACAAGTATGCTATCTCTTCTAAGATGAAGTCACTTTCCTCAAGCGAATTGAGAAGGAGTAAATTGGCAATGATGGGTTGAGATGAATGAGTGAGTTATCACTCGAAGAATTATGATCATAACCAAGAACTTCTTGAAGTACTCTTGAAGCAACATCAATGATATCTATTCGGTTAACCGACTCGAGAATCATAGTTTCAGTACCTCGAAGTTTGATCAAGGTTAAGGTGAGGCTTCATTACCAACCGTAATGTGATTTCTTGCTCAAATACATCAATGAGCAGTTCTTGGAATCCTCTTCCAAATAAGAACCGATGATCGGCATCAAATCAACAACCACAAGTCGGGGAAAATGGTTTCCTACTTTCACAAAGTCCTCGAATGCCAAGTGGACGGGATATTTATGTCGGCTGAGTCATGCATGTGGAGTAAGTTCGGAAGAAAGTTTCTTCCATCGGTAAGGCATCGTTGATGCTTGCACCAGATCGTGGAAAAGCATTACCATTCGGAAAAACACAAGGTAAGAGAAATTTTCCGGGATCTCAAGCTTTGGCTTCTTGGATAAGGAAGCGGTTCGTTGAAGGTTTAGCCATTTCAACGACTTTCCTTGTTGCAACATGTGTTTGAGAGTTGATGCAAACTTGGGCATCGACATGATAGCATCCATAAGCTTATGTCAAAATGTAGTTCTTGGAAAATTTGAAAAAATTTGTCCATTTGATGATTAGCTTTTAGCGAGCTTTGCTCATTAAGCGTGATGGGTAAGGAATAAAGTTTTGGTTTGGGGTTTTCAACGGGAGCTACGGAGGTTCAAAAACAACTCACAGGTTGGATTTGGGTTCGGGACAACTTGAGGGCGGACATCGTTGGTACCTCCGTTATTAGTAGGAAGTTCCTTGTCCTTTGTTGCCTCGGGTTCACTTTCCACTACCTTAGGGAGGGAAGAAGAAGAGGTAGTAGGAATAGCGGGTCCATTGTATGAAACACCACTTACGGTTGTGATCGCCTTTGCATCGCCCCTCGGGTTAGCGATCGTGTTGCTCGGAAGTTTTCTTTAGCCGAGGGTTGATCATTTAAAGACTTCTTTAGATCGTGATCGGGACCAACAACTTTGTTCATTTCATCTTGGGATTTCATGAATTGCTTCAATAACTCATCGGATGATGGTCTAGTTGGAACAATGGCTTGAGTTTGATTAGGAAAATTCGGCCTCTAATGTTGGATTAGGGCCTTGATTTTGAAAATTTCCTTGATTAGGATTCACATTCCCATGTAATTGATTCCCTCGATTGAAATTGTTTTGATTAAGGTTTCCTTGATGTTGAAAACCTTGATTTGGTCCGGGATAGAAATTACCTTGGTTTTATAACCTTGGTTCATTCTAGGTTGGTTACGATTCGGTTTTGTATGTTAGGATTGGTTAAAACCGGGTGGTGCACGATAAGTATTACGGTAGTTTGGTTCATTTGAGGGCGGTATTGATTACCTCCACGAGTGAAATCGGCTATAGCATTAACTTCAAGCGTACTACCATCGGTGGCGATCTGAGTTGTAGTATGCATGAGGGCCACCACAAGTAACAGACTTCAACTTTCTTCACTTCACCATGTGATGGTGTCGTGTGAAAGTGACTTTCTTTGGTTAGCAAGAACCAAAGCTGAACAATATCCGTGAGTTTGTCAATCTTAGCATCGGTGCTAGATGTACTCACGGGAGATGAAAGAAAGGTCTGCATTAGGGAGACGGATATGTCTTTGTTCGGAAAGGTCGGACACAGGACTTGTTTTCTATGATTTGCAAGGCTTCTTTTGTGGTCTTGCTCGGAAATTACCTCCTGGAGGCATTTAAAGTCTTGGTCGACTTGTCTCGGACCATTGTAAAGTATCCATTTGCATTAACTCGGTAAAACCATGATGTGGACCTTGCGGACAATTCTTTTAACGATCCCATGCCTCCCGAATGATTCATCAAATCTTTGAGAGAATTTCATTATCTCATTCTTAAGACTTGTAGTTCGGGATGGAGGATAGAATTAGATTAACAAACTTGGTGACTAGATCCTCCCATGTCTCAAAGGAATGAGGGGTTGTTTTAGCCAATTCGGCTTGTCCTCTAGAGAGAATGGGAGCGAAGAAGTTCTTCATGTGGGACATTCTTGTATTTGATGGTAGATGCAATCTTGTTAAACCATCGAATATGTGCATGAGGATCATCCGCTCAAAACCATAAAATTGGCTTTGGGTTACAAGATTAAGCAACCGGTTTTGAGCTCAAAGGTATCGCCCGATGGTTGGGAAAAATTCAAAAATTTAAATTTCATTTTTAAACAATTTATTTTTTTGGGAAAATTTTAAGGCCCAAAAAAAGGGGTAAAAACCAAAGTTTTTTAAAAATTTAAAAATTCCTTTAAGAGGGTAAAGGGGCCTTTGGGGGCGGTTTAAGGGTTTGGTAAATTTTGTCATTTTTTGTTTTTTTAAATTTAAAACAAAATTTCTAGAGATTTAAAATTTTAAAAAAAGGGAAAACATTTCATTTAATTACAAAAAGAATTTTAAAATAGAATTTTTCCCCAAAAAAGTAAAACCCGGAAGGGCATGCCCCCCCCCTTTTTCCCAAAAGTCCAAAAGGGAAAATCCCAAAATAGTTTTTTTTTCGGCCAACCAAAATTGTCGGCTATTTAGTTTCTTTTATAAAAGGGTTTAAAAATTTTATTAAAATTTAAATTTGTTTGTTTGTTTTTTTATTTTATGGAAAAAAAATTTTTAAAAAGTTTTAAAATTTAGGGGTTGGGGAAATATTCCCGAAAATTTGGCTTTAAGGTAAACAAGAGTTGTGAAAACTTGAAAAGGGTGGTTTTGGGTTTTGGGATCAATTTGGGGTTTTTTTTGGTAAAAGGTTTGTTTTTTGGGAAAAATTTAAATTTGATTGGGAAAGGGAAATGTTATTGAAAATTGGGGTTTATTAAAAATGGAAAATTGTAAAATTAGATTAGTTAAAATTTAAAAATGTAAGTTTTAAATAAAGTAATACTGGTTTTAATAAAAAATTTTAGGGTTTTAAATTTTAATTTTGGTTTTTTGGGGCTTTTTTAAAAAAATTTTAAAAGTTTTTTTTTTTAAAATTATAATGAAATTATTTATTAAAATAAATAAATTTTCAAAAATTTTATTTTTTTAAAAAATAAGTTTGAATTTAATTTTGGTTTTTTTTGGGTTAAAATTAAATAATTTTTTTTTAAAATTTTTAAAAATAAATTTTTTTAAAATTAAAAATTTTTTTTTAAATTTATTAATATATTTCAATAAAATTTAAAATTTTTAAAATTTATTTTTTTTTAAAAATGTTTAAAAATGTTTTTAAATTTGTTAATATTTTAAAATTAAAGTTTTTTTTTGTAAATTTTAATAATATTATAAATTTTTTAATTTTTTCAAGAAAAAGTTTTTGAAAATGTTTAAAAAATTTTTTAAATTCTTTTTTAAAAAATTTTTTAGTTTATAAAAGCAAGTTTAAATTTTAAGTATTTGGGAAAAAAAAATCGGGTTTTAATTTAAAAACCCCGAAAATTACCTTGGCCCTTAAAAAAAATTTTCAAAATTTCAACAAAAATTTAAAAATTGGTTTAAAAAATTAAAATTAGAAACCCAAAGGGGGGAAAACAAAAAACCCCCAATAATCCGGGGTGTTTTTTAAAAAAAGTAAAATTTAAAAAAAATTAAACCCAATTTTTGTAAAAAACTCCCAAAAAAAAAAAATTTTTGTTTACAAAAAAAAAAAGGTGGCAAGTCAAGGGGGGGTAAAACCCCCAAATTTTAAAAAACATAAGCTCTTGATGAGCTTATGAAACTAGATGGCTCACCGTGTGCGTGGCACTTTTTCGACTAGGACTAAAAAGAAGCTAAGAAATAAGCTAATAAATAAGCTAGCTAGAAAATATAAGAAATACTAAGATAAAGCTGAACAACTATATTTTAATATTCCAAAAGCTTAAGACTTGAAAGCTAATGTTAAGTCCTATAAAAATTAATCAATTTTATTCAAAGACGACCAAATTAAAAATTTTGACTTTTAATATTACACTAACTAGTTGACTTAAGTGAACTTTAAGTTGATTCTACTAACTGATTATGATGTATTAAGCTAAATTAAGATGAGATTAAGCTAAAGTAACAAGTTATAAGCTACTGTGATGATTTTTAGTTCCTAATTCCTAACAGTTAACTAGATAAATGAGATTAAAAGGTATTTTGACTTTTTAAGGAACAAGCACTGGTTTTTATGGTGTCTATTAGTTATTAGGACCTAATATGACATGTATCAAATAAGAACAAAGGCTTTCACAAACTCTAGCACGCTTAACACAAGAAAACCAAACACCCTTTATGAAACTGCTTTTGAGATTTCCAAAGACTTTCAAAGATTTAGACCATGAACTTGATTAAGGATCTTATAATATCATATATTAAGATTAAATAAACATAAAACGACTTCAATAACAACATGGAACTAAGAATTGACACTAATGCTATAATAAGCATTAAAATAAGATTTTTACTAAATACAAATTAAAAAGAACAAGCAATGCTTTTAATGGTTAATTATACTTAACTATAACTAATGAACATAAAGACACAAAATTCAAGCTTATGAATGTCTTACACGGTGAAATGCCAAAATTGTTGTAACACCCCAAAATGACTCGTGAAGCATACGTGTATTAGGGTGCTACTAAATTGATATCACAACATAAGCATAGAACAACGGATTTTCATAAATAAACTTTTATTCATTTCTTAAAACAATGTTTACATTTTTGATTTGATGCGGAAAATGGCCCATTATAAAAGGTGGTCCCAATACATAAATCGAGTCGTCTATGACCATGCCATGCCTTTGCCTTGCGCCCCAAAGATAAGCTATCACCTCAAAACACGAAGATACATGCTAAAGGGGTCACTTCTTTGGTGAGTTCATAGATTTATTTAAAAAGGAATTTCAGTACACAGTCTCAAATTTGGTTCTTGATGATCATTACGTCTTGCATAATGTCATAAAGTTTATGATTTCAATTCATAAAAGGATTTCATAAAAGAGATTTCATTAGTGGACCATAAGTAGAGTATATGTACATTACAACGAATATAATGTCATATATTGAATCTATTACGCTAGCACTAAGTTCATGCAACCGAAACTACGACAGTTCTTGTATGCACAAAGAAGTCATACAAATACGGAGCCCATGGCGAGTGTTTATCCCAATACACTCGGTCCCGACATGCTATATGTTTCGCCTTGACCCAAGCGGGGTCAACCGAACAGAGGAGTCACCCTCAATAGATCTATTTATAACATTCGCGCTTCCAAAGAGGAATTGACGGTTCATGAAAAGGGCAATTTGGGATCTAAGGACTTAGGCTAAGTGCGTAATATTCTAGGTCAAACATTTTGGTATGCTCTATAAAACATCTATGTATGATGAAAACTTTAAACATGTAAAAGCATAGTATGCATGGAATGCACAAGTAAAATGATTTAAGTAAAATGAGCATGTATCTTCCCCAAAACAAGTATAAAACAATTAAAAGTAGGGCTATGAAACTCACCTTGGCCATGTGCAAAATGAAGTCTAAAGGAATAAAATCAATGAGTGATAGTGCACGGCTCCGACACGCAACCTAATTAAGTACGACATATTTAGTCTTCATGTTTAAGACTCGATAAAGTTTAACTAGTTTTATAAGTTTTAAATGTTTATGTTGTTGTTGTTGTTGCTTGTGTGGCATCGTTTTATGTTTGAAAAAAAAATAGTTTTCAAAGGTTTGGGTGTATATCGGCTTATGGTAGTGTAGGAATCAAATTATATCGAAAATTAGCGGGGCTTTGATTAGATGATGACCGAATGAGATTGTACGAAAGATAATACGTATGGTGAGGTGTGGTTCAGGTATATGTATAGATAGTGAGTATCAAGTCGAATAGGTCTTTGGTTTGTCGATAACCAATGCATGACGTCTGGAAAGTAGTTACATAGGATTTGGGGGAGACGAGTTCGGATTATAATAGGACATTGTTAAAAGTATATACATTTGTGTATTGTCATACAAGTATAATAGATAATAGTTAATAATTGAAAATATGTAAAGTTTATATTCCAAATAATAGTTTTCAATAAACATGGTTGAAAAGAGATTAAGTCGTAACTTAATTTATGTGCTTCTTGTATTAATTTCGAATGTGGCTTTCAAATGTATCTAATTTACAATATGTTTTTGAAAAGTTATGTGTATAATAAATATATGTATATTTTCATGTCATCTAATAGTAAATTAACTCATTTTATATATAATATGTACTAGAACAATTACTATATATTTCATTAATAAATAAGTTTTCCGAAAATTTGATATGTCTAATGTGTTTATTCATGTTCAAGTGTCAAAACTATATGGCTCATTTTATCAAGTCTAATATCCGGTTTTAACAATTAAACTTGTAGGTTTATGTCTCGTATAATTTATAAGTCGAGATAAATATAAGTACTTGTGTTCATAATTTCATTTCCAATTGTAAAAAAATCAAGACTTTTAGAAAATGTTCATGTATAACCTATCTTGTATAAGTATTTTGTTATTACCAAGTTCGCTTTTGTACCGATGTCATATATATTATATGTCGTATCAAGGGATATGTCACATGTTTAATGTTGAGGACGAATGAGTTGGGGTGAGAAAAGTTGGATGGAACGGGATTCTAATTGAGAAAACTTGAGACGAAACTCACTCCACGCCCGAGTGGGCTGTGATAATAACAAACGAACCTTCAGTACTACTGGGCTTCGGCCCAGTCTGTTGCACACACCATCTTGACAAACTATTAGGCTCGGGTTATGATTTAATTAAACACCCCTTAGTGAAACATGAATGGACTTGCAGCCCATGTGACAAACAAACACCCTAAACCAATTACTAACAAGTCCGATAGTAACACAATTGCCCAAAAGTATTATTCAAACAAACATTTGATATATATTCGACCCTACCAATTGAAAACTAGATGTGGACTCGATCGACTCACACTCGCTTGGGTTTGTGTATTCTTGGGATGAAAGATAAGCAACCATCTAAGCAAACTTTAAACTTATAACGGGTAAGTAAAGCTTAGCTACTAGTTGACAACTCGAACCAAAACACAATATTTTGAGTGGTTTACTAACAAGACTCAAGGAAAGCGAGCGGAGTGCAAGTTTTCATAGGCTTTTCGGAATTCCCAACTAGACCCAAAGGCTGGAAAAACAAAACGAACCATGAGTCGTGACTTCAGTCGAAAAATCACGAATAAGACAAGGGAATAATAATAAACTAGATGTATAGAAATTTGAATAGGCTGGTAGATAAGCTGAAGGAAATAAGTCGAACACCAATGAAGCTAGTTAAGCTTCAACATAAGCAGAAAACCAAATATGCTACTCTAAACTAATTGTTTAGGTTTCCTCCTTAGATCAAACGTGTTAGGAACATACGGGTTTTGCATTTACTGAATCACAACAGTAACTGGAAATCAACATGAGTCGAGTAAGCTACGGATTAAATCAAAGATTATCATTAAGCCGATTACCGCCCTTTAAGCCGAATATTAATTGTTACGTTTGAAAACGTTTTTGTTTCTTTTGCTTGGTTATCGACAGCCACAACAACAACACTATGGGCATTAATCCATTTTATCAGTTTCGAAAAACAGAGATAACAAATCCCATCCTTCACTTCCAACAACACCCTTATCAATCAATATTTCTTAATTATTTGGTATGAACAAAAATTTATCAAATTCGAATTTTAGACAAAAGACATTACAACTTATTGGATTCAAAAAGAAATAAATAACACTAATTGTACTCTTACAAAATAGATGATTACCGAGAACAATGAGCTCAAATTGGAGGAGACTCGAGGTGAATTGGAACAATTAACTTCTGGAGTAGCTTCCTTATGCCCTCAAATACAAAACCCCTTTATCAATTTTGAAAACCCCTTTGTTTTGAGAAACCCTAATTATTAAGAACCCTAATTTCTGAATTTATTTTGAGGAATGGATGGAGTCTTCTACTGAAAAACCAACCTTCTTATAGATGTACAAAGGGAAGGTCTTGAACCCACTCTCTCTTCTTGATAGAAACATGGCACTCTACTTGGATTCCATCTCTATTCTCAGCCGAGCTAGTGTCCCCTTAGGGTAGATTATGTGGCTGCAATATGTGGTGATGGATCATGGTGACTGAAGAGGAAGGGGAGCAAGCTTCTTTCTGGTTCCTGGTTTTGGAAGAAGCGAAAAAAGGAAAGACAGGGAAGACAAGGAAGTGAAGTGGCGCTAGGATAGATTTAGGGTAATATTTTGTATTTTTGTTTTTATCATTAATACTGTATAAACTGTACCCCGTGTTTTGTTGAATCCTCGAGTAAACGTACCTTCCTGGTACCCGAAAGATATAGAAATTATATATTTGGAAACGATTTCTTAAATGTAATAATATGACTTTATTATTACGTTGAAATTTGATTATAATTGTTTGCCGTTATTAATTTGGTGTCGGTATGTCTTGGTGTCGTGACTTTTGGAATTCACGAGATAACTTCTCGTTTTCTTTCAGTAAATTATTAGTGATTGATAAAAGTGTATTTTCTCTTATCTTAGTATTTAATTTTAGTTTTGTATGCTACCGCGCTGTAGTATGCGGAATAACTAATGGATTAAGCTTATGTATGCTTATATTTTAACTTGGACAATAATAAATTTCACATTTATTATACAGCTACATAGTGGACAAGCGGAGTCTTATTTCTAAGGAAACGAGATGACCTCTCGGTTTTAGATATTGGCATTTTGTCGAAAAATAATTGTTTTGAATTTTCTGGCGTAATAAATATTATTATAATAATCCGAAATTTTACGGGTTGTTATAGTCTACCCACCTTACAGGAGATCCGTCCCGGATCTCAGTTTACGTTACCCGATAGGGTGTCAGGAACGAGGTGATGGTATTTGGAACAAGTTTTGAGTTTTCCTCGGTTGTCCTAGGGTTTCCTCTTTGGATATGGGTACCTAGGTGTTATGCTAGTAGCACATCCTCTATCTGAGGTGCCATGATTTTCTGAGGTAGGTTCATTGAGTGGAAGTTCTAATTTTGATGTTATGAGGTTTCACTATTTTGTTAGTGTGGGCACCTCTAACTTCTCATGGTTTTTATCAAAGCGTACCCATTTCTGGTGTTTCATGATTCTAAGTATATAGGTTGATTCTTAAGGTTCGCTATGGGTTTGTGTGTTTTCTTCTTTAATGGGTGAAGAAACATTAGTTTTTGAATTTCTCTAAATGTTTGTACAAGTTTGACTAAAACCAGATTTCAAAATCGATAAGATGTAAAATGACACATTTTTAAAAGATTGTAAAACTGGTTCTTAATTATGGTGTTATAAGAAGGTTTTGCGAAACTTTTAGTGTTTCAGTATTTTATCTCATTTTAATGGGGGGATTTGGAAAGTATTATTGTTGGATTTTAAAAGGGAAAGCTTCCAATTTGGAAACTATGTTGTAGCAAGGATGTGTAGCAGGATATAACATTTACCCATAGCTACGAGTAGGGTTTAGTTGTCTAAGTTGGGTAGGATTGGAGGTTTAATAGTTGATGAACCTCATGGTTATGTATGGTTTTAGGCAGAGGTGTAGGATACATCCTAAGGTCAGGCTTAGCTATCAAGGAGGACATTGATCATTTCTGTTTATGGGGTATTAACTTAAAACACATTTCGAGGAAATAAGTAACCAATAGAGTGGTTCTGGTATACCTTTCAAAGTATTAAAGAACACTTTATTTTGGTAAGGTATGGGTAGAATTGTAGTTTATTTTATGGTGAAATGGTAAGGTGGTAATCTGATTTGTAGAATGATTCATGAAGTATTTTGATTATAATGGATAATCGGAAATAGTTTGTAAGGCAACTCTTTTGTTTGTAGTAGGGTAATAAGGTAGGCACGGTTATTCTTAAGAGGTAGGTGGTGCTTCTAGGTATTTAATTCTCAAGGTAGGCGTAAAGTTTTCAAGTTTCTGTGGGATTATAGGTCCTTTATCATGCCCTTCTAGATTTTGCCAAAGGTTTATTGTATTTTCTCATAGGTGTTATTGAAAGATTGCTCCGAGAATGGTTTGATTTGTTCATGGGGTGTAAGGTGTGGGGTAGGTGTGACTATAACACAACCCGATTGTGATATGAAATTATAAAGTTTATGATTAAGAAGTAGTATGACGTCAGTGAGTGGCTTATGATTAAGGAATATTGTGATGCCAGTGAGTGTTTTATGACTAAGAAATGCCAGTGAGTGACTTGTGATTAGGGAATGTCAGTGAGTGACTTATGTTTAGGGAATGCCAGTGAGTGGTTTATGTTTAGGAAATACCAGTGAGTGGTTTATGTTTAGGAAATGCCAGTGAGTGGTTTATGATTAGGGTATTCCGGTGAGTGGCTTGTGATTAGTGTATGCCGATGAGTGACTTGTGATTAGTGTATGCCGATGAGTGGCTTGTGATTAGGGTATGCCGATGAGTGGCTTGTGATTAAAGGATAGTGTGGCCTTGATTGTGTGGCTTCGTGGTAACCGTCATGTGTGGTTTATTGAAATGTTACATGTTTATCAAAATATTATCATCTTCTCTGGACATAAAGCTATTATAACTATCCTAAGTCTCGCAAAATTCACCTCTGAGTCGGACATAGGTGATCGGGCTATGTCCCATCGTCCCCGGTTGAATATAGGTGATCATCATATTCACCCGAGGTTCAATGAATTTTGAAATACTTAGCTTAGTTACGCTTAGTAATATGTCACAATACTTTTAAAGATTGTCTTGAAGGATTTGAACAATTATTCTCTTTATGTGAGGGAAAGGTGTAGTGATGTGATATGTAAATATCGTATAGGGAAGATAATTATAACCTATAATGAAATTAGGTGAGTAGTGATAAAACATGTATCTTATCAAGTATGATCTCAACAGGATCATAAGTGAGGCATCGACTCGTGACGGTGCACGTGTCGGTCATAGGGTTTAGTTTTTGTAAAAGTGGTTATAGTCTAGGTTTTAAAAATATACCCAGTTCTCTATAACCTAGGCTCTGATGCCAATCTGTAACACCCCCAAAAATGACTCAGCGGAAGCATACGTGTATTGGGGTGCTACTAAATTGATATCACAACATAAGCATAGAACAACGGATTTTCATAAATAAACTTTTATTCATTTCTTAAAAACAATGTTTACATTTTTGATTGATGCGGAAAATGGCCCATTATAAAAAGGTGGTCCCAATACATAAATCAGAGTCGTCTATGACCATGCCATGCCTTTGCCTTGCGCCTCAAAGATAAGCTATCACCTCAAAACACGAAGATACATGCTAAAGGGGTGACTTATTTGGTGAGTTCATAGATTTATTTAAAAGGAATTTCATTACACGTCTCAAATTTGGTTCTTGATGATCATTACGTCTTGCATAATGTCATAAAGTTTATGATTTCAATTCATAAAAGGATTTCATAAAGAGATTTCATTAGTGGACCATAAGTAGAGTATATGTACATTACAACGAATATAATGTCATATATTGAATCTATTACGCTAGCACTAAGTTCATGCAACCGAAACTACGACAGTTCTTGTATGCACAGAGAAGTCATACAAATACGGAGCCCATGGCGAGTGTTTATCCCAATACACTCGGTCCCGACATGCTATATGTTTCGCCTTGACCCAAGCGGGGTCAACCGAACAGAGGAGTCACCCTCAATAGATCTATTTATAACATTCGCGCTTCCAGTAGAATTGACGGTTCATGAAGAGGGCAATTTGGGATCTAAGGACTTAGGCTAAGCTGCGTAATATTCTAGGTCAAACATTTTGGTATGCTCTATAAAACATCTATGTATGATGAAAACTTTAAACATGTAAAAGCATAGTATGCATGGAATGCACAAGTAAAATGATTTAAGTAAAATGAGCATGTATCTTCCCCAAAACAAGTATAAAGCAGTTAAAAGTAGGGCTATGAAACTCACCTTGGCCATGTGCAAATGAAGTCTAAAGGGAATAAAATCAATGAGTGATAGTGCGGCTCGACACGCAACCTAATTAAGTCGGCATATTTAGTCTTCATGTTTAAGACTCGATAAAGTTTAACTAGTTTTATAAGTTTTAAATGTTTATGTTGTTGTTGTTGTTGCTTGTGTGGCATCGTTTTATGTTTGAAAAAAAAATAGTTTTCAAAGGTTTGGGTGTATATCGGCTTATGGTAGTGTAGGAATCGAATTATATCGAAAATTAGCGGGGCTTTGATTAGATGATGACCGAATGAGATTGTACGAAAGATAATACGTATGGTGAGGTGTGGTTCAGGTATATGTATAGATAGTGAGTATCAAGTCGAATAGGTCTTTGGTTTGTCGATAACCAACAGACAGCGTACGGAAAGTAGTTACATAGGATTTGGGGGAGACGAGTTCGGATTATAATAGGACATTGTTAAAAGTATATACATTTGTGTATTGTCATACAAGTATAATAGATAATAGTTAATAATTGAAAATATGTAAAGTTTATATTCAAATAATAGTTTTCAATAAACATGGTTGAAAAGAGATTAAGTCGTAACTTAATTTATGTGCTTCTTGTATTAATTTCGAATGTGGCTTTCAAATGTATCTAATTTACAATATGTTTTGAAAAGTTATGTGTATAATAAATATATGTATATTTTCATGTCATCTAATAGTAAATTAACTCATTTTTATATATAATATGTACTAGAACAATTACTATATATTTCATTAATAAATAAGTTTTTCGAAAATTTGATATGTCTAATGTGTTTATTCATGTTCAAGTGTCAAAACTATATGGCTCATTTTATCAAGTCTAATATCCGGTTTAACAATTAAACTTGTAGGTTTATGTCTCGTATAATTTATAAGTCGAGATAAATATAAGTACTTGTGTTCATAATTTCATTTCCAATTGTAAAAAAAAATCAAGACTTTTAGAAAATGTTCATGTATAACCTATCTTGTATAAGTATTTTGTTATTACCAAGTTCGCTTTTGTACCGATGTCATATATATTATATGTCGTATCAAGGGATATGTCACATGTTTAATGTCGAGGACGAATGAGTTGGGGTGAGAAAAGTTGGATGGAACGGGATTCTAATTGAGAAAACTTGAGACGAAACTCACTCCACGCCCGAGTGGGCTGTGATAATAACAAACGAACCTTCAGTACTACTGGGCTTCGGCCCAGTCTGTACACACCATCTTGACAAACTATTAGGCTCGGGTTATGATTTAATTAAACACCCCTTAGTGAAACATGAATGGACTTGCAGCCCATGTGACAAACAAACACCCTAAACCAATTACTAACAAGTCTGATAGTAACACATTGCCCAAAAGTATTATTCAAACAAACATTTGATATATATTCGACCCTACCAATTGAAAACTAGATGTGGACTCGATCGACTCACACTCGCTTGGGTTTGTGTATTCTTGGGACTGAAAGATAAGCAACCATCTAAGCAAACTTTAAACTTATAACGGGGTAAGTAAAGCTTCGCTACTAGTTGACAACTCGAACCAAAACACAATCTTTTGAGTGGTTTACTAACAAGACTCAAGGAAAACGAACGGAGTGCAAGTTTTTCATAGGCTTTGTCGGGAATTCCCAACTAGACCCAAAGGCTGGAAAAACAAAACGAACCATGAGTCGTGACTTCAGTCGAAAAATCACGAATAAGACAAGGGAATAATAATAAACTAGATGTATAGAAATTTGAATATGCTGGTAGATAAGCTGAAGGAAATAAGTCGAACACCAATGAAGCTAGTTAAGCTTCAACATAAGCAGAAAACCAAATATGCTACTCTAAACTAATTGTTTAGGTTTCCTCCTTAGATCAAACGTGTTAGGAACATACGGGTTTTGCATTTACTGAATCACAACAGTAACTGGAAATCAACATGAGTCGAGTAAGCTACGGATTAAATCAAAGATTATCATTAAGCCGATTACCGCCCTTTAAGCCGAATATTAATTGTTACGTTTGAAAACGTTTTTGTTTCCTTTGCTTGGTTATCGACAGCCACAACAACAACACTATGGGCATTAATCCATTTTATCAGTTTCGAAAAACAGAGATAACAAATCCCATCCTTCACTTCCAACAACACCCTTATCAATCAATATTTCTTAATTATTTGGTATGAACAAAAATTTATCAAATTCGAATTTTAGACAAAAGACATTACAACTTATTGGATTCAAAAAGAAATAAATAACACTAATTGTACTCTTACAAAATAGATGATTACCGAGAACAATGAGCTCAAATTGGAGGAGACTCGAGGTGAATTGGAACAATTAACTTCTGGAGTAGCTTCCTTATGCCCTCAAATACAAAACCCCTTTATCAATTTTGAAAACCCTTTGTTTTGAGAAACCCTAATTATTAAGAACCCTAATTTACGAATTTATTTTGAGGAATGGATGGAGTCTTCTATTGAAAACCAACCTTCTTATAGATGTACAAAGGAAGGTCTTGAACCCACTCTCTTCTTGATAGAAACGTGGCACTCTACTTGGATTCCATCTCTATTCTCACCGAGCTAGTGTCCCTTAGGGTAGATTATGTGGTCGCAATATGTGGTGATGGATCATGGTGATGAAGAGGAAGGGAGCAAGCTTCTTTTCGGTTCGTGGTTTTGGAAGAAGCGAAAAAGGAAAGAGCAGGGGAAGACAAGGAAGTGAAGTGGCGCTAGGATAGATTTAGGGTAATATTTTGTATTTTTGTTTTTATCATTAATACTGTATAAACTGTACCCCGTGTTTTGTTGAATCCTCGAGTAAACGTACCTTCCTGGTACCCGAAAGATATAGAAATTATATATTTGGAAACGATTTCTTAAATGTAATAATATGACTTTATTATTACGTTGAAATTTGATTATAATTGTTTGCCGTTATTAATTTGGTGTCGGTATGCGTGCGGTGCCGTGACTTTTGGAATTCACGAGATAACTTCTCGTTTTCTTTCGTAAATTATTAGTGATTGATAAAAAGTGTATTTTTCTCTTATCTTAGTATTTATTTTTAGTTTTGTATGCTACCGCGTTGTAGTATGCGGAATAACTAATGGATTAAGCTTATGTATGCTTATATTTTAACTTGGACAATAATAAATTTCACATTTATTATACAGCTACATAGTGGACAAGCGGAGTCTTATTTCTAAGGAAACGAGATGACCTCTCGGTTTTAGATATTGGCATTTTGTCGAAAAATAATTGTTTTGAATTTTCGGCGTAATAAATATTATTATAATAATCCAAAATTTTACGGGTTGTTATAGTCTACCCACCTTACGGAGGTCCGTCCGGATCTCGGTTTACGTTACCCGATAGGGTGTCAGGAACGAGGTGATGGTATTTGGAACAAGTTTTAAGTTTTCCTCTGTTGTCCTAGGGTTTCCTCTTTGGATATGGGTACCTAGGTGTTATGCTAGTAGCACATCCTCTATCTGAGGTGCCATGATTTTATGAGGTAGGTTCATTGAGTGGAAGTTCTAATTTTGATGTTATGAGGTTTCACTATTTCGTTAGTGTGGGCACCTCTAACTTCTCATGGTTTTTATCAAAGCGTACCCATTTCTGGTGTTTCATGATTCTAAGTATATAGGTTGATTCTTAAGGTTCGCTATGGGTTTGTGTGTTTTCTTCTTTAATGGGTGAAGAAACATTAGTTTTTGAATTCTCTAAATGTTTGTACAAGTTTGACTAAAACCGATTTCAAAATCGATAAGATGTAAAATGACACATTTTAAAAGATTGTAAAGCGGTTCTTAATTATGGTGTTATAAGAAGGTTTTTGAAACTTTTAGTGTTTGATATTTTATCTCATTTTAATGGGGGATTTGGAAAGTATTATTGTTGGATTTTAAAGGAAAGCTTCAATTTGGAAACTATGTTGTAGCAAGGATGTGTAGCAGGATATAACATTTACCCATAGCTACGAGTAGGGTTTAGTTGTCTAAGTTGGGTAGGATTGGAGGTTTAATAGTTGATGAACCTCATGGTTATGTATGGTTTTAGGCAGAGGTGTAGGATACATCCTAAGGTCAGGCTTAGCTATCAAGGAGAACATTGATAATTTCTGTTTATGGGGTATTAACTTAAAACACATTTCGAGGAAATAAGTAACCAATAGAGTGGTTCTGGTATACCTTTCAAAGTATTAAAGAACACTTTATTTTGGTAAGGTATGGGTAGAATTGTAGTTTATTTTATGGTGAAATGGTAAGGTGGTGTCGATTTGTAGAATGATTCATGAAGTATTTTGATTATAATGGATAATCGGAAATAGTTTGTAAGGCAACTCTTTTGTTTGTAGTAGGGTAATAAGGTAGGCACGGTTATTCTTAAGAGGTAGGTGGTGCTTCTAGGTATTTAATTCTCAAGGTAGGCGTAAAGTTTTCAAGTTTTGTGGGATTATAGGTCCTTTATCATGCCCTTCTAGATTTTGCCAAGGTTTATTGTATTTTCTCATAGGTGTTATTGAAAGATTGCTCAGAGAATGGTTTGATTTGTTCATGGGGTGTAAGGTGTGGGGTAGGTGTGACTATAACACAACCCGATTGTGATATGAAATTATAAAGTTTATGATTAAGTAGTATGGCGTCGGTGAGTGGCTTATGATTACGGAATATTGTGATGCCAGTGAGTGTTTTATGACTAAGAAATGCCAGTGAGTGACTTGTGATAAGGGAATGTCAGTGAGTGACTTATGTTTAGGGAATGCCAGTGAGTGGTTTATGTTTAGGAAATACCAGTGAGTGGTTTATGTTTAGGAAATGCCAGTGAGTGGTTTATGATTAGGGTATTCCGGTGAGTGGCTTGTGATTAGTGTATGCCGATGAGTGGCTTGTGATTAGGGTATGCCGATGAGTGGCTTGTGATTAAAGGATAGTGTGGCGCTTGATGTGTGGCTTCGAGGTAACCGTCAATGTGTGGTTTATTGAAATGTTACATGTTTATCAAAATATTATCATCTTCTCTCCGGACATAAAGCTATTATAACTATCCTAAATCTTGCAAAATTCACCTCCGAGTCGGACATAGGTGATCGGGCTATGTCCCATCGTCCTGGTTGAATATAGGTGATCAGTCTATATTCACCCGAGGTTCAATGAATTTTGAAATACTTAGCTTAGTTACGCTAGTAATATGTCACAATACTTTTAAAGATTGTCTTGAAGGATTTGAACAATTATTCTCTTTATGTGAGGAAAGGTGTAGTGATGTGATACGTAAATATACGTATAGGGAAGATAATTATAACCTATAATGAAATTAGGTGAGTAGTGATAAAACATGTATCTTATCAAGTATGATCTCAACAGGATCATAAGTGAGGCATCAGCTCGGCAGGCTGGCACGTGTCGGTCATAGGGTTTAGTTTTTGTAAAAGTGGTTATAGTCTAGGTTTTAAAAATATACCCAGTTCTCTATAACCTAGGCTCGATGTAATCATAACACCCCAAAATGACTCGGTGAGCATACGTGTATTGAGGTGCTACTAAATTGATATCACAACATAAGCATAGAACAACGGATTTTCATAAATAAACTTTTATTCATTTCTTAAAAACAATGTTTACATTTTTGATTGATGGAAAATGGCCCATTATAAAAGGTGGTCCCAATACATAAATCGTAGTCGTCTATGACCATGCCATGCCTTTGCCTTGCGCCTCCAAAGATAAGCTATCACCTCAAACACGAAGATACATGCTAAAGGGTCACTTGTTGGTGAGTTCATAGATTTATTTAAAAGGAATTTGAAGACAGGTCTCAAATTTGGTTCTTGATGATCATTACGTCTTGCATAATGTCATAAAGTTTATGATTTCAATTCATAAAAGGATTTCATAAAAGAGATTTCATTAGTGGACCATAAGTAGAGTATATGTACATTACAACGAATATAATGTCATATATTGAATCTATTACGCTAGCACTAAGTTCATGCAACCGAAACTACGATAGTTCTTGTATGCACAGAGAAGTCATACAAATACGGAGCCCATGGCGAGTGTTTATCCCAATACACTCGGTCCCGACATGCTATATGTTTCGCCTTGACCCAAGCGGGGTCAACCGAATGCAGGAGTCACCCTCAATAGATTTATTTATAACATTCGCTTCCAGCGAATTGACGGTTCATGAACAGGCAATTTGGGATCTAAGGACTTAGGCTAAGCTGCGTAATATTCTAGGTCAAACATTTTGGTATGCTCTATAAAACATCTATGTATGATGAAAACTTTAAACATGTAAAAGCATAGTATGCATGGAATGCACCAGTAAAATGATTTATGTAAAATGAGCATGTATCTTCCCCCCAAAACAAGTATAAAGCAGTTAAAATTAGGGGCTATGAAACTCACCTTGGCCATGTGCAAAATGAAGTCTAAAGGGAATAAAATCAATGAGTGATAGTGCACGGCTCCGACACGCAACCTAATTAAGTACGGCATATTTAGTCTTCATGTTTAAGACTCAATAAAGTTTAACTAGTTTTATAAGTTTTAAATGTTTATGTTGTTGTTGTTGTTGCTTGTGTGGCATCGTTTTATGTTTGAAAAAAAAAATTCAAAGGTTTGGGTGTATATCGGCTTATGGTAGTGTAGGAATCGAATTATATCGAAAATTAGCGGGGCTTTGATTAGATGATGACCGAATGAGATTGTACGAAAGATAATACGTATGGTGAGGTATGGTTCAGGTATATGTATAGATAGTGAGTATCAAGTCGAATAGGTCTTTGGTTTGTCGATAACCAACAGAACTGTCTGGAAAGTAGTTACATAGGATTTGGGGAGGCGAGTTCGGATTATAATAGGACATTGTTAAAAGTATATACATTTGTGTATTGTCATACAAGTATAATAGATAATAGTTAATAATTGAAAATATGTAAAGTTTATATTCCAAATAATAGTTTTCAATAAACATGGTTGAAAAGAGATTAAGTCGTAACTTAATTTATGTGCTTCTTGTATTAATTTCGAATGTGGCTTTCAAATGTATCTAATTTACAATATGTTTTTGAAAAGTTATGTGTATAATAAATATATGTATATTTTCATGTCATCTAATAGTAAATTAACTCATTTTTATATATAATATGTACTAGAACAATTACTATATATTTCATTAATAAATAAGTTTTTCCGAAAATTTGATATGTCTAATGTGTTTATTCATGTTCAAGTGTCAAAACTATATGGCTCATTTTATCAAGTCTAATATCCGGTTTTAACAATTAAACTTGTAGGTTTATGTCTCGTATAGTTTATAAGTCGAGATAAATATAAGTACTTGTGTTCATAATTTCATTTCCAATTGTAAAAAAATCAAGACTTTTAGAAAATGTTCATGTATAACCTATCTTGTATAAGTATTTTGTTATTACCAAGTTCGCTTTTGTACCGATGTCATATATATTATATGTCGTATCAAGGGATATGTCACATGTTTAATTTCGAGGACGAATGAGTTGGGGTGAGAAAAGTTGGATGGAACGGGATTCTAATTGAGAAAACTTGAGACGAAACTCACTCCACGCCCGAGTGGGCTGTGATAATAACAAACGAACCTTCAGTACTACTGGGCTTCGGCCCAGTCTGTTGCACACACCATCTTGACAAACTATTAGGCTCGGGTTATGATTTAATTAAACACCCCTTAGTGAAACATGAATGGACTTGCAGCCCATGTGACAAACAAACACCCTAAACCAATTACTAACAAGTCTGATAGTAACACAGTGCCCAAAAGTGTTATTCAAACAAACATTTGATATATATTCGACCCTACCAATTGAAAACTAGATGTGGACTCGATCGACTCACACTCGCTTGGGTTTGTGTATTCTTGGGATGAAAGATAAGCAACCATCTAAGCAAACTTTAAACTTATAACGGGTAAGTAAAGCTTAGCTACTAGTTGACAACTCGAACCAAAACACAATCTTTTGGTGGTTTACTAACAAGACTCAAGGAAAAGCGAGCGAGTGCAAGTTTTCATAGGCTTTGTCAGAATTCTAACTAGACCCAAAGGTGGAAAAACAAAAGCGAACCATGAGTCGTGACTTGATCGAAAAATCACGAATAAGACAAGGGAATAATAATAAACTAGATGTATAGAAATTTGAATATCTTTGGTAGATAAGTGAAGGAAATAAGTCGAACACCAATGAAGCTAGTTAAGCTTCAACATAAGCAGAAAACCAAATATGCTACTCTAAACTAATTGTTTAGGTTTCCTCCTTTGTTAGGTCACTAGTTTTACAACACAAGCTTATAAGAGAAGAGATAAGGCGATTGAACAAGTAAACCAAACACACACACACAAGTATACTAGACCGGTTATGCGTAGAGTGTAGTGAAAGAGAAAACTTGAACAACCAACCTTCAAATGAAGGTTATTACAATGTATTTATAGGCAAGGAGCTAGGGCAACACTCCATCTCCTTCCCTATTCCTTATTGGGCTTGGATCAAGCTTATGGGCCTTCTACATAAGCTTGACCTTAAACAAACATAAAGGCCATAACAAAGCTACCTATTACATATGAAATATAAATACTTGAAATCTTGTTTAGAGTGATTCCAACAATCTCCCTCAGTATATATGAATGTAAACGGTGAAGGCGTTGATGTAATAGTAGTGTGACGTCTTCGGCATTCTTCTTTCTTGTGAGAGGAATTGCCTTGATTCAAACAATCTCCCGGTGTAGAGATAGTTATCTTTGAGCGGTTAAGCTTCGACGTCATCTTTAACTTTGTTCTTTGATCATTTGTTCTTTGTGGTGAAAGTGATAGTATGTTGTTGTCTGCGCATCGACCGCCTCAGTGCCTTCCATCGCTCCAATGTCTCCACGTCATTCTTCAACATGCTCACACGCCTATGACGTTGGAATTCAATCTTGATGAAGTTCTCTAAGTCTTTAACTTTGTAGATTCTTTGGTTGACGAAGAATCATTCGACGATTGAGTTGCTTTTGAATAGAACTTCCATTAGTGATGATGTTGGCGTGAGCATGAGAAGAATCAAGACGATCATTCCGCTCCGAGCTTCCATAAGAAGAAAACATTGCAAGCGGTTAGAAATAAGCGGTTTCCCAGACTTACAAGTTTGAACTTCGAGTGTTAACGACATAGTGTGAAAACACAACTCTAATTCTTACAAAGGCCGTTCTGAACCGGAGTCCCACAAGTGAGATAACGCGATGTACCGGGCACATCTACAGATTCGAGATAGTCGCCGAGGTACACCAAGCATCACCTCACGATCGTAGACCGTTTGAGACACACTCGCGTAATCCACGGGAGTTACCGAAGCGACCGCCGTCGGGTGTTTGATGTTGACCTCGGCGGGAGTTTCCATTCAATCATCGAGGATCACGGATGTGAACCTCTCATAAATGTTCTCGACATTGCTAAGATCCGTGAAGGACTCGATATGAACCATCGAATCATCAAGACCTTATTGTTGATCAACAAGTGATTAAATGTCAAGTGTTCCTAAGAGATCTTTGATGAATCTCGTGGCTCTAGACTCAACGGTGCGTTTTGGTTTTCTGGCGGAGACTAGGAGAGGGTCTCCTTCTTCAATACCAATGATCTCTAAGAGAAAGCCAATAGTTTATGTAGGGTTCCGGTGAGAATGAAACAAGCTTACATTGAGAGAAACTTGAGTGGCTAAGAAGGTTTAGTGCATGCGCCATTGGGTCCATGACGACTTTTAATCTTCAATACCGGTGTCACTAAGTGACAACCAAGAGTATATGAATTGAACCCGATTATGCGCCCTAAGTTGAATAACTGGAGGGCTATTTCTTTTCACCCTTTACTTTACATTTCTTTTGATTCTTCAACTCCTTCTTTCTCCGATTCTCATTTCTCCTTTTATAATCATTCCTAAGGACTTCTAACACTAACTAATGGTAGTGTCCTTGGTAGATCCTCCGGCTCTGGCGGATCATAGGACGGTTATTCCTAACCTTAGTCACCTTATAACCCATGACTAACCTATGTTTGCCATTATAACCATCAGTAAGTTAAACTATCTCTCAAAGGGTTTGTTAATGAAAACATGTTTGAACCATTGTGAGAGATGATGTTTTGCATAAATACTCCCCCTCCACATGTGCTTAAAAGTTTTAAAGGTTAAATGCACAGTGAGGAAAAGCGCGCACTTTATGAATTGATCCACTAAAGATAGACAATCTCCGCGAGACACGGTTACGTTGAATAGTTAAAGAGTTACATTGTCGCCTTTTAGGTGACAACTAGCTCTAATAACTACCTTGAAGGTGTAGACAAGCCTCGAAAGGTTGTCATACCCGTCGAGTTCATGTCTATCAAGAGCTTCTCGAGTGGTACCTTCTACTAAGACGAGTCCTTTGCGAGACACGTTTACATCACTAGCGAACTAGCTTGAAATTATTACCCGTCCAGACAAGTCTTTTCGAGTTATAGACAGGCTTTGTCTTGTCAATTCGTTGGTTAAGTCCGAGGTACATGATTCATTTGCATTTTGTACAACATATTTCTTATCACATAATTTTCTCCCCTCAAAAATGGCATATAAGATGTTATTTTGAAACAGTTTGGGAATAAATATGACCATTTTGAGTGTTGCGGGAAGAGTGACCATTGTGAACAATTTGTGAACAAAGTTTTCATCAAATACTCCCCTCAACTAGTGATATAAACGGTTGAGGTTTTGAAATCATATGGGAAGTACTTGTCTTTTGAGCAAAACCTTGAAAAGTGAAAGGTTTGATAGGTTTTACTCAAAAATAAGAAGCTTTCACTCCTTTTATAAGGATGTGGCATCGAGGCGTACCACGTGGTCCTTTCTTGACAATTGCGGGTTGTACATCGTTATGTGTGCACAAGCCATCCACATATATAATCATGCATCCAAAATCATATGAAGGAAACAATTCAAGGGGTACCGGAAGTGCGATGATGTTCCTGTGAGCGCATGTATGCTGAAAGCCGGTGATGTTTATCCGGGTCTACCACCAACATAGCTCTCCAAAGCCTCGAATCGATCCTTCGAACAACCGCTCATCAATCATGGTGATGATCCTTCACATTCCTTCTATCCCGAGAGTTCGGCGCTAGGATTCCCAACCTTCAAGCGTATATCCTTCAATCATCGCCAATCCATCCCTAACCATCTTCAAGGTATGATCCCGAATTTATGGAGCTCACTACACGCCATTAAGCGGTTTGCGGAGTTCACCGCGTAAACAATGCCGAAAGGTTTCTTGATGAGCGTAAGTTGTTTGAGCTGGTTGATGTCGGGAAGATCAAGGCGTGGTGGAGTGAAGTTTACACGTTTCGATATGATTCAACGACCATCCGGATATCTTCGACACGTTCTTTGATCACAATGCGTCTAATGAAGATGAGAACCGACTTGATGAATTCACGTTGAATTTCATCGAGAATTGTCTCATACGACCGCACTTTGGCAAGGTACATGTCTTCGATGTCGTTGAGTGACAAGTTCTCAAAGTCGACCCGAGAATTCATAGTCTTGTTCATCTTGTCGCTTGACTATGATATTCTTCAAGAATGTGTAGTCCCATTTAGACTTGAGATCAATGTGTTTGATGGCTACGATGTCCTTTGAGCAATACACTTCATGTTGAGACTTCGAACCGATCACACGTAGTAGATTCTTGGCGCTCGTGCCAATGATGAATCCCATACAATGCATCTTGGTCATATGCTTGCACGTTGTCGAAAACAAGTGAGTTGCACGTTCCTCGATAGCTATGCGGTTTGAGTAACCACCACGGGAATGGAAGAGTCAAAGATGTAGCGTATTTTCGTGAACCATCGCCACCATGGAGAAGAAATTCCAGTGCGTGTTGAAAAAATATCGAAGGAATCCTTGGTTCATCTGGTTGGCCGATTGTTGGTAGAGGTTTGGTCCGGTCGATGTAGTATGGAGGGTTGTTCCGTTTAGTGAAGTCGATGTTTGCTTCGGGTTGAGCCAATCCATGTTGTTAGACATGGCTCGAGCAATGTTTTCAAGGTGATATTCAACCTCGATTGCACTTTCCGAGCTATTTTTCAATGTATGAATGCGTCATTCTTGATGCGCTCAACTCGGGTTCGCCATCTTCTTCACACGGAATCGTTCTTGCAAGATTTTTGCATGCTCCAGTTGTACTACCGCTCACCAATTCTTGACCTTCTTGAGGTAGGGAGTGTTATTAACAAGTGTGGAGAACCATTCAAATTCTGCGGTTGTATCATTATCTAGCCATGATACGACATCCGGCCGAGTCGTCTTTTTCTTGCTTTTAGAAGGCCTAGATGATGATACGGGTTTCTTCACTTGTTTGGGAGAGGAGGGTTGTTGTTGGGGCTCAGGACCTCTTCATCGTCACCACCCGTATACTCAAAGTGATCACCGTTTTCGAGTCAAGGGTGGTAACTCGGAATCGCCCCGAGGTTTATCGGTGGAAGACCGAGGTGATGGAGACTTATGTTGAGAAGAAGTCCGATGTGGAGGAGGTGGCATAGATGTAGATTGACCGCATCGCTTCGACGTTTAGGTGCGAGTCCTTATCCTTATCATCGCCATCTCTTGGTCGTTTGGGTTGATCGGTGACTCCTTGCATGATGAACCGAGTTGAAAAGCAAGTAGACCTTGAAAATTTAGCTTCATCAAGTAAACGCCCGCATCGCTTTGACATTTGCATCACTAGTTTAGCGATTAACTCGTATTCGAGAGATCACTTCTTGGCCATTGTATGTTTAACCAATTCGACGATGTTAGGGGTGAGTTGTCGGAAAATATTTCTCTAGTCACACTGGGGACAAGGTTCGAGAAGAAACTTGTGGGTTTGTTCTCTTGTCGACTTTTCCAGTTCCTTTTGGACTTTTGGAACGATATCCGAAGGTACTTTTGAGTGTAGCCTTCAATCATTTCATTTAGTTCCCCCGACGATGACTTCTCATGAACTCTCGAATGGCTTTCCTATCTTTCCGCATCTCATCATTCTCATCATGTAAGCACTGCATTTGTTCAAAGATACCAATTAAGTTTTCTTTGAAGCATGTCCTTCTTTCTAACTTGTTTGTGACTTTCACAATTCTTGCATGTGTTTGAGAAATCCAAGACTTTGGTGGTTTCTTTACTGATTTGGATGATGATCCGTTGACTTAGTTGATGGTGGTGGTGATGAATGTGATGAAGAGTCCGATGATGAGGAGACATGAGGAGACTCCATGTCCTTAGGAGTTTCAAGTTTTCTCCTTTGAGTGAGTTGGACCTGTCTAGAAGAAACTTTGTATAATCATCCTCGCCATCCTTAGACTTTTCTTTCTCGGTTTCTGCTTCTCAAAATCATACTCAATAGTGTCTTCAACAAAGCGGTTGTTGTTGCGAAGAGTGGTGGCACCGGATCCCTTATCGGGGTGATTAACCGATCGGGATCCGGAGAGGAGTGGGCAAGACCACTTGATCCTCCGGGCCACCCATTTGATCTTTAGCAAATTCAGTGGCCTTTTGAATATGTCTGACGTTGTTAAACTTTTTCTTGTATGATTTATCCAATTGCTCTTCTTCTTCTTCGTGAGCTCTCATCATAAGGTACAATAGCTTGAGTCTTCCCTTTTCTTGGACATTTGGAGGACTTGGAGGTTTTGTCACCGAGGCGTGTGTTTGGTTGCGATGGAGAGTAATGAACCTCTTCATCATCTCGGTGTCTTGAGCTCTCATCCCTAAGTTGTCTTTGAGGTTCAAGTGTGGGAATAGGTTCGGCTTCCTTTACGGAACAATCCTTATAGAAGGAGCTTTCCTTTTAGGAACCTTCCTTTGACTCATGAGAACTTGTTGTGCTTCGCACTTCCTCTTCGGTTCTCCGACAGTGTTCCGTAAGATTTTTCGTCAAGATGACCAACTTTGCCTTGTCCGACCGCTTCGGATATCTCTTGTATGCGTTTGAGCTTTCGACATCTTGATCGGAAGGAAATCGCAATACAAAGACCTTGTTTCTTTGTGGACGTTTCCTTGATTACGGCAGAGAGAATAGGTTCCGTCAACATGTCGTGATTGTCGGTCATTGAGCCTCTTGGGAATATCGGGATGAAGTCCAAGTGCTCTGTATCAACGATTTAGTATATCCGATGTACGGAATCTTTGAGCCAAGTTTGTCGAGAAATGACATCATGTCATCCCAAATCGAGCTTCAATAGCGATGTGTTTCATGTTGACGAATGCCCAAAATATTTGCGTTCTATGAGCTTAGGGTGCTCATAGCCGCTATCACGACCGTAAGCAGACTTGGTGATGATCATGTAGAGTGTTCTCCATGGTTGAGGAATACTCTTAAGCTCCACGTGAGAGTGCTTGGTGATTACTCCGTAGCCTCATCATAACCGATATTGATTAAGAATTGGAGAGTTAACTCTTGACAGGTGTGGCATAAAGTTTGGTTGGATTGACTTGAGAATAAGGAGAGCGACCCTTAAGTCTGCAGTGTAATGGTGATTTGTTTGTGGTTTAGAGTCACCGTCACGTAGATCCTTCCTTTGACCCTTTCCATAGTATTCCGTAACTGTTGGATGTAGATCTCGTGAATGGTTGCAGAGTGAGTAAGCATGTTCGATATGGATGAGTCCTCGAATATCGATAGCAATGAGACATGAAGATTCGAGAGCAAGTGAGAGTGTTGAAGTCAACTCGAGATTATTCTTTCCAATCTTCATTGGATAGCCATGAGGATAGATATCGACAATGGAGAGAACATTTGGTGCATCCATGTTTGGTTGAGCGACCATGTCGTGATCCGAAATAATATTAGCCAAAAGAACCAACATATCGAAAGACATAATGTTAGTCAACGTAAGGTCTTATTGTCTAGTTATTTAATGTACAACGTCAATGATTGTTACGAGTCCTAAGTCACTTGTATGTCCAATAGTCTAATGACGTCGTGAAATGTTTCGTGAGTTAGTTAACTTTAAGTTTTAAAGCTTATGTTATCACTTATTGTTCACAACATATCAAACGTTTTGGTTTATTAGTGACATTATTGGATTCGTGACGTTATGATAAGTTTATTAACAAGTTTTGTACACGTAACAATTCATAATGAAGGTCAAAAATGGCTTAAGCGTGGGATTGACAAAGTTACGCGTAAATAGTCGTGACATCGCTGCGTGGCGAAAGCTTATGCGTGGGATCCTTTCTTATGCGTAAGAAATGTTACGCGTGGGAAAAGAGGACCTTCTGCGTAGAGCTTACGGCGAGGCGTATATAAAAACCTTCACGCGTAAGGCTTACCGTAAGAGTAGACCTTATGCGTGGAGGTCATCACACGCATATCCTTCACGGGATACGCGTGGTCCCATAGAACCCACGCGTAATAGTTATGCGTGGGTTTTATTTTACGATAACATCACTACGCCGTAGGGTAATCCTTATGCGTGAGAGTCTTATGACCTTGATTACGAGTGTTTAAGCGTAGCAAAGCACGAAATAAAGTTATCAACTCATCAATGTTCACACAAAACAACAATTTATCACGAGATAACAACATCCTAGTCCATGTAAACGAGCTGCGTAGAACCACATACGCCGTAGTCTAAACCCTAAACTTACGCTGTATGAGATTTAGCCATGGGATGAACATCATATTGATTACGGTAGTTCTAAGAAGTCCATAAAGTAGTTTTATCCAAGTTTTAACATCAAATAAGCCTTGAATCAAAAATACCCAATTTATATGAACTTGAACCCTAATTTTGAATTAGATATCATAGTTGTTTCTGGGTGATTTCTGGGTTTACATGTGTTCAATTGAACTTGAAAACAACCTTATATGACTATCTTTTATACCAAAAACCTTCACATTTGAAAAGACCCAATTCTACGCATAAACCCTAAATCTCAAATACACTCAATTCGTGTGTCTAGGTGCGTTTTGATGTTTAGAAAAGTATTATAGATGATATTAAATCATTTTGACACAATCCTTTTTAACTTCAAACACATAAACAAGATTATGTGTTCATACGCATACGCCAGAGAACATAAAATCACCCATAGGTTAAAATCAAGCCGTTAACTTTCAAAATGGTTTAAAACCATTGTTTGTAATCTTGTTATGAACACACAAACACTTACAAAATGAAGATCTGAGACACGCAATTCTTGAATGATTTTAGGCGTAGGATTTGAAGGTTTTTAGCAATAAATGTGGTTAGAATGGTAGGTGGGGTATTTTATTGAAAAATACTTTCGGATTATGACAGTTTCAGTCCCTCCACCTTTTCCTTTTTCAACCAAAGCCTTTTAACTTCCATTTAGGTTACCAAATAAATATTTTTGAGAAAGAATCATGACGACACTCCCCCTCGGCTTGATAAATTTAAACGGTTTAAGAATTTTAGTCCGAGGAGTGTCATTGAGCCAGAAAGTCCACCATCATTTGTATAACGAAACAACCGAGATGTGATAACATGCAAGTACACTTATGTTTTGAAACGGTTAAGCGATAAATTTCTCCCCCTCAACACTTGATCGAAAAAATACTGAATTTTGAAAGATAAAAGTGTTGACGGAAGAAATGTACTTGCCATGTTTAAAGAAAATAGATGAGGAGAATATTTTTGGTGTTTTATCAGGTTTTATATTTTTGTATTTTGTTTTTGAAAGATTTTATTTATTTACAAAAGATGTTTTGGTGTTTGACAGGTTTTTAAGACGATTTTAAGAGGTCATCCAGTTCCTCTTGAGTCAACACCTCATACCAATTCGGTGGATCAACTCATTAAACCTAGCGGGAGGCAAGGCTTTGGTGAGCGGATCGCCAATTGGTATTCGATACCACAAAGTATAATTCAACGGTACCTGTTCCACATGATCCTTGATGAAATGATAGCGAGATCGATGTGCTTTGATTTCGAAGGTCGAATCGAGTTGCACGAGATTGCAATGGCACTCCGATTGTCGCAAAGACATCGGATTACATCAAATACATAACCATAGTCTTTGAGTTGTGTTCTCATCCAAATGACTTGAGCACAACACGCGGACATAGCTACATATTCTTGCTTGATTGATGGTGATGTACAATCACCTTCTTTGATTGCCAAGACACCGCTTATCACCAGAAATTGTAGTGCTCTCAAGTACTTTTCCTTGAGTCTAGGCATCCTGCGTGATCGTCACGTCAAAAGCGATTAGTTCAAAACCGTAATCCTTCTGGATACCGGATCCCCAAATTAATGGTTCCCTTGATGTATCGGAGGATTCTTTTAGCCTCGAGAGGTGGGTTTCAGTTGGTCGCGATCGATAACGGAGCATAGATAAACGGCAAAGACAATATCAGTCTGCTAGTCTGTTAGATACATGAGAGACCCAATAATACTTCGGTATTTGGTAGGGTCAACCAATTTCCCATGTAAAACAAAGATCTAATTTCTTGGTATGAGCCATTGGTGTGGCATAAGTATCACGTGTATTCATTCCAAATTTGTTTAACAATTCAAGGGCATATTTGGGTGACTCAAGAAAATACCACGGGTGATTGATGAACTTGCGCCTTAGAAAGAACGTAAGTTCACCCATCATGGACATTTCAAAATTTTTCTTCATGAGTTTTGCAAAAGCGATTGAAAACTTTTTATGTGTTGACCCAAAATGATGTCATCCACGTAAATTTGAACAATTAAGATGTGTGCCCGTGATATTGTATAAAAGAGTTGGGTCAACCGAGCCTTTGGTGAAATTATTGGCAATGAGGAAAGATGATAGCTTATCGTACCATGCCCGAGGGGCTTGTTTGAGACCATAAAGAGCTTTGTTTAGTTTGTAGACATGGTTCGGGAACTCGGGATCAACGAATCCATCCGGTTGGTCGACATAGACCGTTTCTTTAAGTTGTCCATTTAGAAACGCCGCTTTGACATCCATCGATAGACCGTCATGTTCATATGAGCCGCGAACGCGAGAAATATCGAACGACTTCAAGACGAAGCAACCGAGCAAAAGATTCTTCAAAGTCTATCCTTCTTCCCGACGATAACCCTTAGCAACTAGCCGTGACTAGTTTCGGATGACATTCCCTTCAAAGATCCAATTTGTTTTCCAAATCCATTTTAGACCAATGACGAGACCCTGTTGGTCTTTCAACCGGTTCCCATACTTCAAGACGTTTGAATTGGTTGAGTTCTTCCCGCATGGATTCAATCCAGTTGTCTTTTGTCATTGCATCGTTAATGTTTTTAGGTTCGATTGGCGGACGGTGAGTGCATAAATGCGGTGTTCACCATCCGAATGAAGACGTTGTCTCGTAACGATTGGTTGATTCGGGTTGCCAATAATGTTAGCCGAGGATGGTCTTTTGTCCATCTATGTGTAGAGGTTGATGTTGATATACATTGTGCGATTCGAGGATTCAAATGGTTTGTTGAAGATTCCGCAACATCCGTGCAGCAGACTCATTGGCAAACGGGTTGAAGAACGCATTTGGATCAAAATCTCATGGTGGGGGTACTTCATTCGAATATCATCACCGATTCATCATTGTTGGAAGCGGTGTGTTCAAGCTGTTGTGTTGGAGTCAATTGGTGTAGGTGCATCTTCAACGAGAGTTGTTGTAGTAGGTGTATCGTATAGGAATATTATCGGGTTGTGCGTGAGCAGCGGATACACCAGAGCACGTTCATCAATATCGTCACGAACGTAGGAGCAAATAACCTTCCATTTGTTGACGAGTTAGCCGAGGGCTTTCACCGTGATGATGGGGTTGAGGAAGTTTAAACGGTTGTGACCGGGTTCTAAGTCATTATGCTCGAAGCCATGTCCGTGAGTTCATCGAAATGAGCATGAATCGTTTCCATAACCTCCTTAGTTCGACGATTCCATATTCGAAACCTTTAGAATTGTCACAAGATCCAATAAAGACTCCAATATCGACTTTTGCTTTGAGCTTTCCAAAATCATCACGATCATTATTCGGATAGCAAAGGGATCCAAATACATGAAAGTGTTTGAGGTTCGGTTTGTAGTTGTGGACAAGCTCAAAAGGTGTTTTGTTGTGGCGTTTTGTGATTATAGAACGGTTTTGAGTATAGCATGCGATGATATACGCTTCGCCCATAAGTAACTGGAAGTTTAGCATTGATTAACATTGTTCTTGCGCTTCCACTAACGCTCGGTTTCGTCTTTCAACAACTCCGTTTTGTTCGGTGTCCGTGCAATAGATGTTTGATGTTGAATTCCCACTTTCTCATAAAATTCACGAAGGGTTTTGTTAACAAATTCGGCCTTTGTCCGTCCGAATAATCCCGACGGTGTTGCGGAGTGAACTCAGTATTTTTGTGAGAAAGGTGATGATCATTTGTGGAGCTTGGTCTTTGCTACGAAGAAAATAGACCCAAGTCCATCGTGAGTAGTCATCAACAATTACTAAGATGTAGCGTTTGCCGTTGATCGTTTGTACACGCATCGGGCCACACAAATCCATGTGAAGAAGATGAAGCACATGTCGAGAGTCGTGTTCCACCTTTGAAGGAAAATGAGCACAGTGATTTTCCCTTGTTCACTGTGGTGAGCAAAGGTGATCTTTGAATACCGGAATCGTGGGAGTCCTTCAACTAGTTTGTGTCGAGCAAGGTTGGTGATGGTTTGAAAGTTTAGATGTGAGAGGACGATTGCCATAGCCAAGATTTTGTTGATGTTGCCTTAGAAAGTAAGCGGATGGGAGATGAAGCAACCATGTCTTGCATAGAGATAGTGTAGAGACTAGAATTACGCGAGCGGACATAAGGTCGTTTCCTTGTAGATCACGAATGAAACAAGTTTTCTCCTGAAAGCAACCTCCAAATCTCCATCACAAAATTGACCCATCGAAAGCAGTTGTGACCGAGGCCTTCCACATAGTAAACCCTGCCGATTTCGATGTTCCCATTAACATAATCTCCGTAGCCCATGATGGTCTGCAGTGATCGATTCCCGAATCGGCGGTGCCAATGAACTTTGCAATAAAGTTTGATAACAGTTTAGGGTTGCTCGTCATGTGTCGGGAACATCCGCTATCAACAATCCATAGAATGATCGTATCACCGCATTACACACAGCACGACACGGATGGAATAGAAGTAGATGTGGAACCCGAAATGTGAGAGGGTTCGAAGCGATATGTTAGACATACACACATTTATAATTTTAGGCACCCATTTAAATCCTAGTGTGTTATATATCCATTTCTGCCATCTATAACTACTCTTTGCTTTAGTCTTAGTGAAAGCACTAGGTGATACTACATTCTTAGGAGGTGAAGCGGGAACTACTGTGATAGCAATGGTTGCCTTAGAATCTAAAGATGGTGGTTTACCAAGCACAGACTTAGAATGATTAGTTGGCCTAGAGGTATTCCGATTCTTAGGATTCCGTAATCTAGAGATTATAGCTTTAGCAACACATTTGTCATGACAATCAGAATTCATACTCTTTTGACAAACATCACAAGGTGCATCGATCGAATATCAAAGGTACTTAACGGTTTAGCATTCGTTACATCACTATTTCTATTACATTTGCCGACGCAACATCTATAGTGGAAGTAACATGAGTTTTATTCGAGTCCTAGGGTGTTCTTCTACTTTAGCATTCCTTATTGATCTTTTCTTAGGTCGCAACTTCCTATTCTTCGTTTGGGTGCTCTAGGCGTGAAGTGCGGACGTTTGGAAAAGATGCAACTATTCTGTTTCAAGAGAGGGAAACACATTAGCAACTTGTGATTTGGCGGTGGGAATTCTAGGTTCACGATTACTAAGTGTGGTGGTGCTAATCTCTTAATCACGAGAGGCGGAGTTGTTCATACTTTCCTAACATTTCCGTAACTTAGAGATGGTGTGAATCGATCTTGATTTTCGAGCGAATATTACCAAAGAAAATTCATGACTTCTCCGGTGTGAGCAAGATAGTGATCAAGTTCATTAGATGCTTCATCTCGAGTCTTTTGAGTAAATCAAATATGACACCATATTCTGCTTAACTTTTAAAAGTTCTTGTTCATATTTTGAGATTTGACTTTTCAAAGACACGCTTTGATCATCCGATTCTTTGAATTTTAGGATCGAAGACTTTGCACTCAATTGAGCGATTTTCTTTGAAAACTAAGTTGATGGTTGTGAATATCTTTTCACACCACCAAGACGACGCTTTGCATTGTAGATTTCCGTGTAATCGTTTATTTTCGACTTTTAAAGACTCGATCCGAAGCACATTATCGGTGTTTTCAACAAGAATAACAGATTTCAACAATATCAGAGATATGATCGATGCATATGGCAACGAATAGAATAGCACAACATTATGGATATCAAGACGGATAACATCTTCCAAGAGTCGATCAACATCTTTTCTCAACGTTTCTTTTCCATTTTGTGTTAGTAATAGATGTTTCGCTTTCTCGAAAACGTTTTCATTACCCCAAGTTCCTTATGAAAATCCTTTTCCGTGCAATTGCACAGCTTTTCAAGTTTTTAACATTAGGTAAAAGATTTTTCCGAAAAATGTCTCTTTGTTCTCGCCGAGGCGATTGAAAATGTTCAACTTTGATTTCGGATCGATATTCTATCTCATGTTGTAAAATTTTGAGGTCACCATGAAAATGTCAAAATATCGAAGAATTTTCGATTTTCAAAGTTGTGAGTTTACTTCGCTAATGGAAGGTAAAGGACCGTAAGTTTGTGCAAAGACTTTTGGGATTAACAATAGAAGACTCGGGTGTTTTGATGATAACCTTTGGTGTGTTAGAAGAATCCGTTGGTGACGAAAGTGACCGCGTTTTATAATTAAAAGGTTTGTTGTAAACAACATTTTTAATTTTGATCGACTCGCCTTACGCATCTAATTCCTCTTGACGATGGTATTCAACAACACTCATGACAAGATTATCAATTTTGTATTGTGCATCGAAACTTCGTGAGTTGGTTTGAATGTTTTTAGTGAACGCTTTGGTTTGTAATCGCCTAGATTTTTCCATATCCATTTGGATTAGGTTTTAAGGTAAACTTTTCAATAGTCATTATCGATTCACCATGTTTGTAAACAACAGTTTTAAACTCTTTGATTTTGTTTTGCAAACCGAGAATTTCGCAAGAAGGTCATCTACCCGATTCGTTGAATGCTTTTTGTATGCGGAGAATGCAGTTTTGACAATTTAACAACTCGGCCTTAGCTTTTTGATTTTCCAAGGTGAGAGCGTTAATTTGCTTTTTATGTTCATGTTTGATTGTTCTAATTCGGACAACAAAGCATTCTTCGAGGCAACTAGATCACGATCCGTCTCTAAATATTTTTCGTTTGATGAGATTTTGCAAAAGCGGCTTCAAAACCTTTTTCACGGTTTTCTTGAGTTTTGAAAAGTTGAGTTGCATTTGTAAACATTCAAAATCCTTGGTTAACAGATGCATTTTTACTTTTAAGGATTGATTTAATGCATAACATTCCTCCATTTTGATTTTATGGTCTTGAATTAACCGAGCAAAATCCGGATGAGGCAACAGATCATCTTGTTCAACGTGAGTCTCAACATGATCATTCGTTAGATCCTCAAGTACAACCACGGAGTCAATTTGATTATCAAGGGGACCATAAGGTCATCTTGATCGTCAAATGTAACTCTGTGGTTAACTTGATAATCATCGAAGAAGATGTAGAAGACTTATTTTGAACCGCCCGATCCGTGCGGATTCGAGATATTGGCGGAGATATTAGTTCGAGATATGATGATGGTTTGTTCGGTGCACGAGACAAGCCATCGATGTCATACACAGCGGGCTGTATCACTCATGTGCACTCATGCATATTAGCCATCAACATAACAAATGATTCACCGCAAATCCTCCATATCATCATCGAGTCCGCATCGCCATAAAGCTCGTTTTTGGTTGTGAGAGATCCTGACTTCATCCTTAAGAGCCAAAAGTAAGGCCTCTTTGAAATAAGCACGCCCCTAGTCCTTGGCTTTGGGCATGCATTAGCCAGTGTCCTTCTCATTGCGGTTGTAGCATCGAAGACCATTTAACCGATTTTGAGCATTTCCGCTTCCACCACTTGAGCTCATTGTTATTCCTACCCACAAGATTAAACCCTTGACCACCGCCCATCGGACGACCATAATCACGATTCTCGAACTTCAACCGTCCATTGTTCACAACTTGAGTCCGTGTGTTAGATGAGGAACGAATACGATTGTTGGATTTGTTGGTGTAACGGCCAAAGCATTAGCAATCATCACAAATCCTTGTTGCAATGCTTCAATGGATCAATTTCCTCGGAGCTTCAACGACATATGCTTGAGCATTGTTGCTGTATGGGACCAATTGATTTTGTTGAGGTTGAGATTGTTCTTTGTGAAGGTGTGTTGGAAGCAGTTGGTTGAGTTCTTTGGTTGAGAGGATAATTCATTGAGCATACAAGGCAAGTTGTTGATTGTCCGGTTGTATTTGTTTAGCAATTTGAGCACGGAGAATCCTTTCCCGATCAACTTCCTTTTCATGAGGCTTCAAGTAATCGTACAACAATCCATAAGTAGAATGATGCATGTTCTTCGCTTGACGGAGAAAATGACATACTTCTCCCATTCGGACCAAGACTACTCAGAACTTAGTATTCACCGCAATTCTTGGCATGATGATGTTGTGTTTATCCAAATCATTGATGATGTCGAAAATCGGTGATGATATGACTCAAGTGTCTCTCGTGTTCAATCATGAAGTGTTCATAAGCCAAGTAAATTTTGGATTCCAAATCCTCCCGATTGAGTCTGCATCCTTCCATAAGAAGACGAATATGATCCCACATTTTTGTGCGATCTTTTGAGCATCAACACTACGAAGAATTGGGTTTGGTAATCCTAAAAGGATGTATTCCATTGCAAGTTCATCGACTTTATAGTGTAGAAGTTTCAGAGGATTTAAATCGCAATGATAGCAATGTTGGTTTGTTCATCTCTTGGTGGAACTGCGTTTGGATCTCCGGTACAATGATGTAGGCATCTCAAATGGACCTTCCAAGATAACCTTCTTTAAGAACTTTCCATGTGGCTTCTTCGATCACGTAACCTAAAGAACCTTATCACCCATTGATCGTAGTTTCCGGAGTGAGCATGGAGGTCTATCATGTGATCCGACTTCATGAATTGATTGTTGGTCGCTTAAAGCTTCACACATCTTAGCAAACCAAGTGGGTTCCTTCATAGTGGTCCGTGATGGATGTTGATTGAAATCGGTTGTGTAGGGTTGAACTTGAATGCTTGGTTGTGGTTGAACCATTTGTGGTTGTGGAATTGCACCAAGTTGTGGAGTATGTTGTCGATTAAATTGTTGTTGATAAATGGCTTGTTGTTGATTCCATTGTTGATGTTGTGGAGTTAATTGTTGTTGTTGTTGATGATTATAAGTGTGAGGAAATAGTTAGAGTATGGTGGTTGAGACATGATTATAAACTTGTGTAGTAAGAATGGATCTTTGTAGTCGAATGAACCTTTGTTGATGAAGTATCCTTAGGCGTAGAAATGACAAGAACCAAGTAGCACTTATGCGTAAAAACACCAAAATTTACGCGTAACAAGAATAGTTACGCGTGAGGATTTAGCTGGCGTGGCGGTGAAAAAGACTAAAGTTACGCGTAAAATGAAGTTAGGCGAGAAAGTTAGGCGAGGATTACCTTATGCGTGGGACTAAGTCTCACGCGAAGATGAATCTTAAGCGTAAGATTTTCACGCGTAAGCTTTATGCTTAAGCGTAAGATTGTGGTTTTATCCCAAGTGATCTTTACACTTCACAAAGTGCAAAAGATATCCAAAGTCGACGTATTTTCGGACTTATCCAAGTAAGAAACACGGAATAAACCGAAAATTGAAGATCAAACCAAGGAAAGTCTTACGCGTAATTTTAGGGTTTTGTTACGCGAAGATTACTCGTAACTTTGATTCTATCCAAATGTGTTTCTAAACCGGTTTGTGTGTTGAAATAGCTTCAATCACACCAAAATAACACAAAAGTGTGAAACTTGATGATCCAAAGCACTTAAAACAGATTCTGCTGTAGGATAACACTTGCGTGCAAAAACAAGCTTAAAAACAAGGAAAACACGTAAAGTTCCAAACTTTTATTAAAACCAATAGGTTAACACCTAATAACGTTGAAAGTACAAGAATCTTGGATTCAAAAGTGTAAAAATTAGTTTTAAGCGCACCAAAGATTGTGTTATCTTTACGCGTAAACCCAAACCAAAACTTCAAAACAAACGAGTACACCCAACTATTTGGCGATTGATACCATCGTTAGGTCACTAGTTTTACAACACAAGCTTATAAGAGAAGAGATAAGGCGATTGAACAAGTAAACCAAACACACACACACAAGTATACTAGACCGGTTATGCGAGAGTGTAGTGAAAGAGAAAACTTGAACAACCAACCTTCAAATGAAGGTTATTACAATGTATTTATAGGCAAGGAGCTAGGCAACACTCCTCTCCTTCCCTATTCCTTATTGGGCTTGGATCTGCTTATGGGCCTTCTACATAAGCTTGACCTTAAACAAACATAAAGGCCATAACAAAGCTACCTATTACATATGAAATATAAATACTTGAAATCTTTGTTTAGGAGTGATTCCAACATCCTTAGATCAAACGTGTTAGAACATACGGGTTTTGCATTTCTTGAATCACAACAAGAATCGAAATCAACATGAGTCGAGTAAGCTACGGATTAAATCAAAGATTATCATTGTCGATTACGCCTTTAAGCCGAATATTAATTGTTACGTTTGAAAACGCTTTTGTTTCTTTTGCTTGGTTATCGACACCACAACAACAACACTATGGGCATTAATCCATTTTATCGCCAAAAAGAGATAACAAATCCCATCCTTCACTTCCAACAACACCCTTATCAATCAATATTTCTTAATTATTTGGTATGAACAAAATTTATCAAATTCAATTTTAGACAAAAGACATTACAACTTATTGGATTCAAAAGAAATAAATAACACTAATTGTACTCTTACAAAATAGATGATTACCGAGAACAATGAGCTCAAATTGGAGGAGACTCGAGGTGAATTGGAACAATTAACTCGGAGTAGCTTCCTTATGCCCTCAAATACAAAACCCCTTTATCAATTTTGAAAACCCCTTTGTTTTGAGAAACCCTAATTATTAAGAACCCTAATTTCTGAATTTATTTTGAGGAATGGATTGAGTCTTCTACTGAAAAACCAACCTTCTTATAGATGTACAAAGGGAAGGTCTTGAACCCACTCTCTCTTCTTGATAGAAACGTGGCACTCTACTTGGATTCCATCTCTATTCTCAGCCGAGCTAGTGTCCCCTTAGGGTAGATTATGTGGGCGCAATATGTGGTGATGGATCATGGTGATCAAGAGGAAGGGAGCAAGCTTCTTTACGGTTCTGGTTTTGGAAGAAGCGAAAAAAAGGAAAGACAGGAAGACAAGGAAGTGAAGTGGCGCTAGGATAGATTTAGGGTAATATTTTGTATTTTTGTTTTATCATTAATCTGTAAACTGCACCCGTGTTTTGTTGAATCCTCGAGTAAACGTACCTTCTGGTACCGAAAGATATAGAAATTATATATTTGGAACGATTTCTTAAACGTAATAATATGACTTTATTATTACGTTGAAATTTGATTATAATTGTTTTCGTTATTAATTTGGTGTCGGTATGCGTCATGGTCTTAGTGACTTTTGGAATTCACGAGATAACTTCTCGTTTTCTTTCAGAATTATTAGTGATTGATAAAAGTGTATTTTCTCTTATCTTAGTATTTATTTTTAGTTTTGTATGCTACCGCTATTTGTAGTATCGGAATAACTAATGGATTAAGCTTATGTATGCTTATATTTTAACTTGGACAATAATAAATTTCACATTTATTATCTGACTACATAGTGGACAAGCGGAGTCTTATTTCTAAGGAAACGAGATGACCTCTCGGTTTTAGATATTGGCATTTTGTCGAAAAATAATTGTTTTGAATTTTCTGGCGTAATAAATATTATTATAATAATCCGAAATTTTACGGGTTGTTATATTTGGTATTTTTTTTCTTTTTTATACTAGACTGAGTTTTATGGGTTTCTAATAGCTTAAATAAGCTATATAGGAGCTTATATCAGCTTATGAGTCCAAGACAAAGACTAAAAACAACATTAGAACATATTTGAGAATTTGAACTTGAAAATACATAATCTTGAAAATGAAGCTGGAATTTAAAATTAATAACTGGAAAGGATTCACAAACACTTAAATAACTTAAACAAAGTACTTTAAAGACTTAAAATACACTGGAAATTTGAAATTAACTAATTCGACATTCAAAAACTAAAATTACACTAGATAACTTTATACATTGCTTCTTCCTTGCTTTATATTGATCATTTAGAGTCTTTGTCGACCTCTGAATCATTCCCACCTCACTTGAGCCATTGGATCTTCATAATTCATCACATACGTCCATTTGTCAATTTGGCGGGAAAAGTCTTTGAGCAGGTTTTTGCATTAAATGTAATTTGGTGGATGTGGAGGTGGAAGGGGGTTGGTAGATAGCTGTAAAGGTGGTAGTGAGGTGGAAAGGTGGAGAAAACCATCACTGGTTTTGGTTTGCAGTGGTGGGAGAGGAAGATGAACAGTGTTCGTGGTTTTGGCGCGTTGACCGTATTTGACCGAGGCTTAAATAATAAGTGGGGGTTCAAAATGGGGGGTCACAGGAGTTGACAGGGGTCTTTTGGGTTTTGGCTGGGGTAATAATACAAAAAGGGTCCAATTGGTTTTGTTATTAATACAAGGACCATAGATGTAAATTCTGCAAACTTGAGGGACCAAAACTGAACTTTTTCCAATGTTAACACAAAGACCAAACTTGCCATATATGAATAGTACAAGGACCATTTTTGATTATTTTCCATTTTTATAAATCCAAGGACTATTTTTTGACACTTTTTAAACTTTAGGGACCTTTTCTGCTATTTGACCAAAGATTCATTCAAGGACCATTTTTGACAACTTAGAATATTTCAGGGACCTTGAATAACATTTTGTTTTATTTTGATTTACCGGGGACTAAATTTGACAACTTTTGAAACTTGAGGGACTAAAGCGCCAATTATGCAAACTTGATACGTTTTCACACGATTTTGGTATTTTGCATTAGAAACACATAAAACACTTATTTGTGATATTTTATCATTTTGATGCTTTTCCGAGTGTTTCGGATGTTTTGGCATTCTAAGCAAGATAAAAATGATGAGTATTTAGACACTCATCAACTATCACGAGGCAAAAGATATCCAAAGTCGACGTATTTTCGGACTTATCCAAGTAAGAAAACACGAATAAACCACTTAAAATGAAGATCAAACCAAGGATAATCTTACGCGTAATTTTAGGGTTTCAATACGCGTGGGATTACTCGTAATTTTGATTTTGCCCAAATGTGTTTCTAAACCGATTTTTGTTATGGAATAGCTTCAATAGTACCAAAAGAGCACAAAAGTATGAAACTTGATGTACCAAAGCGGCTAAACGAGTTACGCGTAGAAACGACACCCAAGAACAAAACAAGCTTAAAAGCGTATATCCACGCGTAAAGGTTGAAACTTTTGCCAAAAACAAGTATTTTAACACCTTAAAATGTTGAAAGTACAAGAATCTTGGATTAAAAAGTGTAAAAAACAAGTTTTTAAGCGAACCAAAGTATCAAGGTGCGTTTTAGGCGTAGGACCGAAACCCACTTCAAAAACAAACACGATTCACCCAACTAGTAGGCGATTGATACCACTGTTAGGTCACTAGTTTTACAAACACAAGTAATATATAAAGAGATAGAGGCGGATGAACAAGTAAAACACACACACACACACAATATAAAATACGGTTTAGGCGTAGAGCATATGTGAAGAGAATAACTTGAACAACCAACCCTCAAATGAGGGTTTACAAGAGAGTTTATAGGAGGAAGCTAGGCAACACTCCTAGTTCCCATCCTTTCTTATATGGGCTTGGGCTAAGCTTATGGGCCTTCTACATAAGCTAGACCTTAAACAAACATAAAGGCCATGATAAGCTACCTATTACATATGAAATATAAATACTTGAAATACAGTTTAGGAGTGATTCCAACAATCACTTTGAGCATTCCTTCCATGTACATCAACTCTTTCACCTTGCACGATCAAGGATTTTGGAATTTGATGATGTCGACGCTTATTGAGTTCAACTTCTCTTCGAACAATCCATCCTTCGTACAATTCCACAAATGCCTTTTCATCATCAGAATCATCAGTAGCAAGGTTTGGTGATGAAGGTTTTAAGCAGTAGATGGAAGGTGAGGAGATTTGTGAAGTCAGCATACTTGAAAGGCCGATATAGTGATTTTCAAAACTTCCCTCCAAAAATAATTTTGGAAAACTTTCTCTCCCAAAATTTGAAATTCACTATAAAATCCAATTTTAAGATTGTAAGAAAATTTTGAATTTTGAAGCAAAAATTGACCCGAAAAATCCGAATTTGGGCCCAAAAATTTGAATTTTTGACCAAAATTTTCACAGTTAAACCAAAATTTGAATCTCGCGTAAAAATTGAACATTTAGTCTCCCCTAGAAATTAATTTTTCTTTTTGTTTTTTTTATTTGAATACTTGTGTTGTTGATGGATCTTTGTAGTCGAATGAAACTTGTTGTTTGTCGAAGGAGTGCTTAGGCGTAGAAAACCAGCTTATGCGTAGATTAGTACCCTACGCGTAGAAAGAGCTTACGCGTAGAAAGAGCTTATGCGTAGAAAGAGCTTACGCGTAGAAAGAGCTTACGCGTAGACTTGGTGAAACCTTAGCTTATGCGTAAACCAAAGGCTTAACAGTAAGAACCTTATGCGTAATATTTTCTTAGGCGTAAGACTTGCTTATGCGTAGTAAATTCTTAGGCGTAAGATGTTTACTCGTAAGCTTTTATGCTTATGCGTAAAACTAGGGTTTTAACCCAAAAATCCTTTACACTTATCCAGTGTAGAGGATATCCAAAGTCGAAGTGTTTTCAGGCTTATCCAAGCAAGAAAACACTGAGTAAACCAAGAACACTGAAGATCAAACTTTGAAATGCTTACGCCTAATTTTAGGGTTTCGCTTACGAGTAGAAAGTACCAAAAATCACCAAAAACTGATTTTACGCCCAAAAGTGTTTAGAAACTTGATTTTTATGATGAAATAGCTTCAATATTACCAAAATAACAAAAAAGTTTAAAACTTGATGATCCAAAACTCTTTTCACCTTACGCAGAAAGAGGGTACGAATTAAATCAAGCTCAAAACAATGCTACACACGTAAAGTTAGAAACTTTTGCCAAAACTTAAACTTTAACACCTAATAACCTTGAAAGTACAAGAATCTTGGACTTGAAAGTGAAAAGATGAGTTTTTAAAGCGTATGAAAGATTAGGAACGAGACTTACGCGTATATAGTAAAAGACTTCAAAACAAAAACGTTTCACCCAACTATTTGGTGAATGATACCACTGTTAGGTTCCCATTTATGTAAAGCATCAATATGTAGAAATAGAGAAGAGAGGATCGGTTGAACACTAAACCAAACACACGAATAACTAGAGAAAGGTTTATGCAAAGAGTGAAATAGAAAAGTGAACAACCAACCCTCAAGTGAGGGTTTACAAGGATTATTTATAGGGCAATGAGCTAGGGCAACACTACTAGCATCCTTCCCTTCTTATGGGCTTGGGCCAAGGCTCATGGGCTTTCTACATAAGCCTTGGCATGATAACTAACATAAAAGCCATAATTAAGCTAACTATTACATATTAATTACTAACACTTGAATTCTAGTTTAGGAGTGATTCCAACATACCCCTCACACAGTCCGTCAAAATTAGGTGAGTCGTTCTCACTATTTGTACCAAATTCATCAATCAATTAAACTTATTGAAAATTTAACTCTTCAATAACAAATCAAATTTCACCATTATTTAGTCCTATTTATTTTTCTATTCAAAATTACCCTTTGCTTAAAACTTGTCGCACATAATAAACAAACAAGTAACAATAAAAAATAAACAACTAAAACAATGCGCACATAACTAACAATTAATACGTGTAGACAAATAGCCACATGCAACTTATTTGATAAAGCCTATTAATAATCAATATCTAGGTTAATCAACGTATATATTAACTAGGGCTTTCACTCGCACAATTGAAATTGAGCCACATATATCGATGAATCGATTGCGTAAGCCATAATTAAAATACACCAAATTGCACATAATTGATTTATTAATTTATTATTGGAGTCTTCCCCAATTCAAGATTTATCAAAACAATAAACATGTGTATAAGACTTAACAATTAATTATATATCGACAATAATCCATGCCAAACATGCACGTTTTAATGGATTTAACATAACAATTTATTCATGTTGTCACAAGATCGCATACAATTCCATGTCACATAACACTTTATTCATGAATTTATCACGTAACAAATATATTAATTCTAGGTTTTGATATGGATAACATAACAATTATAATAAACCGTAAAACAATTTTTTTTTTTATAAAAACAATCGACTAAAAAAAATTAGGGTTTCAACCCAAAAAAAATTTGGTTGATCCATAAAAAAAATTTAAAACAAAATAGGGCAAAAGCCCTAACCCTAAAACTGGGGTTTACATAGTCATAACCAAAACCCTTAGAATAATCATATCAAACAACATACAATATTCGTTTTTTACGTGTTTAGTAATTAATTACTCATTAAACAAGGCTCGTGATGCCACTGTTGGAATTATATAATATGACTATCATATATAAAACACATAAAACATCAAAGATACATGCGGAAGCGTATAAGAACGAATAATGAATAATTAAATAACATAAACATATAGTATGTGTACCTTTTTTATTCTAGCCGAACAAGAATCAATTCCACAAAACTAGCAATTAAGATGAACCCTAATCAGGGTTTATAGGATTATAAGAATTACCCCTTACCGTTTTGTAATTCAATCCAAGATACAATCAATAGTGTGATTGTACCACGTTCTTGTACACATGTACTATTAACGAATTAAAGAAAATGCTAGTTTAATTAACACAAAACGTTTTGTTAAGGAAAAAACAAAGTAATCGATCCCTTGGAGAAGGGGACGATCGTTTGGAACCAAAAAACACACACAAACAATTTTAGGTTTTTAGGTTTAGGAGTACAAGATATGATTTACAAAGACCCTAGGTCTAGTATATATACCTAAATAAACTTAATGTCCAAGTTAGGGTTGATTTTGGTTTAGTAAGCCCCCCATCCGATCGGTTTAGGAAACCCACAAGGTTTCTAGAACCTACTTGACATCTAATTTCATATTTAGTCTTTCCTTTAACATTTAACGATCGTTAGTCCATTACACTTAATTACTTAACGTTCGTTATGTGTTTTGTGTAAATAATAACTAAATATAACATTTTATATTTAAATATTATAACTTTAATTCTCATACGTAAAGTGTGCAATCCTGTGGTCTCGAGTTCAATCCTAACTCACGACTACTAATTTATATCCTAACTCACATTTCTGGTTCCGTCAAGTACCTCAATTTTTTATAAATATTTTTCATTTATATAAATAAAATAACACATCGTAAATATCGAACACATCAAGCACCCCCGGTTTTGAACGACAATTTTATTAATGACTAGCAAGGAGCTAAAAAAAATACAAATTAATCGTACACATCAAGCCCGTTAGGATCCATAGAATGTTTTTTTAGAGAAATATTAGTGAATTTGTGTATGCAGAAGTGTGTGAAAAAAGATGAAGAATTATGAGGGTATTTAAGTACAAAGGAGTTACTATGTATTTAATTGAAAGTTTATTTTGGCATAGATGTTAGGTAATGTTCATTAATTTATACAGCTACCTTCTTCCTTTTTTCATTCAATTGATGATCTTCATTAACTTACAAAGCTTCTTTTACAAGAATAAATTCCCCACCCCCCACCAAAAAAAAAAAAAAAACCCATAAAATTACTTGAAAACTCAAGTCGTGGTATGGTCTTTGCGCCATTAAGTGTCGTTTTCTAAGACCGTCTCAGCTGGTGGTGACAACTCAACACTCGAAAACGCCACTTGTGGTGTGGTCTTGTACCGTCGAGTTGCGTTTTCAAGAATGGCTCAAGCCATGGCACACGACACCTTATGCTATTATAAGGTACCAAGGTTTTAATTTTTTGTGGGCCCAACATTTGTCGCTTCTAATCATATCTATTATTTTATTTTAAATAAATTTTTAAAACAAATATTTAACATATAATAATATATTTTCTCTTTATTCATTTATTTTTATCAAATTTAAATTCAAATACTAATCCAAATTTAAATACAAATCTAAATCCTAATCCGAAACCATCTAGAAACCAAATGGGCCTTAATGAATCAAAGGTGACGGTAATTAAACAATGTCTCTAGAAACCATATTGGCAAGTCGTAACTAGTGCATGTCAACAATGAAGCACTTTAGTAATTTTGAACAAAACACATGAACCAATATTTTTGTAAGTTACTTTAATAAAATTGAAAAAATAACTTCTATACATGCTAGGGGTGTTCAAAAAATCCGAGAAACCGACGAACCGAGCCGATCCAATCAATCCGAAACCGTAAAAACCGATAACCAAGAAACCGAAACCGAGAAAACCCGAAACCGAAAAACCGCTTATCACGGTTCGGTTTCGGTTTTACTTTAGTTATCCGTGGTTACCGAACCGAACCGCAGTATAATATACATGAAGGTTTTAACAAACCATTCATAAAGATGTACAAGTATTAACTATATTATTGCACTACTTTTATCATATAACGCAATTTTACTTATCTAATATGATCATTTACTAACGTTCATGGATTACATATGATTGTAATCTATAAACGTCAAATAACTAGTATTAGTTCTTTTGTTACATATGGTAATTTGAATGTTTTTATTGTGACGGAACAACATTACTATTACTCTAATCTCTTCAATGTTAATTAATCTTACTAAAATGACGTATTATGTTCTAATCTATGTTATTATTTGCCCGATTCGATTCGATTAATTTTTTAAAATGGTTAACATGGTAACCGCTCATTTCCCAGACCGCCTAAGACGGTTCGGTTTGGATAATAAATGAACTACCGCCGCGATACTGATAGTTAAAATCTCTAACCAAACCGAGCCAAACCGCCCAATGAACACCCCTAATACATGCATACGTAACTGCTGAACAATGATGTAGCTTTAAATAAAAAGTAAGATTAAAGAAAGAATTAGGTTAAAGATTTTGTTAAAATATGAAGCAAGTTTGTTAAAAAGAGTGATGTAGATATCTCCCCAAACCCTTCCAACCCCACTCTCACAAGTCACGACCCATAATTGCATGCAACCAATCTCACCCAAATCTTCGACTGGTTGCTTAATTAACGCACACTCCACTCCAATCCGTATTTAAAACTTGTAATCTTATCATTGGTTTAGATTTAACCTTTTATTTATTTATTTGAATGTCGTTATTACTTTGTTATACATATATGAACTTAAACACCAGAGTTGCAAGATGTCGAATAATGATACTTACAATGACCTATGTGGAAGTATTTGTTAGTATGATGACTAATATCCCGGCCACATTTCGTAAAATAGTTCCAAAAAATAGGCAGGACAAAATTTTGGGACCTCTTCGGTTCTTCGTTACTACCAGCAAAATTTTCTTTTTGACAAATCTTTTTCGATAAACTTTTAAAAGACTTATTATCGCATCTCGAGTGAGAAAATGTAATTCAAGGAACATCTTAGAACACAAACGAAAACTTCCATTCCCTCATCGGATGTTCCCTCTTCTTCAACCTTTCATATCTCGATAATATTCAAATAAATCAAGTATATTCATTCATTCGGAAAAAAAATATCATGTTTTCAAAGTTAAAGTATAAAGTTCCAAAAAGTAAAGCTTAACATGCACCAACTACTCGATACTCTCACAAGCCAACAAATGCTACTTCCCACAAATCTTGTTGACCTAAAAGATTGTCTGATTGTCTCTATACCCTAAACTTATAAATCTATACATTAATAAAAATCTAATTATTAATGAAATGTTATCCTTAGAGCATGGGGTATTATGGTGCAGGTGACATTTCTCTTCACTTGGGTCTCACATATGTCACATCACTTCAACACACGCATTTAAAAATACTCTTCATTCACAACTAACTCAAACCTCTTCACTTAGGCCCCACACACGCTCATTTTATTTCTTTTTCATATTTTTCAAAAACAATAAAATTCATTTCATTTAGATCCTCCGACCATCTTCTTAACATCTCTGTTTCTTTTGACTTTGAGAAACATCACCAAAAACCATCATTTTTATACCAAAATTTCACAAATATGAATTTTACATATTTCACAAACTAGTACTTATTTTTTATATAAAAATTTTCAAATGGGTAATGGAATAAGCATATGTTTCACAGGAACTAATATCATTCAACCAAAAAACACAGTGATCATATCTGAACCAGATCTGGGTCATTCTTTCTGCTACATTCTTTCTGCTACGGTTATGTAATTTTTTTTGTCGTTTTCATTTCGTGGGAGCGACAAAGGGCAAAGTGGCGATGGGTTGTGGTGTGGTGGCGAGGGTTGGCGGACAACGGCGGAGGTGCCACCTCGAACCGGCGAGCTTCCCTCGTTGCCATACCCTATGCTCTTAACGTTTTGTTTGAGTTTTAAATCCTTTATCTTCTTTCTGACACCAACTCTCCAAGGCGTGCTTGTCATTTAACTGTTGATTTAGTTAGTTAGTTGGGTTATGATTCTCTTGTGTTTGAGCAAGTAGAATTTGGTGAGAAATAGACCACTTGTATAATTTTTCTATCCGTAATTAATTAACATGACTTATCATATTAACAAACTCGCTCCGCTCATGAAAATTACCTATAAACTGTTTTCCTAATCTATCTATTGTTTTTTGGGGAATCTTTGGCAAAAACTAGTTGGAAGTTGTATGTTGGAATCAGATGTTGTAAGTTGTATGCTTGAAGTCAGAATTGTAAATCAGAATTGTAAGTCAGTAAATCAGAAACTCATAACATGAGCTACAAACTGTATTTTTTTCAATAAAAGTGTTTGGTAAGTTAGCTGTTAAATGTAATTATAAGATAAAATGACATAAAAGGACGTATCTCTAATTGTAAACAAATATTTGGAGGGTATATGATACGCGTACAATGCGCGTTCGGGGTCAAAGGAACTTCCTTTTCGTCGAGCAAGTTTTTCAACACCCAGGCAAAGTGAACCTAATCGTTGTAGTGTAGTATTAGGGTAAGCCTCGGAATTGATATCGTTCTCTGGGGAATAGGAATGCTAGTGAGAAATTACTACGCTAAGGTTGGGGTTGAGGAAGATTATTTTTATCTTTTTATGTTTTTAGGAAATGGAAAGGTACGAATCTCGGGGTTTGGATATGGGGTTGGTATTTCTACCGATTACTCTACTATTATCTAATTATCTAAACTAAGGTGAGTGTAGTCTATGTCTATTGTTATGTGCTCTTATGATGATTAAAATGTGTTTACTTAGATGTTATTACTCCCTAGTTATCTCCTATTGATGGTTGAATTGTCAAGTCCTTATTCTTAACACGTTGTGTTTCTAAGGTCGTAGGGTATGCGTTTATCCCTAACTCTTTGAAGCTACCTAAGGTTAATGACTACGAAATTTATAGGATTCATAAACTTAGCACTAAAGTTATCATTGGATATTTAGCCTACAATTCCACTAGTAACTATAAGCTAAGGTTCAACAAAGACTAATCAAGCATTAATAACACAACGAATGACCTATCGTAATACTAGGTCAATCACAATTAAGATAAGAGACAACCAATCAATATTCAATACCTAGGTTTCATATATCTAAGCAAACACACAAGTAAATTATCTGGACATGGAGAACATGCAAGCATACACACAAACAATTGAAGACATAATTGAATCAATGAAGTAAAACACTTATCTTGTTGTAAAATAGGGTTTAGAACCCTAAGATATTGTACAAGACGACCTTGGTTCGGTTTAGGTTTTACTCCACAAAACTACCCTCTAAAACCGAAAAATCGGATTCTATATATAGTGTTACAATATGCGACGCGCCACTTTAATTGTGACGCCGGTCGCCGCCATTAGGGTTTCGCCTTGGTCACGCCAACTCGCGACGGCGCCACCTTATGCTCGTGATGTCGGCTTCAATCTCGGCGCCGTCGGATCCAAATCTAGGTCGTCCGAGTTGCGACGCCTACTCTTTAAACCCGATGTCGCCACTTGTAAATTAGCAATTTGCTCTCTCGAGTCGTCTCAAGATGTCTCGAGACGGCGTCGCATTTAAGCGATGACGCCGCCCCTCTCGCGATGGCGTCGCATTTAAGCAGTGACACCGTCCCCTTCAATTTTAGCAGCTTGAGTGTCTCGATTCTTGACTTTGGCCATTTTCTTCGTATATTCGTGCCTTTTCGTCCGAATAAGTGTCATTCCAGCAATTTGCCTTCAAGAGACCGAAAAAGTGAAAAGGGACGAAATTAAGTAGTAACGGATACAAAAGTGATCAATTAAGGGCTTAAATGACCCCTCAAAAGTGTACCTTGTAAATCCTTATCAGTATATCAGTAATTTAAAGTTTTAATAGCTCCAAGATGTTTAAAAAACTTCATGAATCAGCTTTTCATTTAGGAGCTATTTGTTTGAACTAAAAGCTTGAAGTTAATGTATCCAAACGGAGCTATTTATTTCAGAGGAGATTAGTTTCAAAAAGCTAACAGCTCTCCAAAAATCCCCTACCAAACATGCCCTTCATCTAACTAGAACTTTCAGACATTTAAAGTTTTCATCCCATAAAAACTGTCAACTTTAACCTCTTTAAGTATTTCCTTTTCAACTTTGACCTTAAATATTTTTGTTTGTGTTATATAATACGTGATGAAAATTATACCAATAAAAATACATTTTAATCCTAATATATTCATACATTTTTCATCAAATGTTATATAACGCAAACATAAATAGGTCAAAGTTGAAAAACAAATGTTACACTCTTTCATCAAATGTTACACTCGATTTTTTTTCTATTTTTTTTTCGATTTTTTATTTTTTATTTTTATACACTTTTACTCTACCATCATCTACGATAACATCAAAATAATAGGGATTTATAGGCACATCCCTACACTTGATTTTTTATTACTCTAACACTAATTTGACCCGAATTGAAAAGATCAAAACACTTGGAGTACATTATAACGCAAATAAAGAGAATTTTAATTTAACGTTCCCTTCCCATCATTTCATAAAATTTAACTTTTCTCATGAGTCCCAATCGTTCCAAAACTGTGTACAAAGGATATGACTCGACTTAGCAACTTATGCAAGCAACTAGATAATTGAACTGAGGGTTTAGTATGATAACAATAATGCACTAAAAGTGAGTGCATACAAGGTAGGCTAAGGCGATTTGGGTGTACATTTGGAGGTGGATTGTAAAAAATGCTCTTCATTGATATTCCGAAAACCGAAACATCACGAGAACCGCGAAAAGGATAGGTTTGAGGGTTAACTAGGGTATCGTGTACTAAAGATGAGTACAACGCAGGTGTGGGGAATTACTCAACCGATGTGGAAGAAGTAATTATAATACGGGTATCAAACAAGGGTTATCCTAATGCCTCTTATCATTTAGTTATTCCTAACTACACAAGTGTAGTCTCACTAGCGATCTCGGAATGCATCACAAAACAAGTTCTAGAATCTATTATACTACCGGTTCACACTCGAAGCATTAAAGTAGAATGCTTTAATTCCTACAAATCTAAGGGCGATCCTCACATTTTGGGTGGAATTTAAGTGGTAAAGGGTTTTTGTGCTAGTCATATAACTTCCTATCCATGAGACGCTTTATTAAGACTAATGGCCCACTCCTACATGTCATGAAAAATTTTAAATTTGGTGCCAAAATTACCCTAACCGATATTTCTCATGGTTTATTACACAAATGGAATTGGACAAGGCAAATAGTCAAGGATAAGCATAGTTTCAAAGTTCCCATTTTATTTTCCTCCTACACTTAAACCGAACATTGTCCCCAATGTTCCCGAAGTATCAAAGTTATGATAATGGAAGGTAATTAAAAACGAAAGAAACTAGCACTCCCCTGATTAGCTCGGTAGGATCCGTGTGAAGTAGTGGTTAAATCTTTCTTCAAGAAGAGTGTTTGCGTGAAAAGCTCCTTCCAATTTTATGTATCTTCTTCTTGATAAATTAAACCTGCACACTTGAAGAAAACAAACGAAACCTTCGCGTAAAATCGGCGGTAACAATATATATATATATGATTCCACTAAACTATGATATAATGCTTGTGGAATGGATGTTTCTGATTTTCGGAAAATTAAGACCGGAAAATTCCAAAATTTATAAGTAGCTCGAAAACGAGAAAAATTAGTAAGCGCTTTACTCCTCCGACGTCGTCAGTTATCCCGATTTAAAACCGGTCTCATGATTTTCTAGAAAAAATTCGGAAATTTTTATCTTTAGAATCTGGAAAAAATCTCAAGAAAACATCCATTATGACTCGATACAAACATTTAACTCGAACAAACACACATGTATATCTTTTAAATAATCATAATTCTCATGTTCACGTTCTTTTTGAAAACGTGTGTAATCCTCCCTACACTTATCCCTTATGTAAAATACCTTTATATGTAATTAAGACGAGGTTAAAGACAAAATAAAGCATTTTTACAAATTTAAACATGAGAATAAACAATCAATAAAAGATATACGACACAAACAAGCAAACAATTAAGCATGGGTTGCCTCCCACGAAGCGCTTTTATTTATTAATGAGTCTTGTAGCTAGACTCGAAGTCGTGCCCCTACGTTACTTCATTACCGTCACCTTCTTCCAAAACAATATCCTCATCGTTGACCATTTCATTATTGTCCAACTGATAATGTTTTACACGTTGTCCATTCACGGTAAATTCCCTTCTATCATGGTCTAGTAGTATCACGTTCCATTGTCCATTTTCCTCTTCACCAAAAAGGTCCATACCATCTTGATTTGAGTTTTCCGGAAATAATCTCAATCTTGAATTATACAAGAGCACCTTATCTCCTTCTACAAACTCTTTAGGATTCTTTATTCGTTGATCATGCCATTTTTCGCCTCTTTCTTTATATGTGATCGACGATTCATAAGCTTCAAGTCTTAGTTCATCCACTCTTGAAGTCAGAAGAACCTATTTGATCCGCCTCGAATAATTCATATTACAGCCTTAAGTGCCCAAGATGCCTTTTGCTCAAGTTCAATAGGAGGTGGCATGCTTTCCGTATACCAAGCGAAAAAGGGTTGTTCCGATAGGTGTTTTATAAGCAGTTCTGAATGCCCAAAGTGCCTCATCCAGTTTGAATGCCCAATCTTTTCTATTTTGGTGGACCATTTTTTCAAGTATCCGCTTTAATGCTCTATTTGTGTTTTCTACTTGCCCATTCGTTTGGGGGTGATATGGTGTAGAAAATCTATGCGGAACACCATACGTCTTCATCACCTTCTCCATTTGAGCATTACAAAAGTGGGTTCCTCTATCACTGATCAATGCCTTGGGAATCCCGAATCGTGCAAAGAGCTTTTTAAGAAAATGAAAGACTACTCTCGCATCGTTAGTCCTAAGGGCTTGGGCCTCCACCCATTTGGATACATAGTCGATACCCACTAGAATGTATTCATTTCTTCCAGATGATGGAAAAAGTCCCATGAAATCAATACCCCAAACATCGAATATTTCGCAGACTTGGATATAGTTCTGAGGTGATTCATCCCTCCGCGAAATGTTTCCCGATCGTTGACATGCATCGCACATTTGAACTAATCTCTTGACGTCGCGGAAAATAGTTGGCCAGTAGAATCCGGCATCGAAAACTTTTCGTGCCGTGACATTTACACTGTGATGCCCCTCGGATGGTCTCGCATGACATTCTCTCATAATTCGATCAATCTCTCTTCCAGCAACACACGTCGAATGATTTGATCGGGGCATATGTGGAATAGGAAGGGCTCATCCCATAAATGGTATTTTAGCTGCGTGAAGAATTTCCTTTATCTTGCCTAGTCATGTAATTTGGCAAAACCTCTTGGACAAATAGTTAGCATAATCCGCATACCATGGTTCAATTTCCTTAATGGCTATTAGCGTTCCTCGTGGAAAGAGTCACGAATCTCGGTATGGTCCAATTTCTAAAGGTCCGGGTTCTCTAACCGGATAGATGATCCGCAACAAGATTTCCACTCCCTTTTTATCTCGAATCTCAATTTCGAATTCTTGAAGCAGTAGAATCCACCTAATAAGTCTAGGTTTTGCATCTTGTTTGGAAAACAAGTATCGTAAGGCGGAATGATCTTTGAAGACGACAATTTTGGAAAGGACGAGATATTGCCTGAACTTATCGAAGGCAAAAACCACAGCTAAAAGCTCTTTTTCGGTGGTTGTATAATTCTCTTGTGCTACATTCATGGTTTTGCTAGTGTAGTAAATTGGTTGAAAATGCTTCTCCTTTCTTTGGCCAAGTACGGCGCCTACTGCATAATCACTAGCATCGCACATGATTTCGAATGGTTGGGACCAATCAGGGGTAACCATTATCGGAGCCTGAGTGAGATCTTTCTTTAGACCATTGAATGCTTCCTTACATTCTTCAGAAAAATCAAAAGGGGCATCCTTGACTAGAAGCTGTGTCATTGGTCGGGCGATTTTTGAGAAGTCCTTAATAAATCTTCTATAAAAGCCCGCATGACCGAGAAAGCTTCGAATGGCCTTAATGGTAGTGGGATAGGGCAATTTGGATATCGCTTCGATTTTAGCTCTATCGACCTCGATTCCATTTCCGGAGACTTTGTGCCCCAAGACGATTCCTTCTCTTACCATGAAATGGCATTTTTCCCAATTCAGGACTAAATTGGTTTCTTTACACCGTTTCAACATCTTCCTGAGGTTGGATAGACAAAGGTCGAAGGAATTCCCAAATATCGAGAAATCATCCATGAAGACTTCCATGTTGTCTTCAATTAATTCATGGAATATGCCCATCATACATCGTTGAAAGGTGGCGCGGGCGTTGCATAACCCGAATGGCATTCGCTTGTAAGTAAAAGTCCTGTAAGGGCATGTAAACGTAGTCTTTTCTTGATCCTCATGAGCAATGGGGATTTGGAAGTATCCTGAGAAACCATCAAGAAAACAGTAGTACTCATATCCGGCTAACCTTTCGAGCATCTGGTCGATGAATGGCAACGGAAAATGATCTTTTCGGGTGGCATCGTTCAATTTCCTGTAGTCGATACAAACATGCCAATCAGTAACCGTTCTCTGCGGTACTAAATTACCCTTTTCATTTTTCACAACCGTCATTCTTTCTTTTTTTGGAACCACTTGGACTGGGCTGACCCAAGGGCTATCCAAAATGGGGTAGATTAGGCAGGCATCGAGGAGCTTGACGACCTCCTTTTTCACTACCTCCTTGATATTAGGGTTAACTCTTCTCTGAGGTTGAACGGTTGGTTTGTAATCTTCTTCCATAAGAATTTTATGAGTACAAAAAGTAGAATCAATACCCTTAATGTCAGCGACACTCCATGCGATCACTCCTTTGTATTCTCTTAGAACTTCTAAGAGCTTCTTTTTCTGTTCAGTGGTCAGCGAAGAGCTTATGATGACAGGGAGTTGGTCCTCTTCTTGAAGGAAGGCGTACTCTAAATGGCTCGGGAGATCTTTTAGTTCTAAGGTATGAGGTTCCTTGATTGATGGTTTTAGCTTGTTTTCCAGCTTTTGAAGTTCAAGAGGTTCAATTTCTTCCCTACGTGGGTAAAAGGAAACAACTCCAACCATCTCAATCTCTTCATCATTGTATATCATGTTGCTATCATCATTCATGAATTCGTTTAATAGATACTCATCAATACTGTGACAACTCACAATTTCAGGTCATTTCTCAAGTTCACAATTTCATCATTTATCGTAAACTAGGTTTACGTGTTCCAAATTCGCGTAACCTTTATGGTTTAGCGGCGAATTCATGATCATATCATCACGAACATTTCATATGGACTAAGTTTAGTCTACATTTCATTAACATCATTTGCATCATATTAGTTCATTCATGACATTGCATTTCACATTAAACGCGTAAATTTTTGTATTAAATAAACGTTATCGCGTGAGTTATTATTTTGAACATTTAATCCATTACTTTCAAAAAATGATCCCGACATATTTTTATACTTACATTTAGTTATAAAAACTATATTTTTAGTTTACCTAGTGTTTTAAATTTATTTGGTATATAAATCGTTAAAGTTATATTATTACGACGTTTTCTTAAAAACTACTCAAGAATTTTTATATCACTCAAATTTCACAAGGAATGTATTTTTACCATTTTATGATATCATTATACTCTACTTTGATCTATTAAAATTTACTTTCACCTAAAATTACCCTAAATACACAAATGTATATTAAACCTTACAAGTTACCTTTTTACCTACACCTTTCACTTACACATTTTTACAAATTATACATATTATATAAAGAAAAAAAAATATATGTTGAGATATGCATCCCCAAAATCCGCCCTATGGGTTGGCCATTAATTCTTGGTGAAAAAATTCTTCTTGATAGTATATATCTATACTCCACCTTAATATCTTCACTTCATTCACCACATTATTTCAAGAGTTGGTATTTTTTCTCTTGTTTCACCCTCCTAGAACCGATTATCATCAAGGTGTTAGCAAGAAATCATCATTTTTTTCTCAAGATCAAGTGTTAAAACAATCTAGATAATACTCTTAATAAGGTTTTGAAATAAAACCTAGAGTGTTTAGGCTAACCTTGTTCTTTGCACCTCATCATATTAACTTGTAAGCATATCATTTATATTTTTCATATCTCCTTTTCATTTCATAAGTATCTCTTCATTTTTGGAGCAAGCATGCATGATTTGTGTTGTTTATACCATTTTTACATGATTTTTAGTGTTATATATATATAAGGTCATCCTATAATTATCCCCTTGGTATATGTTGGTCTTGATGATGTTTAGGAACCCATGACACCCTAAGAAGGTGTATGGTAGGATTAGATTAGCTTTGGAGTTGATTTGAAGGGATTAGAATAGGTTTAGTACGAGAAAAACTATTTTCGATAAGTATAAAAAGTGTTCTGTCCTTGTTTTGTTTTTCTGGAAAATCCGACAGAGGCACGAAATTTTGGCCTTGATATTTAGAAAATATACTTTAAAACGAATCCGTGGTCGCTTGAACGGATAAAAACGGAGTTATAACGAAGAAGTTATGAATTTTTAAAGTTTGACGATTTAAATATATAATTTTCTCAAATTTCAAGATACTATTTTTACTCTATTCGGGTCAAAACGAGTCCTAAGCTTCACAAATTATTTCGACTTATCAAAAATATATTAGTATACTTGACACGAAGCTAAGGACGTATTATACGTGAAAGCGGATTTGAAACGACAAAGATATGCACGTTTTCATAAAATTGCCGTAATTATTATTTTCCGAAAAACTATATTATTTTACGAGACAAGTGTTACGGTAATTGAAACGACCATGTTGGAGACCTGCTTTTAACGATGATGTAAAACTTTTGGAACGAAATGTCTTCTAATAAAATTGAGATCACCGAGCATATTTTTCAAAACAACCAACCGTTTGTATAGCGGAGTTTTAATAAATTATTTACGGATGCTTAAACTTGGCGAAACTCACTTTTACACAACAATTAGACAAAATCACCATCTTTAACCCTTATTATCTTTATGTTCGAGACCTTTATGTCGAAAACTCCGAACTGAAACTTTTAGATTTTGATACAAACTTTCCAAAACCGTCGAGTTCGTTTCCTAACGATCGACGTACACCATTTTACGACTAGTTTTTCGAAGCCATTTTTGTCACTTTCAAGAAATTTCCGACGACATTGTTTTACGACGAAAAGTGAAAATTTCACTATAAATCATTACAAAACCATTGTAGGATGACATTTTGACGTAAAAACTTATAAAGTGATTTAAGAATGGTTAAGACGTCAAAAGAATATTTTTCGACGATAAGTATTATTTTCAAAACTCGCAAATGGTATAAATAACATACGAAATGCATGCATAACATTACATTGCAACTCATTACATATCATATCATTCGTAATAGGTCCAGATTAAGGTTTCCCGCTATACCTCAGTGTACTCACTCTTGTCATCATACCAGTTTATCAAGTGAGTTCATAGCCCCACTTTTACTCTTTTAACTGCTTTACAAACTCTTGGGGAGATACATGCTACATTTTAATCGAACACAAATGCTTTGAATCGTATGCTATAACCGAATGTTTTATTGTCACTAAGTATTTGCCATGTTCAAGTCCCTACATCATGAACCATTAGTCACTTGCGAGTGAGCCGAATATTGTGAATAGGCCTATTGAATTAACACTCCGCCTTATCGACCCAGTTAGGAAATCGAGCGACTATATTGAACCAAGAAGGTAAATTGGCAAGTTTACCTATTTAGTATGGCGATGAAGCGATGATTACCAATTTTATTGGTGCGATGTTTACGCTTTGGTGTCATGAACTTAGTGAAATAAATACGATTTTGTTTTTAACGATGAGTGTGAAACCATTTAACTCACACTACGATTATTGTGTTCAAACGAATTACTTAAACCTATGGATTTCACTCAACCTTTGTGTTGACCTTTTAGCATGTTTATTCTCAGGTATCTAAGGCATTATCATCATGGCATGGTTAAGGAACCACCTTTTGAGTCGTGGCGTCGACTTACATTATGTACATTATGGCACTTTCTTTTAAAACCATCGTTTGGACTTGTAATATATTTATATTTCCGCAAACTTTGTAAACTTTTGGGACCTATGTTGTAACTCTGATTATTTTATTAAATCAAGCGATGTATTTTCCAAACGACACTTTAGGTCGCTCAATATAATCGTGATTGTGATGCTATGACGATCAATCCCTGTGAATTCCATTCACGCAAAATGTAATTTGGGGTGTGACAGATTGGCATCAGAGCTTCGGTTATAGAGAACTAGGTTGCATCATTGACCCTAGACTATAACTACATCATCATAGCATCTCATCATTTCATCACAAGTGCATGTTCACTTTACATGCGGTTTATACGTACATTTTTCGAGTTATTTACTCTCATTTCATATCGATTGTCACATGGATGCCTTTAAATGCCCATTCCATTATTCTTTCTTCATACTCTAATGTGGAGAATTCCTTGTCATTCCCTATCACAATTTTATATCAAGCGATTCATCACCGATAACGCCGAATGCCGAGATAAACCTTTGAATAGGCTAAGTCACTCTCACTCCTTTTGTTTCACCACTAACATGTCGAGTTACACTTTATTCACACATTAAGTCACTAAACCACCATACATTTGAAGCACTTACAACACCTCATAACCCATCTTTTCGGAACCGTCGATCATTTTGAAAAATAACCTCAAACTTATCATTTCTTATCACATTTCTTTGGGCGTTTATTATTAATGATGAGTGTCTAAATACTCATCATTTTTGTACCAATTAAACGCAAAAACATCCGAAAACACTTAAATGCATCAAAATGATAAAATATCACAAACAAGTGTTTTATGTGTTTTAAATGCAAAATATCAAAATCGGTGAAAAACGTATCAAATTTGCATAATTGGCGCTTTAGTCCCCAAGTTTCAAAAGTTGTCAAAAGCAGGCCCTGGTAAATCTAAATAAAGAGAAATGTTATTCAAGGTCCCTGAAATATTCTAATTTGTCAAAAATGGTCCTTGAATAAAAGTTTTGTAAAATGGCAGAAAAGGTCCCTGAACTTTTGAAAATTGGCAGAAATGGTCCCTGGAAAATGGAAAAATGACAGCTTTGATCCTTGAACTATTGATACTTGTCACTTTTAGTCCTTGTGTCAAATTTGGAAATTGACAGGTGTGGTCCCTCATGAAATGGATAATTACTAAACAAGTCCTTGTCTTATTAAAACTAAGCCTTGTCAAAATTAAATTAGACCCCTGCCATTGACCCCTGCCAATACCCTATTTTGAACCCCTTGGTCAAAAATAGTCAAAGCCCGCCACTGGCTTATCCTCTTCCCCCTCTACTTGCCCTGCAACACCTGCCTTATCTCACCCATCACCTCACAAAGCCTTATCCCTTCCACCTCTCCCACCTCATCATCAACCCTACAAGTCCAACCCCCTAGCTACAATTTCAGAGCCACGAAGGTCAAATAAAGGTTTCGCCAAAACCATCAAATGGTCAAAATGCTCAATACTCAACCATTGGTCAAATGGGAGGTGGGATCGCTCTAAAGGACACGTGGAGGCTCATGGAAGTATAAAAGGAAGAAAGAGGAGGAGAAGTTAGTAGATTAGTTTTAAATTTCATTTGTATGTCGTTTTAAGTTTTAATGTTTTAGTTTAGTGTAAAAGTTTTAAGTCTCGTTCCTTTGTACTCAAGTTAAGGTTTTTGATCATTATAATCTTAGTTCAATTCTCAATTCAAGGTTTCATTTGTGTTTCACATGTTGGTGTTTACTGATGAAAATTTGATTTTCAAACTATTGTCTTAAAACTTCCATTAGCCTATTTTCAAGTTAAAACAGGTTAACTTAAGCTTTTTGTAGCTTTTGAATAGCTTGGGAGTCAGTTTCAATCAAATTAAGGTATGGTCAACAAAAGTCAACAGGGAAAAGAAAATGGTTCAAACAGTGGTGGAATTGGATTTATGTTGATGCAGTGATGGGTTCTGGTTTGGAAATGGAGTAGAATAGCAGTTATGAGTCTAGTTTTAGCATACAAGCAGTTGGACATTGGTGAGTGCTTTTCTCACTTTCAATCTTCTAGTCAAAAGGCCGTTTTTGATTGTACTTGTATTGGTAGTTATGGATAGCTTAAATGTGTCTATATAGTTGTATTATGATCCTATAAACTCGTTCAATCAATCATATCATCCGGTTCGTGTTTATCTCGGTTTGAGTTTGCATTTCAATATTAAAGTGGTGTTTGGTTTAAGCGCCTTAAGCGTGTTATAGCCTAGTTCATGGTTGTTTTAGTTGCTTCATGCTTGTCTATCTCCAATACACTCAATTGAGTCATTACTCTTGCCTCGCTAATGATCAAAAGTCAAAATTCCATCCCAATTGATCTAGAAAGTTCTTTGTTGAGACTTTAGCATAATCAAAAGCTCATTCTATGTTTAAATGTCCTAGATATATATTGCAAGAGTGTTATTTCATGTATTCATATCATTATCATCCTTAATTCATGATCAAAGTTCAAGATAGTCAATCTTCCATTTTGCTAAAAGTCAAAAGGTGCAAATGGCGTTTGAGCCAAATAGAACAATTTTAACAAGCTCATCTATGGGCCAATGGCAATGAAAATTGTTGTTTTAGAAACTCCTCTGGTCTACTTTCTTTGCACCATTTTATAAAATTTTGTGATTTTTCTTAAGGCTTCAAATATGCTCGTTGTTAGGTTAAATCGCTCCTGCACACACTCAAGATTAATGGCGAGTGTGCATGTGCGATTGTGCTTGATCTTGATTAGCTCAAAACCGATTATCTTGGTCTCGATTTTGGTTCACAAACTCTTAGCTGTGTCTAGTGTTAATTCCAACTTTTGTTTTTCCTTTCTAGCTTATTATGTTGATTGTGCTTGTGTCCAAAGTTGGTCCTCTAAGCGATTTTAAGCAAAACACTCAATAACATCCAATCTTTGCAAAGTGCAGTCCAGAGGTTAAAAGCAGTTGATACTTGTTGTATTTCACTTATTCAAGCTTATTTAAGCCTCGTGATCGATGGGAGGTGTTAGGCTTTCATTTGCTTATTAGAAGTGCTTATTTCATAAGCACTTACAAGAGCGATTGCTATTTCTTACACACAAGCCCATGATTTTCCATTTTCTTAGCTTCTTTATATTATTTTAAGCATTTCCTGAATTTTCAGATTTTTCCTAGCTTGTTTGGTATTTTTCGCATTTTATCTAGTTTTTAAGTATTTTAAATAGCTTTTAATACAAAAAATTAGAAAAGGTTCTAAAAATAAGTTTTCATTTTATTAAGTTAAGATAAATATAAAAGCCAAAAAGTATTTTTCCATATTTTCTTAGTTAAATTTGTATTTTTAAATATTTTAATTAGTTTTAATAGTTTAAAATTCATAATAAATAGAAAAATAATCATAAAAATACAAAATAGTTTTGAAAATTCTAGTTTGTTATTTTAGATTTTCTAAGTCTTAATTTTATTTTTCTAGCTTTATTTCCTAATTTCTTGTATTTTAGGTAATTATTAATTAGTTAAAATAGTTTTTAATTAATAATAATTAGATAATTAGTTATAGAAATAATTTTCTTTTTCTATAAATTTTCTCTTATCATTAGGTTTGTAAAAATGTATTTTTCATATTTTTAGGCTTAATATTGTATAAGTTTCACTTTTTATTTTGTACGTTTACGTATATTTTTATTTAAACGTAAGTTTTTAGTTTTAAACGTTCATCAATTTTAAAAATAGTGATAGCGTTTATTTAATAGATTTTATCTTTTTAACTTTCTTTAATTTGCATTTAAGCCCCTGTAGTTTATGGGCTTTCTCTTTAGGTATAGATCAACCACAATCTCCTTTCCCGTTCAAATCTCGCGATCACTACACGTTTGACTATTCTCGCACAGCTCGTTGGGACTTAACGACCCGGGGAAACACTATACTCTCCTGATCTTCATTGCATTCGTGCCTGAGCAGTTTTAAGCTTGTTACGGTCTGCCATTCACAAGTGGCGGACTTGCGTGATAAAACTTGACTGTTTTGCGCGGATCAAATTTTAGCGCTTACGTTGAGGCGATGCTAATAGTCTTACGTTTAGCGATTAGTTGTTTGAATACTCACTCTTTGTTTATACCATCCATCGTATATGTTTATATTTTCTTATCCAAAATACCAAAATACTCTTCTTTAACCTCAAAACCATTTGATTCTCTTCTTAATCCTCTATATGTTTAATTCTTATGTCGACATTCGTCAACTTCATCGTCAAATATGTGTGTGAGGTGTGGAGGTCCTAGTTCAAGCGAATTTTGCAATTGTGCGAATTATCCATCAAAAATGCTTTTCTAAGTTATTTCGACCACCGCCACAACCTCGAAATACATTCTAATCTTGACAAACCGGTTCAAACGTCGGAGCTACCCCAAGCACCCATCGAGGATTACGAGGACAACCTCTTTGAATCTAGAGCCCGTAATCTAATCGAACAAATTCAAACCGATGAAAAAAGGTCGAGAATTAGAATTGATTACGATGAACCCGTTCAAGAACCGGAGACCATAACGGAAGTGGTGGAAATTGCTAGCTCTCAGAGCACACCACTTGTCCCACCTCCTGATTTTTCTGAATGTTCTTCGAGACTTGATAGTCATTCGGATCATCATGTTGGTTTTGTTGATTCTTTGAATAAACCGATTCCTCTTCATAACTCTCAAATGCAATCGTTTATTCCTTGTGTCGGTTGTGGTGAGCCTCTCTATGGTTCACCACATCGTTGGTGTACATGTGTACAATGTGGTAATGATATTCATAACGGGAGTTGTTTATTTTGTGGTTCAAGGAATTCATTTGATTATGATCCTAATCAGAACTCATTTAACGACTCTTCAAACTTTTCCAATTACCCACCACAGCCCGACTCATCTTCATATAATCAACATGCTTCTTTGTGAATTTTGTGGAGGTCCTCACCAAGGATTTGAGTGTCAATCCGAAACACGTTTGTCTATGAGCGTTTTCGGTGATGCTCGAACTTTGGATATGACCAAAATCCATATGATTCACTGTCTGCACTCAACAGTTTCTTGTTGTGAGTCTGTGGAGGTCCCCATTTCACTCGATTGTCAAACAGGAATCCAATTCCTTGTAACAATTACGACTATCCATATCACGACCAACCTCCACAAAGACCATACGGTTCAAACTCCACCGAGCCGTTGTCTCATGAAATCTCCCGGGATCTTGAAACCGCAATGAAATCACTTAATGATATGATGCAAAACTTCAAGGATCAAGTGAGTAATGAAAAGACCATGGGAGAATTGCTTGTCAAGAGCGAGAAGAGCGAGAGGCCCGCAAATCTAGGGAAGAATCATTAGTCCTAGAGCAAGCGGCTCTAAAGGCGTTCCCAATTTCTTAAGGCCGCTCTATATGATGATGACGAGGAGAGTTTTATCCTTATAGAGATAATATTTCTCAACTCCCTCGATCGGTTGATATCCCAGCAGTTGAGATTCCATCTCAAACAACCGCTATCACACCCGAGGCTCCCACTCACTCTCTTATTATGGGGGACGAGCATCTCGACACTTGTTCACGAAAAGGAATCGGACGAATTCATAAAGTCTAGTGTTGAGGACCTTGTCCCAATCCCGTGAGAGTCACAGGAACTCTTGATCATGTGTGATATTCCTCCGCCTCTTGTCTTCCAAGATGATCATGTTGAGATGCTCTCCGATTCGATAATGATGATTCGTTATCTCATGGAGACATTATTTATGAGGAAGATTCACCTTCGAGCTTGTTAGCTTAGAAGAAGAGAATGATGAAGTTCTCGACAATGAAATCAAAGATGAAGCACTTCGTGCAACATTACCGAATGTCGGACTTCTCATTTCTAAAATCGAGGCTTTCAATGAAAACCTATTTCATCTCCTATCCCCATTAAGGATAGTGACATTCTTTCCGATGATTCTATTCCGAAATGAAAGCCTTCTGTTCTAATGATATGGGAGAGAAGATTAGTGGCGGTACCACTTTTCATTCTCATAATTCTCTCCCGATTATGAATCATTTACATTAGATGAGTTCACCGGTGAACCCACCGATACCAATTCGAATATGATTCATTTACCTTCGAGGAGTTCTCCTGTGAACTCACTCATATCATATCTCCACGGAGTATGATAATTTCTACTTTGATCTAGACACACCCATAATATGTCTTGATCAAGTGAGCTTAACCGAGGAGATTCATGAAACTATGAATTCTCCTATCGAGGATGAAGAGTTAGTCATGATTTGTATCATGATTTTCTTTCTTTCTTCATATATCCATGGCTTCTCCTGTTCTTCACTCCTTGGGAATGAAGACATTATCTTTGACCCTGCATTTCCATGCACCATTTGTGAGCCGGGTCATGTCTGTCTGTATCTCATCGGTGTGGAACTTTCATGTACTTCAAAGTTTGTCCAAACATCTTGAATGAAAGTCCGATGGAGATTATCTCTTCCACTTACTTCCCATGAACAAATTAATTGGGTCGAGTCAAGCTAGCGACTCGGTAATCAAAAACATTAGCTTAACATGGGTTTTCACCCGTGTGTACCACCCTAGTGGGGAGATGCCCACATGTTGTATATAGATCTAAAAACTTTGAAAATTGTATATATTAAAAAGAGAATAATTGTTGTGTTTCCACACTTAGCTAATAATGTTATCTTTTACGTTCTAAGTTTCGCATAACAGCCGGTACTTTGAATATTGAGGACAATATTCATTTCTAAGTGTGGGGAAATTCGCTAATTTTGATCATAAATGTACCCTTTAGTCCCTTTTTCCCCAAAATGGCCAAATTTTAAAAATTTTTAGTGGAAGTACTATGTACTAAACACAACAAATGGTAATCAGTCCACCATGTCTAACCCACATAAGGATTGGCTAATCCAGAGCAAACGGCTCTTGGTAAAGATATCTCAAATCCGTTTATATGGCTTGCAATTTGCCCAAATTGTATGGTATTCATTTCACCATATCTTTAAAAGTGAAGAGTTGGCTAGCCGCAAGTTTATGGCTTGTGGTAAAGGCGGTGGAAAAACCATAATTGGTAATCGACTCACCAAAGATAATATTGATAATTTATCTAAGAGTTGGCTAGTCCGTAAGGGTACGGCTTCGGTAAAGACAAATCAAATCCGTTGAAAGTCGGTGGTTTGCTCAAAATCACATGGTTATCGATGTACCATGGTTCTTACTTGAACTGAAACATTTGGCTACTCCGTAAGTAATGGCTTTTGGTAAAGAGATAAAATCCATTAATTTTTCTTAAATCATTGCTAGGGACTAGCAATATCTTAGTGTGGGGATTGATGAGTGTCTAAATACTCATCATTTTGTACCAATTAAAGCTGCAAAAACATCCGAAAACACTTTAAATGCATCAAAATGATAAAATATCACAAACAAGTGTTTTATGTGTTTTAAATGCAAAATATCAAAATCGGTGAAAACGATCAAATTTGCATAATTGGCGCTTTAGTCCCCAAGTTTCAAAAGTTGTCAAAAAGGTCCTCGGTAAATCTAAATAAAGAGAAATGTTATTCAAGGTCCCTGAAATATTCTAATTTGTCAAAATGGTCCTTGAATAAAAGTTTTGTAAATGGCAGAAAAGGTCCCTGAACTTTTGAAAATTGGCAGAAATGGTCCCTGGAAAATGGAAAAATGACAGCTTTGATCCTTGAACTATTGATACTTGTCACTTTTAGTCCTTGTGTCAAATTTGGAAATTGACAGGTGTGGTCCCTCATGAAATGGATAATTACTAAACAAGTCCTTGTCTTATTAAAACTAAGCCTTGTCAAAATTAAATTAGACCCCTGCCATTGACCCCTGCCAATACCCTATTTTGAACCCCTTGGTCAAAAATAGTCAAAGCCCGCCACTGGCTTATCCTCTTCCCCCTCTACTTGCCCTGCAACACCTGCCTTATCTCACCCATCACCTCACAAAGCCTTATCCCTTCCACCTCTCCCACCTCATCATCAACCCTACAAGTCCAACCCCCCCCCCCTAGCTACAATTTCAGAGCCACAGAAGGTCAAATAAAGGTTTCCCGCCAAAACCATCAAATGGTCAAAATGCTCAATACTCAACCATTGGTCAAATGGGGAGGTGGGATCTGCTCTAAAGGACACGTGGAGGCTCATGGAAGTATAAAAAGGAAGAAAGACAGAGGAGAAGTTAGTAGATTAGTTTTAAATTTCATTTGTATGTCGTTTTAAGTTTTAATGTTTTAGTTTAGTGTAAAAGTTTTAAGTCTCTGTTCCTTTGTACTCAAGTTAAGGTTTTTGATCATTATAATCTTAGTTCAATTCTCAATTCAAGGTTTCATTTGTGTTTCACATGTTGGTGTTTACTGATGAAAATTTGATTTTCAAACTATTGTCTTAAAACTTCCATTAGCCTATTTTCAAGTTAAAACAGTTAACTTAAGCTTTTGTAGCTTTTGAATAGCTTGGGAGTCGGTTTCAATCAAATTAAGGTATGGTCAACAAAAGTCAACAGGAAAAGAAAATGGTTCAAACGGTGGTGGAATTGGATTTATGTTGATGCGATGATGGGTTCGGTTTGGAAATGGAGTAGAATAGCGATTATGAGTCTAGTTTTAGCATACAAGCGGTTGGACATTGGTGAGTGCTTTCTCACTTTCAATCTTCTAGTCAAAAGGCGCTTTTGATTGTACTTGTATTGGTAGTTATGGATAGCTTAAATGTGTCTATATAGTTGTATTATGATCCTATAAACTCGGCTCAATCAATCATATCATCCGTTACGTGTTTATCTCGGTTTGAGTTTGCATTTCAATATTAAAGTGGTGTTTGGTTTAAGCGCCTTAAGCGTGTTATAGCCTAGTTCGTTGGTTGTTTTAGTTGCTTCATGCTTGTCTATCTCCAATACACTCAATTGAGTCATTACTCTTTGCCTCGCTAATGATCAAAAGTCAAAATTCCATCCCAATTGATCTAGCGAGTTCTTGTTGAGACTTTAGCATAATCAAAAGCTCATTCTATGTTTAAATGTCCTAGATATATATTGCGTAGTGTTATTTCATGTATTCATATCATTATCTCATCCTTAATTCATGATCAAAGTTCAAGATAGTCAATCTTCCATTTTGCTAAAAAGTCGAAAGGTGCAAATGGCGTTTGAGCCAAATAGAACAATTTTAACAAGCTCATCTATGGGCCAATGGCAATGAAAATTGTTGTTTTAGAAACTCCTCTGGTCTACTTTCTTTGCACCATTTTATAAAATTTTGTGATTTTTCTTAAGGCTTCAAATATGCTCGTTGTTAGGTTAAATCGCCTCGCACACACTCAAGATTAATCGAGTGTGCCAGCAGCGCTTATGCAGCCCTTGATTAGCTCAAAACCGTTATCTTGGTCTCGATTTTTGGTTCACAAACTCTTAGCCGTGTCTAGTGTTAATTCCAACTTTTGTTTTTCCTTTCTAGCTTATTATGTTGATTGTGCTTGTGTCCAAAGTTGGTCCTCTAACCGATTTTAAGCAAAACACTCAATAACATCCAATCTTTGCAAAGTGCAGTCAGAGGTTAAAAGCAGTTGATACTTGTTGTATTTCACTTATTCAAGCTTATTTAAGCCTCTGTGATCGATTGGGAGGTGTTAGGCTTTCATTTGCTTATTAGAAGTGCTTATTTCATAAGCACTTACAAGAGCGATTGCTATTTCTTACACACAAGCCCATGATTTTCCATTTTCTTAGCTTCTTTATATTATTTTAAGCATTTCTGAATTTTTCAGATTTTCCTAGCTTGTTTGGTATTTTTCGCATTTTATCTAGTTTTAAGTATTTTTAAATAGCTTTTAATACAAAAATTAGAAAAAGGTTCTAAAAATAAGTTTTCATTTTTATTAAGTTAAGATAAATATAAAAAGCCAAAAAGTATTTTTCCATATTTTCTTAGTTAAATTTGTATTTTTAAATATTTTAATTAGTTTTTAATAGTTTAAAATTCATAATAAATAGAAAAATAATCATAAAAATACAAAAATAGTTTTGAAAATTCTAGTTTGTTATTTTAGATTTTTCTAAGTCTTAATTTTATTTTTCTAGCTTTATTTCCTAATTTCTTGTATTTTAGGTAATTATTAATTAGTTAAAATAGTTTTTAATTAATAATAATTAGATAATTAGTTATAGAAATAATTTTCTTTTTCTATAAATTTTCTCTTATCATTAGGTTTGTAAAATGTATTTTTCATATTTTTAGGCTTAATATTGTATAAGTTTCACTTTTTATTTTGTACGTTTACGTATATTTTTATTTAAACGTAAGTTTTTAGTTTTAAACGTTCATCATTTTAAATATAGTGATAGCGTTTATTTAATAGATTTTATCTTTTTAACTTTCTTTAATTTGCATTTAAGCCCCTGTAGTTTATGGGCTTTCTCTTTAGGTATAGATCAACCACAATCTCCTTTCCCGTTCAAATCTCGCGATCACTACACGTTTGACTATTCTCGCACAGCTCGTTGGGACTTAACGACCTGGGGAAACACTATACTCTCCTGATCTTCATTGCATTCGTGCTCGAGCGGTTTAAGCTTGTTACGGTTCCGCCATTCACAAGTGGCGGACTTGCGTGATAAAACTCGACATTGCTTTTCGCGGATCAATTAACATCGGATTTTGCTACGTCTCACATTTCCTCTTGTTTTGAAGAAGATATGGCATCAAGAAAGCCACATTGAAATGACACAAGCGGCTATTCAAAAGTTGGTAAGGGATAGTGTAGCGAGGCATTAAGGATTGAAAGTGGAAGCGGTGGCCTTCTTCATCGCCGAGGTCTGGTCTTGAAGCCGCAAGGCTTGTTGCTCATCGAAATGCGGGAGGATCCGGAGTTAAGAGCTGTTCTTACAAGGATTTCAAAAGTGGAGATCCCACCAAGTTTAAAGGGATCAAGGAGCCACCGCCATGGTGCGATGGTTCGAGAAATTGGAGTCCGTGTTTTTTGTGTAATTGCCGGATGATAGTAAGGTCAAGTTTGCTACAAGTACACTACTCGATGGAGCATTGTCGTGGTGGAACTCATATGCTCAACCGATGGGAATGGAGAATGCTTTCAAGCTTACTTGGGAGCAATTCAAGGGTTTAGTAACAAAGAAGTTTTGTCCTCGCATCGGAAGTGAAAAGTTGGAGACCGAATTCTATGAGTTGGTAACTATTGGGTACGACATTGATACTTATATTCGAAGGTTTCAAGAATTGGCGTGTTATGCCCATCTATGGTTTCGGATAATGAGAAGCTACCGAGGCTTTCATTGAAGGACTTCCCGAAATTATTCAAGGTGACGTGACTTCCTTTGATCCGCAAACGATTGAGGAATCTATTCGATTGTCTCAAAAGCTCATGGCCCAGGTAGTGAAGAGAGGTAAGTACACCAACACCAACCAAAACAACAACAACCCCAACAACCGCACCAACTACCACAATAACCAAAACAACAACAACAACGACGATAACCAACTCAACAACAACAAAAGGAAATGGGAAAACGACCAAGGAGATTATAACAACAACAACCAAAACCGCAACACTAACCATCATCAACAACAGAAAAGAGGGCAAGAAACTGCAATGGTATATGTTGCTGCACCAATAGAAGGCAGAGGTTATGCTGGAACCTACCCACTATGTAATCGATGTAAGTATCATCACACGGGTCTTTGTCCTGCTAAGTGCTACAAGTGTCAACAACTGGGACACCTTGCCAGGAATTGTATAGGCAAGGCCATGGTTACATGTTACAGATTCGGGGAGCAAGGACACTATCGGAATCAATGTCCTCAAAACCAAGGTCAACAAGTTGAAGGTGCTCATGGGAATGCATACATGTTAGGAGGAGGAGAAGCTCGTCAAGGTATCAATGACGCGGAAGACTGAAGAAGTTCGGAAACTAACAGTCTTGTTTTTCTTTATGTACCATGTTGTACTAAGTTTATGTTTTCCATCGTATCCGAATCTTTATAACTTAAGATGTACTACTTTTGATAAACCACTCGTTGTAAAATATTCTCATCTATCGTACCTTATTTTCTTTCCGATTTGTTATTACTTACGAGAATCTTACTTCCTTTTACTTTAACTACCATTTTGACGACACGGTTTAAATCCTTGTAAACATTGAGAGTTATAACAACTAAACCGAACGTCACGTCATCGTTCCTTAATTATGCATAGCCTAGCTAACTATGTCTAATTCTGAAGGGATCACGTTATGTTGGGAGCGGTTATTTATAAATCTTAGTGCAAGCAAAATTTTCACATGTTCCAATTCAAAGTGTTACTTATAAGAGATTCATCCGATATTTTCTTTACTACGATGTTTTATACGCTCTCAATCATCGAAAACCGTAACGACACTTCTCCGTGTCTTCTCTCCTCGATATTCATCACAAACTCAAAAATTCGATAGACCAACACGAACCGAATTCGTGGTGAATTCCTTTTTGATGGGCGAATGTGACAACTCGCAATTTCGTGTCATTTCTCAAGTTCACAATTTCATCATTTATCGTAAACTAGGTTTACGTGTTCCAAATTCGCGTAACCTTTATGGTTTAGCGGCGAATTCATGATCATATCATCACGAACATTTCATATGGACTAAGTTTAGTCTACATTTCATTAACATCATTTGCATCATATTAGTTCATTCATGACATTGCATTTCACATTAAACGCGAATTTTTGTATTAAATAAGCGTTATCGCGTGAGTTATTATTTTGAACATTTAATCCATTACTTTCAAAAATGATCCCGACATATTTTTATACTTACATTTAGTTATAAAACTATATTTTTAGTTTACCTAGTGTTTTAAATTTATTTGGTATATAAATCGTTAAAGTTATATTATTACGACGTTTTCTTAAAAACTACTCAATAATTTTTATATCACTCAAATTTCACAAGGAATGTATTTTTACCATTTTATGATATCATTATACTCTACTTTGATCTATTAAAATTTACTTTCACCTAAAATTACCCTAAATACACAAATGTATATTAAACCTTACAAGTTACCTTTTACCTACACCTTTCACTTACACATTTTTACAAATTATACATATTATATAAAGAAAAAAATATATGTTGAGATATGCATCCCCAAAATCCGCCCTATGGGTTGGCCATTAATTCTTGGTGAAAAAATTCTTCTTGATAGTATATATCTATACTCCACCTTAATATCTTCACTTCATTCACCACATTATTTCAAGAGTTGGTATTTTTTTCTCTTGTTTCACCCTCCCTAGAACCGGTTATCATCAAGGTGTTAGCAAGAAATCATCATTTTTTTTTCTCAAGATCAAGTGTTAAAACAATCTAGATAATACTCTTAATAAGGTTTTGAAATAAAAACCTAGAGTGTTTAGGCTAACCTTGTTCTTTGCACCTCATCATATTAACTTGTAAGCATATCATTTATATTTTTCATATCTCCTTTTCATTTCATAAGTATCTCTTCATTTTTGGAGCAAGCATGCATGATTTGTGTTGTTTATACCATTTTTACATGATTTTTAGTGTTATATATATATAAGGTCATCCTATAATTATCCCCTTGGTATATGTTGGTCTTAATGATGTTTAGGAACCCATGACACCCTAAGAAGGTGTATGGTAGGATTAGATTAGCTTTGGAGTTGATTTGAAGGGATTAGAATAGGTTTAGTACGAGAAAAACTATTTTCGATAAGTATAAAAGTGTTCTGTCCTTGTTTTGTTTTTCTGGAAAATCCGACAGTAGGCACGAAATTTTGGCCTTGATATTTAGAAAATATACTTTAAAAGCGAATCCGTGGCGCTTGAACGGATAAAAACGGAGTTATAACGAAGAAGTTATGAATTTTAAAGTTTGACGACGAAATATATAATTTTACGAAATTTCAAGATACTATTTTTACTCTATTCGGTCAAAAACGAGTCCTAAGCTTCACAAATTATTTCGACTTATCAAAAATATATTAGTATACTTCGACACGAAGCTAAGGACGTATTATCGTGAAAGCGGATTTGAAACGACAAAGATATGCACGTTTTCATAAAATTGCCGTAACTATTATTTTCGAAAAACTATATTATTTTACGAGACAAGTGTTACGGTGGTGAAACGACCATGTTGGAGACCTGTTTTTAACGATGATGTAAAACTTTTGGAACGAAATGTCTTCTAATAAAATTGAGATCACCGAGCATATTTTTCAAAACAACCAACCGTTTGTATAGCGGAGTTTTAATAAATTATTTACGGATGCTTAAACTTGGCGAAACTCACTTTTACACAACAATTAGACAAAATCACCATCTTTAACCCTTATTATCTTTATGTTCGAGACCTTTATGTCGAAAACTCCCGAATGAAACTTTTAGATTTTGATACAAACTTTCCAAAACCGTCGAGTTCGTTTCCTAACGATCGACGTACACCATTTTACGACTAGTTTTTGAAGCCATTTTGTCACTTTCAAGAAATTTCCGGCGACATTGTTTCTGACGAAAAGTGAAAATTTCACTATAAATCATTACAAAACCATTGTAGGATGACATTTTGACGTAAAACTTATAAAGTGATTTAAGAATGGTTAAGACGTCAAAAGAATATTTTTCGACGATAAGTATTATTTTCAAAACTCGCAAATGGTATAAATAACATACTGAAATGCATGCATAACATTACATTGCAACTCATTACATATCATATCATTCGTAATAGGTCCAGATTAAGGTTTCCGCTATACCTCGTTGTACTCACTCTTGTCATCATACCGTTTATCAAGTGAGTTCATAGCCCCACTTTACTCTTTTAACTGCTTTTACAAACTCTTGGGGAGATACATGCTACATTTTTAATCGAACACAAATGCTTTGAACTGTATGCTATAACCGAATGTTTTATTGTCACTAAGTATTTGCCATGTTCAAGTCCCTACATCATGAACCATTAGTCACTATGAGTGAGCCGCGAATATTGTGAATAAGCCTATTGGAATTAACACTCCCGCTCTTATTGACCCGATTAGGGAAATCGAGCGCACTATATTTGAACCAAGAAGGTAAATTGGCAAGTTTACCTATTTAGGTGGCGATGAAACGATGATTACCAATTTTTATTGGTGCGATGTTTACGCTTTGGTGTCATGAACTTAGTGAAATAAATACGATTTTGTTTTTAACGATGAGTGTGAAACCATTTAACTCACACTACGATTATTGTGTTCAAACGAATTACTTAAACCTATGGATTTCACTCAACCTTTGTGTTGACCTTTTAGCATGTTTATTCTCATGTATCTAAGGCATTATCATCATGGCATGGTTAAGGAACCACCTTTTGAGTCATGGCGTCGACTTACATCATTGTACATTATGGCACTTTCTTTTAAAACCATCGTTTGGACTTGTAATATATTTATATTTCCGCAAACTTTGTAAACTTTTGGGACCTATGTTGTAACTCGATTATTTTATTAAATCAAACGATGTATTTTCCAAACGACACTTTAGGTCGTTCAATATAATATGATTGTGATGCTATGATCAATCCCTGTGAATTCCATTCCACGCAAAAGCAGTAATTTGGGGTGTGACAGATTGGCATCGAGCTTGATTATAGAGAACTAGGTTGCATCATTGACCTAGACTATAACTACATCATCATAGCATCTCATCATTTCATCACAAGTGCATGTTCACTTTACATGCGGTTTATACGTACATTTTTCGAGTTATTTACTCTCATTTCATATCGATTGTCACATGGATGCCTTTAAATGCCCATTCCATTATTCTTTCTTCATACTCTAATGTGGAGAATTCCTTGTCATTCCTATCACAATTTTTATATCAACCGATTCATCACCGATAACGTCGAATGCCGAGATAAACCTTTGAATAGGCTAAGTCACTCTCACTCCTTTTGTTTCACCACTAACATGTCGAGTTACACTTTATTCACACATTAAGTCACTAAACCACCATACATTTGAAGCACTTACAACACCTCATAACCCATCTTTTCGGAAACCGTCGATCATTTTGAAAAATAACCTCAAACTTATCATTTCTTATCACATTTCTTTGGGCGTTTATTATTAACATCGGTTTTGCTACGTCTCACATTTCCTCTTGTTTTGAAGAAGATATGGTAATCAAGAAAGCCACACGGTGAAATGACACAAGCGGCTATTCAAAAGTTGGTAAGGGATAGTGTAGCGAGGCATTAAGGATTGAAAGGAAGCGGTGGCATTGCCACTCGCCGAGGCAGCGGCTGCTTCTTGAAGCCGCAAGGCTTCTTCTTTGCCATCGGAAATGCAGGAGGATCCGGAGTTAAGAGCTGTTCTTACAAGGATTTCAAAGTGGAGATCCCACCAAGTTTAAAGGGGATCAAGGAGCCACTGCCATGGTGCGATGGTTCGAGAAATTGGAGTCCGTGTTTTTCTTTGTGTAATTGCCGGATGATAGTAAGGTCAAGTTTGCTACAAGTACACTACTCGATGGAGCATTGTCGTGGTGGAACTCATATGCTCAACCGATGGGAATGGAGAATGCTTTCAAGCTTACTTGGGAGCAATTCAAGGGTTTAGTAACAAAGAAGTTTTGTCCTCGTGCGGAGTGAAAAGTTGGAGACCGAATTCTATGAGTTGGTAACTATTGGGTACGACATTGATACTTATATTCGAAGGTTTCAAGAATTGGCGTGTTATGCCCATCTATGGTTTCGGATAATGAGAAGCTCTTGGAGGCTTTCATTGAAGGACTTCCAAATTATTCAAGGTGACGTGACTTCCTTTGATCCATAAACGATTGAGGAATCTATTCGATTGTCTCAAAAGCTCATGGCCCGGTAGTGAAGAGAGGTAAGTACACCAACACCAACCAAAACAACAACAACCCCAACAACCGCACCAACTACCACAATAACCAAAACAACAACAACGACGATAACCAACTCAACAACAACAAAAGGAAATGGGAAACGACCAAGGAGATTATAACAACAACAACCAAAACCGCAACACTAACCATCATCAACAACGAAAAGAGGGCAAGAAGCGCAATGGTATATGTTCTTGCACCAATAGAAGGCGAGAGGTTATCTTGGAACCTACCCACTATGTAATCGATGTAAGTATCATCACACGGGTCTTTGTCACGCTAAGTGCTACAAGTGTCAACAATCGGGACACCTTGCCAGAATTGTATAGGCAAGGCCATGGTTACATGTTACAGATTCGGGAGCAAGGACACTATCGGAATCAATGTCCTCAAAACCAAGGTCAACAAGTTGAAGGTGCTCATGGGAATGCATACATGTTAGAGGAGGAGAAGCTCGTCAAGGTATCAATAGCGGAAGACCAAGAAGTTCGAAACTAACGGTCTTGTTTTTCTTTATGTACCATGTTGTACTAAGTTTATGTTTTCCATCGTATCCGAATCTTTATAACTTAAGATGTACTACTTTTGATAAACCACTCGTTGTAAAATATTCTCATCTATCGTACCTTATTTTCTTTCCGATTTGTTATTACTTACGAGAATCTTACTTCCTTTTACTTTAACTACCATTTTGACGACACGGTTTAAATCCTTGTAAACATTGAGAGTTATAACAACTAAACCGAACGTCACGTCATCGTTCCTTAATTATGCATAGCCTAGCTAACTATGTCTAATTCAAGGATCACGTTATGTTGGGAGCGGTTATTTATAAATCTTAGTGCAAGCAAAATTTTCACATGTTCCAATTCAAAGTGTTACTTATAAGAGATTCATCCGATATTTTCTTTACTACGATGTTTTATACGCTCTCAATCATCGAAACCGTAACGACACTTCTCCGTGTCTTCTCTCCTCGATATTCATCACAAACTCAAAATTCGATAGACCAACACTTAACCGAATTCGTGGATGAATTCCTTTTTGATGGGCTGAATGTGACAACTCGCAATTCGGGTCATTTCTCAAGTTCACAATTTCATCATTTATCGTAAACTAGGTTTACGTGTTCCAAATTCGCGTAACCTTTATGGTTTAGCGGCGAATTCATGATCATATCATCACGAACATTTCATATGGACTAAGTTTAGTCTACATTTCATTAACATCATTTGCATCATATTAGTTCATTCATGACATTGCATTTCACATTAAACGCGTAAATTTTTGTATTAAATAAACGTTATCGCGTGAGTTATTATTTTGAACATTTAATCCATTACTTTCAAAAAATGATCCCGACATATTTTTATACTTACATTTAGTTATAAAAACTATATTTTTAGTTTACCTAGTGTTTTAAATTTATTTGGTATATAAATCGTTAAAGTTATATTATTACGACGTTTTTCTTAAAAACTACTCAGTAATTTTTATATCACTCAAATTTCACAAGGAATGTATTTTTACCATTTTTATGATATCATTATACTCTACTTTGATCTATTAAAAATTTACTTTCACCTAAAATTACCCTAAATACACAAATGTATATTAAACCTTACAAGTTACCTTTTTACCTACACCTTTCACTTACACATTTTTACAAATTATACATATTATATAAAGAAAAAAAAAATATATGTTGAGATATGCATCCCCCAAAATCCGGCCCTATGGGGTTGGCCATTAATTCTTGGTGAAAAAAATTCTTCTTGATAGTATATATCTATACTCCACCTTAATATCTTCACTTCATTCACCACATTATTTCAAGAGTTGGTATTTTTTTCTCTCTTGTTTCACCCTCCCTAGAACCAGTTATCATCAAGGTGTTAGCAAGAAATCATCATTTTTTTTTCTCAAGATCAAGTGTTAAAACAATCTAGATAATACTCTTAATAAGGTTTTGAAATAAAAACCTAGAGTGTTTAGGCTAACCTTGTTCTTTGCACCTCATCATATTAACTTGTAAGCATATCATTTATATTTTTCATATCTCCTTTTCATTTCATAAGTATCTCTTCATTTTTGGAGCAAGCATGCATGATTTGTGTTGTTTATACCATTTTACATGATTTTAGTGTTATATATATATAAGGTCATCCTATAATTATCCCTTGGTATATGTTGGTCTTGATGATGTTTAGGAACCCATGACACCCTAAGAAGGTGTATGGTAGGATTAGATTAGCTTTGGAGTTGATTTGAAGGGATTAGAATAGGTTTAGTACGAGAAAACTATTTTCGATAAGTATAAAAGTGTTCTGTCCTTGTTTTGTTTTTCTGGAAAATCCGACAGTAGGCACGAAATTTTGGCCTTGATATTTAGAAAATATACTTTAAAACGAATCCGTGGCGGCTTGAGCGGATAAAAGCGGAGTTATAACGAAGAAGTTATGAATTTTTAAAGTTTGTGACGAAATATATAATTTTTCGAAATTTCAAGATACTATTTTTACTCTATTCGGTCAAAAGCGAGTCCTAAGCTTCACAAATTATTTCGACTTATCAAAAATATATTAGTATACTCGATACGAAGCTAAGGACGTATTATACGAGAAAAGCGGATTTGAAACGACAAAGATATGCACGTTTTCATAAAATTGCCGTAACTATTATTTTCGAAAAACTATATTATTTTACGAGACAAGTGTTACGGTGGTGAAACGACCATGTTGGAGACTGTTTTTAACGATGATGTAAAACTTTTGGGCGAAATGTCTTCTAATAAAATTGAGATCACCGAGCATATTTTTCAAAACAACCAACCGTTTGTATAGCGGAGTTTTAATAAATTATTTACGGATGCTTAAACTTGGCGAAACTCACTTTTACACAACAATTAGACAAAATCACCATCTTTAACCCTTATTATCTTTATGTTCGAGACCTTTATGTCGAAAACTCTGAATGAAACTTTTAGATTTTGATACAAACTTTCCAAAACCGTCGAGTTCGTTTCCTAACGATCGACGACACCATTACGACTAGTTTTTGAAGCCATTTTTGTCACTTTCAAGAAATTTCCGACGACATTGTTTCTACTAAAAGTGAAAATTTCACTATAAATCATTACAAAACCATTGTAGGATGACATTTTGACGTAAAACTTATAAAGTGATTTAAGAATGGTTAAGGCGTCAAAAGAATATTTTTCGACGATAAGTATTATTTTCAAAACTCGCAAATGGTATAAATAACATACTGAAATGCATGCATAACATTACATTGCAACTCATTACATATCATATCATTCGTAATAGGTCCAGATTAAGGTTTCCGCTATACCTCGGTGTACTCACTCTTGTCATCATACCAGTTTATCAAGTGAGTTCATAGCCCCACTTTTACTCTTTTAACTGCTTTTACAAACTCTTGGGGAGATACATGCTACATTTTAATCGAACACAAATGCTTTGAAGCTGTATGCTATAACCGAATGTTTTATTGTCACTAAGTATTTGCCATGTTCAAGTCCCTACATCATGAACCATTAGTCACTTGCGGTGAGCGAATATTGTGAATAGGCCTATTGGAATTAACACTCCTGCTCTTATTGACCCAGTTAGGGAAATCGAGCACTATATATTGAACCGAGAAGGTAAATTGGCAAGTTTACCTATTTAGCGACGATGAAACGATGATTACCAATTTTATTGGTGCGATGTTTACGCTTTGGTGTCATGAACTTAGTGAAATAAATACGATTTTGTTTTTAACGATGAGTGTGAAACCATTTAACTCACACTACGATTATTGTGTTCAAACGAATTACTTAAACCTATGGATTTCACTCAACCTTTGTGTTGACCTTTTAGCATGTTTATTCTCGGTATCTAAGGCATTATCATCATGGCATGGTTAAGGAACCACCTTTTGAGTCGCGCCGACTTACATCATTGTACATTATGGCACTTTCTTTTAAAACCATCGTTTGGACTTGTAATATATTTATATTTCGCAAACTTTGTAAACTTTTGGGACCTATGTTGTAACTCGATTATTTTATTAAATCAAGCGATGTATTTTCCAAACGACACTTTAGGTCGTTCAATATAACTGTGATTGTGATGCTATGACAATAATCCCGTGAATTCCATTCGCCGCAAAATGTAATTTGGGGTGTGACAAATCGACCATCTATGTCATCAACAAATTCATCAACTTCTTCAACAAAATAAATAGGGTGATCGTAAGAGGAGGAATGACTCATAGAGTCCTTAATGTCGAATATTAAGCTCTCGGACCCCACTCGTAAAGTAAGTTTAACATCATAAACATCAATGATGGCAAGAGTTGTACCCAAGAAGGGTCTTCCAAGGATTATCGGGACTGATTATCTTCCTCCATTTCTAAAATCACGAAATCAACCGGAAATTTGAACTCTCCTACTGTCACAAGAACATTTTCACAAACTTCAATGGGATATTTGATTGATCGATCAGCTAACTGAATACTCATTCTAGTTGGTTTCAGCCCTGAATATCCGAGTTTGAGGAATAAGGAATGGGGCATCAAGTTAATGCTTGCCCCAAGATCTGCCAAGGCATTTTTCATAGAAAGTGCCCCTATAGAACAAAGAATGGTGAAGCTTCCCGGATCTTCTTTCTTCTTGGGCAAGCTCTTCTGGATGACAGCCGAGCACTCTTCTCCTAATGATATCAACCCTTCAAGTTTCTTTCGATTCGATAATATACTCTTGAAGTATTTGCTATGTTTAGGGATATGATAAAATACATCGAGAAGTGGTATGTTAACGGAAGTCCGTTTTAAGTAAGACAATATTCTCTCATTGTCTTCTTCAGCCTTTTGATTCTTTAGACGCGAGGGATAAGGAATTCGTGCGAGAGTCGGTCGCTGGGCAGGTGCTGATGTTTGTGGAGGGGGGTCGTGGGGAGTCGAAGGAGGTTCAGGAATTGCTCCATTTTCTAACTCAGGTTCCCTGGTGGTGGGATTCTGGTCAGGGTGTGGGGGATCCTTGGTAGTAATTCCTGATCGAGTAGTAATGGCACAAGTTGGATCATAATGGGTTGGACCAGGTTCGCTTATTCTATTGTGGAGTTCGGCGAACTGGTTCTCTAATTCAGCTTGTTGCTCTTGAATGAATCCTTCGAGACCCTTTAAAAGCATGGCCCCTTCCATGGTAAACTGCCCGAGTTTTTTTTCAAAGGTATCACGGATGGTGTATTCAGAACCCTCCTTTCCCTCAGTCTTCCATTTTAGATTACCCCAAGGAGTGCATTCATCGTTTTGATAGAATGTGAGAAGGGAAGGGTCATCGTAAATGTCATGACTAGAAAGAAAGGCGCGCTCTTGGCGTGTGTTATCATCACACTCGTCGCTCTCGTGTGACCCTCCACAAATGTCGCATATAATGTATGGGTTAAACAACCTCTTAGATTCTGGCGATTTCGTGAGGTATGCAAGCTTTTCTTATGTCCTCTTTATCCGATCATCAAGAGATGATAGGTTCTCATTTGAGGCAGCAGAGACACTCATCACAGTTACTGGCTCGTTCCAAGTGTTGTCTTGGTATTGGATATATTCCTCAATGCGGTCCCATCCTTCTTCCGCAGTGAGATTGGAAATTCTTCGGCCAGTTGAGAAGTCAATCCCTTTTTGATCATTTTGGGAGACATTGTCGTAAAAGATTTGAACAAGAAACCAAAGGTTGATACCATGGTGTGGAGCTTGTTGAATGAGATCTTTGTAACGAGTCCAGGAGTTAACGATAGATTCCCCATCTGTTTGATGGAAGTGAAGAATTTTGCTCCTGATAGATGCAGTTCTCCCAGGGGGAAATAACTTTTTAGTGAATGTGGTTGTGAGTTGTTCCCAAGTGAAGATGGACCTTGAAGGAAGCTTATCGAGCCACTCCTTGGCTTGTCCTTGAAGAGAAAATGGGAAAAACCGGAGTCTGGATGTCTCCTTGGATGCTCCGTCAGCATAGATAGCATCCACAATTTTTTTAAATTGTTTGATGTGATGAATACGGTTTTCGTTGTGGGATCCGTGGAATTGACATGCGTTCGGATAAGCCAAATGTCGGTGGCATGCAACACCTCATTGACACCTTTCGAAGGGTAGACAATGGCGGTAAATCCAGATGCGAGAGGGAAGAGTACTCCCGAGGATTTTGATTACGGTTTATTGATGGTTCTATTGATCGGAGTGGCGGGATTTCCTCGCTATGTTGGTTCAGATTGTCAATGTTGATGGCTTCAGGGGATTTAGGGGAATGATTGGACTCTTCGTCAGTTGCAGCTCCATCAAAATTGATGGTGGTGCCTCGAGGTTTCGACTCATGGAGAGCTTTTCTTCGCCTATTTAGCTCTCTTTCGGGTTCAGCAAAAGGTTCAAGAAGGGTTTTGGTGGAACTGCGGGTCCTAAGTTGTCTAAGGGGATTGGTGGAGGGAAATGGCAGGTTTGGTGGCTGATTATCACCTTCCATGATGAAAAGTGATGGGGTTACTAACAAAGGTCACGAAGAAGGGGGATAGACTACAAGGAAGCTAAAAATGAGAAAAAATCTTGCTTGATAGGAATCAAGCAAGGAAACCTAAACGAGGTGGAAATCTAACTAGCTATTCTATTCCCGGCGGCGCCAAAAACTTGATACAGCGTACAAGCATGCGTTCGGGGTCAAAGGAACTTCCTTTCGTCGAGCAAGTTTTTCAACACCCAAGCAAATGAACCTAATCGTTGTAGTGTAGTATTAGGGTAAGCCTCGGAATTGATATCGTTCTCTAGGGAATAGGAATGCTAGTGAGAAATTACTACGCTAAGGTTGGGGTTGAGGAAGATTATTTTTTATCTTTTTTATGTTTTTTAGGAAATGGAAAGGTACGAATCTCGGGGTTTGGTATTTCTACCGATTACTCTACTATTATCTAATTATCTAAACTAAGGTGAGTGTAGTCTATGTCTATTGTTATGTGCTCTTATGATGGTTAAAAATGTGTTTACTTAGATGTTATTACTCCCTAGTTATCTCCTATTGATGGTTGAATTGTCAAGTCCTTATTCTTAACACGTTGTGTTTCTAAGGTCGTAGGGTATGCGTTTATCCCTAACTCTTTGAAGCTACCTAAGGTTAATGACTACGAAATCTCTAGGATTCATAAACTTAACACTAAGGTTATCTTTGGATATTTAGCCTACAATTCCACTAGTAACTATAAGCTAAATTCCAACAAAGACTAATCAAGCATTAATAACACAACGAATGACCTATCGAAATACTAGGTCAATCACAATTAAGATAAGAGACAACCAATCAATACTCAATACCTAGGTTTCATATATCTAAGCAAACACAGAAGTAAATTAGCCGGACATGAAGAACATGCAAGCATACACACAAACAATTGAAGACATAATTGAATCAATGAAGTAAAACACTTATCTTGTTGTAAAATAGGGTTTAGAACCCTAAGATATTGTACAAGACAGCCTTGGTTCGGTTTTGGTTTTTACTCCACAAAACTACCTCTCTAAAAACTGAAAAATTCGGATTCTACATATAGTGTTACAATATGCGACGGCGTCACTCTTTAATTGTGACGGTCGGTCGCCGCCATTAGGGTTTCGTCTTGGCAGCGTCAACTCGTGGCGGCGTCATCTTATGCTCGTGACTCGTCGACTTCAATCTCGGCCGTCTGGATCCAAATCTAGGCCGTCCGAGTTGCGACGCCCTACTCTTTAAACCCGATGCCGTCACTTGTAAATTAGCAATTTGCTCTCGAGTCGTCTCAAGATGTCTCATGACGGCGTCGCATTTAGCTTGATGACGCCGTCCCTTCAATTTCAAAGACTTGAGTGTCTCGATTCTTGACTTTGGCCATTTTCTTCGTATACTCGCGCCTTTTCGTCCGAATAAGTGTCATTCCAAACAATTTGCCTTCAAAGGACCTAAAAGTGAAAATGAGCGAAATTAAGTAGTAACGGATACAAAAGTGATCAATTAAGGGCTTAAATGACCCTCAAAAGTGTACATTTTAAATCCTTATCAAGATATCGATAATTTAAAGTTTTAATAGCTCCAAGATGTTTAAAAATTTTCATGAATCAGCTTTTCATTTAGGAGCTATTTGTTTGAAATAAAAGCTTGAAGTTAATGTATCCAAATTGAGCTATTTGTTTCAGAGGAGATTAGTTTCAAAAAGCTAAAAACTCTCCAAAAAGCCCCTACCAAACATGCCCTTCATCTAACTAGAACTTTCAGACATTTATAGTCTTCGTCCCATAAAAACTGTCAACTTTAACCTTTTTAAATATTTCTTTTTCAACTTTGACCTTAAATATTTTTGTTTGTGTTATATAATATGTGATGAAAATACATTTTAATCCTAATATATTCATACATTTTTCATCAAATGTTATATAACGCAAACATAAATAGGTCAAAGTTGAAAAACAAAAATTTTAAAAAGTTAAAGTGGACAATTTTGTTGGACTGATATAGTAATTACTATCATAACAATACTCAAAACACCAACGGGTTATCCATATTATATAATATATTACTCCCTCCGTCTCAAAATTATAGTTCCCTATTGACTTTTTCGGTATTTCTTTTCTAACTTTAACCGTAAATATTTTTGTTTGTATTATATAATACTTGATGCAAAATATATGAATGAATTGAGTTTTAAATGTATTTTCATTACTATATTTTTTCATCAACTATTGTATAACACAAACAAAAATATTTAAGGTCAAAATTGAACAAGAAAGACCAAAAAAGTAAATAAGGGACTATAAATTTGAGACGGAGGTAGTAGTAGTTTTTGACGTATTATATAAGTTAGCCCAAGCTCGTACAACCGAGTAGGGCCAACTACTAACCTAATCTCCAACAATCCGTAAAGTGTGTTCGACAAAGCTATTTGTAGCTCAAAACATAATCTGTTTTCTAAGCTATTGAACTAATAATAATAATAATAATAATAATAATAATAATAATAATAATAATAATAATAATAAAGAAAAAAAAAGTCGTTAGTAAAACTAAATTTTCATATTTAAAAAATGGAGTCAATTTCAAGTCTATGCTTCTTTTCAAATTCATGGACGATAATGTGCTTGTTTTAATTCGATGTTCCAACAGTATGCTCCTTCATTAAAAAAAAGAAAATTCAACATTCTCTAATCTCTCTTCGATATCATCACTTATTAATGTTTCATCCTCTTTTCTTGCTAGATAAATTCACTCAAAGTATAATTTCCTTACTTTCTTGTAAACATCTTTCAATCTTAAAGTCGAAATTGTTATTATGTAAAAATGTTATTCTTCTTTTTACCTCTTAAATATAAAGAAAAGAAACATCGAAATCACATATAATCTCATGTGTGATTCAACACATATAGTCGGCAATGTAAACTTTAAACGACTAATAGTTTGGACCATCTTAATGAAGTAGCTTATAAAAACATATAACATTTCTAATTGGTGTGTTATTTTAAATTTACTTCATATCTGATAAACAGCTTAATTCTTCCACCTTATTTTATCATCATACGTGTGCTTAAAATTTAGAGTTAATTACATAAATCGTCCTTGTGGTTTGGTAAAAATTACGGATCTTTTTCCTGTGGTTTTTTTTTAAGCGGGTCACGTCCCCGTGGTTTCTCAAAGTTACGGATCTTGTCCAATATTTGACCCGCTCGTTAAAAAGGACGTAACTTGACATGATGGACTAACGGAGGGTTAACCTTGTAATTTGGGTTTTCCTTCTCAAAATACAAACCACATGGACGATATATGTAATTTACTCTTAAAAAATAATAATAAATCTCTAATTTTATTTTACGAAAATATTTTAGTTTTATCAAAAAAAAAAAAAAAAAAAAAAAAAAAAAAAAAAAAATCTTTTTAAAATAATAAATTTTGTTAACAAAATATTACAAAATTTAATAAAAATTTATTTTACTATAACACTTAAAAAAACTGTTTATTTAAAAAATTAATTTTATTAAACTTTTTTATAATAATTAAAAAAAAAACTTTAAAAAAATTAATTTTGTTAAAAAAATATTATAAAATTAAAAAAAAAATCATTTTACTATAATATTTAAAAAAATCTGTTCATTTATAAAAAAATTATTAAAAAAAATTTAGAATCAATTAAAAAAAATAGAAAAAGTATTTTTTTTAATTTTATTATAAAAACGGATGAAAGCGCCATTTTTATACGTATAAATGTCCGTTCTAATGCGTATAAATGTCCTTTTTAAAACGTATAAATGTCCGTTTTAATTCGTTTTCGTACGTTTTTGTACGCTTTCGTACGTTTTATCAAAAACGTACGAAAACGCATTAAAACGGACATTTATGTGGTTTAATGCGTTTTTGTCCGTTTTTGTACGTCTTCGTACGTTTTCATCCGTTTTTATACGATTTTTTTTTCCTTTTTATAAAAACGGACGAAAACGTATAAAAATGGCGCTTTCATCCGTTTTTATAATAAAATTAAAAAAATGATTTTTTCTAATTTTTTTATTCTAAAAAAACTTAATAAAATTATTATTTTTTAAATGAACATATTTTGTTAAATATTATAGTAGAATGATTTTTTCTTTTAATTTTATAATATATTTTTAACAAAATTATTTTTTTTAATTATTATAAAAAAATTAATAAAATTAATTTTTTAATAAAGCAATTTTTGAAGTGTAATAGTAAAATGATTTTTTTAATTAAATTTTGTAATATTTTTTAACAAAATTTATTTTTTTAAGAGTAAATTAAATATATCGTCCCTGTTGTTTGTATTTTGAGAAAGAAAACCCGAATTACAAGCTTAACCCTCCGTTAGTCAATCATGTCAAGTTACGTCCTTTTTAACGAGCGGGTCAAAATTTGGACAAGATCCGTAACTTTGAGAAACCACGGGGACGAGATCCGTAATTTTCACCAAACCATAAGGACGATTTATGTAATTAACTCTAAAAACCAAACCACAAGGACGATTTATGTAATTAACTCTAAAATTTATGTTATAAAGTATTTATATATGCTATCCTCTCAATGTAACAAGCACACCATCGGATGAAAAAGAGCCAAATAACTTATCTCAACATGAATAACTAATGATTTACAAATCATTTAAAAGCTTATCTGTCTTTTGATTTTGTTATTCCGCGTATATTAAGAGTTAGAAGAAAGAAGAACGTAATGGTTTTAATAAAATAAACAATTTTGATTCTTGAATTTCAAAATATTGATTATAACGACGTAAAGGCGGTGGAGTTATCTTATCGTCTGTTTGACTTCCACTTCTATGTAAAGACGTAAAGGTAGTGGAGTTATCTGGCAAAAATAGTAAGAAACACGCATATACGATTTAGATCGAGGAGAGGGATAAGATTTTTTTTTTTAATTTTTTACTCTCCGTCTCAAATTCATAGTCCACATTTTTATTTTGGGAATGTTTCAAAATAATTGTCCACTTTCCATTTTAAGTAAGAACAAAAGAAGTTAGTGAGGGAATATTCTATTTGACTGGTTGAGATTTATAGTGGTATCACTTTTATTAAACTTTGTGATTTTTGTCTCCTGATAATAGTTTTGAGGCGGAAAGAGCAACATAGAAGCATACTGTTAGAATACAGAACTAAAACAAGTATATTGTTGTCCATGAGTTTGAAAAGAAGCACAAACATGGAATTGACCCTTTTAAACCGCTAAAAAATGTTATGGCATATGTAAATCGGGTACTAGAATAGGTTGGGTCAAATGGTCTGATGTGTATCTCGTCCCCACCTTCATCCTTGGTTTTTGATGTTAGAATTCTAAGGCTGCCCCTAGTAAGGCAATCCGATCGATTGGATCGATCGATCTCCACTCGATCGTGTTACTGTGGGAAGTCTCGATCGCAAGTTTTTTTTTATGAACTCGATCGTATATACGATCGACACAAATACACACATAAAAACAAAACTCTCACTTTTTAATTAATTTTATTAAAAGTCGTCTTTACTGGGGCACCCAATCGCTTGAAGTTCGCTGAAAAGAGAAAGCTGACGTGACAGGATAAATGGAAATGATTAACCCTCCTTACTGGGGGAGCCGTTTCATTACCAATCCCAGTCAACTCTTAAACTCACAGACGTACCCAAATGTGAAAATCGAGTGGGTGCTCGTCAAGCACATGTTTTTACAATTCTTACATGTACAATAGGCAAACATTTTATAACATTAATAACTTGTTAAAGAAGCGTGTTAAAAAATAAAAGTGATAATTTATGACTTATTGGTTAAAAATAAGTCAAGTTGATAAATATTTATTCCACAAAAATGTGTAGATTGATGGGAACACCTTGACCCCGGGTGCTTTTTAGCACCAGTCATTGTCCACCCCACAAGTAATAGCTCCGACAACTCTCCTGGCCTAGTGGGCACCAACTGGAGTGAGCACGAGCCAAGACTCGGACCCCTGAGCTCTTATTCCACAAATTCTCTCCAGTGTGCCCATAGATTTTGCGAAGGTGGGTACCTATATGAAGCAAATACCAAGGATGTGACTTGAACATGTGTCTATTGACTCAAGCACAAGTGCTCCAACCATTGAACTAATGTTCCATTAGTTTGATAAATATTTATTATGTTAATAAGTCTTGTTAGGTTTTGCTAAATGTTCAAAATTGTTCTACTTGAATATTTGTTGTAAAACAAGATTATATAACAATTATCCAACGAGTTTATGGTCGGTTTAGGTTTAGTAGATTGATGAAAAATTAAAAAATTTATTTTTAATTTTTCATTTGTTACTCTGTAACATATTAGTTTTCATAAACACATCACATAACATAAAATGGGTCGAATAGGTTGAGGTTTTAGAGAGAGAAAGTGGAAGAGAGTTGGGAACTTAGTGAGACAAAGAAAAATGATATTATGAAAAGCTCCAACCCTTTGCCTTGCTAGGCAAAGGGTATTTATAGGTTCTTACAAGGCACGCCTCCTACGAGTTGTGGATCAGGCATACAGTGGGTAAAGACCCGTCCGTCCTCCACTGTGTTACTTAACAAACTACTTACTAACACTAAATAACTACGACTACGAGCTTTCTAACGAATACATATACGTGAGGTGACCAACTCTTTAACTACAGGATTTTCTAAATCCTAGTAATCTCCCCCTGAGGGAGGTCACCTCAATTATTACAAACAGATATTACATTTTGGTGTTCTTGGATTATTGTTTAAGTTCTTTGCTCTATAGTCCATAGTCTTTGATTCTTCATTTTTTGCATGTTTTGTGCATTCAAGTGGAGGTCTTTAACTGATCCACGTGATAATGAGTTTTGAGCCAGCATTGTGATCATCAACCACCATAAATCTCTGACTCATCCTTTGTAGTGTTGCCATCATGTGAAGTTGTGACTTTTGAACCGACATGCTCACATTCTGGATCATGATATCTTCTCATCAGAGTTGCGGAAGCTTTTGTTGATTCATGACATTTGGAGCAGCGTAGCAGAAGCATGGAGTGAAAATATCAGAGTCACTTGATGAAGATACGCACTTATCATGATTTCTTTGAGATGAACGTGATGTGTGAGCATGCGGCTATGGATAGACCGCCCAATTCTGATTAGCTGCAACCGTCGGGTGTTCCCGCAAACAACGAGTTAGCAATAAAAAGCACGAAAGTGTCTTTGATCACTTTCGTTGAATAGGTTGCAAGAACCACGGTTCCCGTTGATCGATACAAGTATTGCTGTGATCGGTATAATTCAAGAATCTCCTGACGGGGTTTCACGGTTGCTCTAGCCGTTCTCAAACCGGAACGTCTCAAAGAAGACAACGCGGAGTGAGTAAACCAAGCAAATTGAGACTTACTGATTGATTAAAAATGATTTGAAAATAATCGCGTATTGCTTGCAGAAAGAGTTTTGCAATACGATGAAGGTTTTATAAGAAAAATCAATTTTCAATCATAAATACCCCTTTTAATTTTGAAACCTTACTACACAGTCGATGTGCTAGAAAAAAGAATTTTGAACACAACAACCGGTTTTTCGAAGGTAACCGTCAATCCATTCCTGAACCAGGATTGATTCAATAGTGAATCGTCCCATCGTTTCTGTCCAGTTGTCACATGATTGATCTAATGGATAGATCTCACATGCCACCCACCAAGAGATTGTTTGATGTTGGCTCTAGAAGGCTTTCCATCTTCATTGTGAATATTATAACATATCACTCGGATGTTCTGGCAATACCACAAGGATAATGCGTAGGACTCTTAAAGTATATTCTCACATTCCACATTGTGTGAAACTGTGAGTTTTCATTAATTGTGTCCTAATGAGATTTATTGATGATCTCTTGGCTCTAGACTCAATAGTGCACATTTGGTTCCTATGCCGGAGACTAGGGAGAGGTTCTCCTTTTTCAATATCAACAATCTCTAAGAGAAAGTCGATAGATTATGTAGGTTCCCCGTGAGAATGAAACAAGTCATTTTAAGAGGAACTTGAGTAGCTTGGGAAGTTTAGTGCGGTGTGTCCTTTGGGTCTATGACGTCTTGTCTTCAATACGGTGTTACCTTAGTAGACACCGAGTAGCATATGTATTGAACCGGTTTACGCCTAAGGTTGAATTATTAGAGGGCTATTTCTTTTCACCCTTTTCTCATTTCATTTCTTTTCATTCTTCAACCCCTTGATTGCTACAGAGACTTCATTACTAGAACCTTGTTGGGTTTATTCCGGTTCTAGCTCAATCTCGATCGGCACTCTTCCCATATTCTCATTTTTCTCCTTTTTCAATATACCTAAGGACTCTACACTATCTAGTGGATTGTCCTGGGTAGATCCTACCGCTTTGGCGAGATCGTGGGAGCAATTGTAACACCCCAAATTTGGCTTAAGCGGAAGCATACGTGTTATCCGGGAGCGTTACGAAATTGGTGAATCATAACACAAATGTCTGAGCGGAATACATACTCCATTTGATTTCATAAAGTAGTTTTAAACATTTTCTTACAACATTGTTTAGATAAATGGGCACATCCCATAAGTTCAGTGGTCCCAATATAAAAACATCTTTTATATGTAAAAATTCTTCCATAGAAATTTCTACGACCATTTATCCGCCTCTTGCCTTGCATCAATGATCACAACTAAGCACCTGAGAAAAATATGCTAGAAAGGTCAGCTATAAGCTGGTGAGTCCATAGGTTTAGATTAAAATAGTAAGTTTGGACCGTAAGCAAAGGCATGTAATCATTATCAAGAATATAATGATATATGGATGAAAGTCTATTACGTTAGCTCTAAGTTCATGCAACCGATACTCTGACAGTTTACGTATGCTAAAAGATGTCATACAATATAGGGGCCCATGCAAGTGTTTTGTCCCTCAACACTTGATTCCGACATGGTATACGTTTCGCCTTGGCCTAAGCATGGCCAACCGAGCGGAGGAGTCACCCTCAATAGATCTATTTATAACATTCGCGTTTCCCAATGGGGAATTGACGGTTCATGAAAAAGGGCATTCTTTAGGGACATAAGGGCTTAGGCTAAACCACGTAATAGTAATCATGTGATAGTTTTGGTCCATAAAATGTTTTGCATATTTCTCACCCCAAAATGTATAAAACAGTTTATCAAGTAAAAGTGGGGCTATGAAACTCACCTTGGCAAATGTGCAATCCAAAAGTGGGATTTAGTGACTGTTGTGAAGCGGCACCGACACGCGACCTAGACAAGGAGGGCAATATTTAGTTCATTGTTTTAAGTATTCCTTACTTAAGGTAGTTCAATGGTTTTTATAATTGTATTAATACTAAACGTAAATTTGTAAAAATTGTTAAAATGGTTTTACTAGTAAGTATACGGAGTATATATACTTTTCATGTTGACACTAACATGGTTTTTAAACCCGTAGTTTGGTTTTAAAAAATTTCAATGTTCCACTAGTAAGTATATAAATGTATATATACTTGGTTGAGTTGACACAAAGTGGTATTGTCGAAATTATATGTGATTGATCAAATTTCTAATTTTATTTAGAAAATACTTGAGTTAAATTTGAAGTCTTCCAAATTTAATGAACAATAAAATAGTTTAGTGGTCTTTATTTTTGTTCAACAAAAGTTTGGGTTCTTCATATTTATAATATTTGACTAGTGAATTGCTTGACATACACATGCTTATCCGAGTACGTTTGACGAAAACTTTGATGTAAAATTTATAACATGAATCGTGTCTTACGCATTTGTTTTGTGTAGACATATATTTTCACTTTTTCACTTGTTAGCATATACGCGTTTATGAGGTATAAGGATCCGAATGGATGACGATTTGGTTCGGCTCTATGGTTGATTTCGAGTTTCATGTTTCTCATTTTATTTTGTGAACCCGATTAATTTCTCGAACAAATACTTCGCGAGTAATATGGGCCGTGACCCGTGTTTATGGTGGCAGGGAACCCGGATTGGGCCTAGACCCGAAGTGGATTATATGTTAGAAATGGGCCTTTTGACTAAGTGTGACTTATGAGAAAAGAGATTGGTGCGTGAGGATGGGTTGTGGCCCAAGGGGATACAGAAATATAATTTGATGTTTATTAACTTTACAATGTTCCATTTCATCTCCTGTATACTGGACATTTGAATTTGACAAAGAGAAAAGGTGTCCATGCGCCATTTTAGTTTCTCAGGTGGACTTAAGTCTAGTTTTAAGTGAGCATGTTACAACAAAGAATTAGGATGTTATTATGGTTGTTTTTTACGCGGAAAACTCAACTTAACCGGTCTTGATTTCAATGTTTTGTTCGACTTTAGCATTACTTAGACTCGAAATGCCTAGATCCCTTGACAAGAGTTTAGATTTTCAGGCCTTATGACTAACCAAAAATTTTCACGCAAGATGTTATACAACTCGACCTGAGATGATGTGCAACTAAACATCTTGATTTTCTCTCTTCTTGCCATGGGTATTTTCGGGTGTAGAGAGTTTTCAAGCAAGATGCCATTAACTCGAGTCGAACTCGAACCAGGAGTGTCGCGACTAATGTGCTCAAGACACATCTCGACTCCGTGACTTGACTATAACTCCACGAATGGTACTCAGGCCAACATACTAACTTGGTGTGTTAGAATAAGGGTGTGGTAAAACCATACGATAGTTGAGTACTACTCATCCCGGTTTCATCTCGACATCCTCATGTATGCTTATGACTCATGACTTGTTTTATGTTAACTACATTCATCCACATTTCACTTTTATTTATCTTCTAGTTCGAAATGGTAGTTAATTAACAAAAATCAAAAGAAGGGGTTTACTTAGCTTATGACTTTGTCGATGGAAAATTTTACGAAATGAACGTCACCTGGTGTGAGCACCAAGGGGGGTTCACAGTCGAGCTAAGTAGCAACTCGATACCGATTGAGATGACAAATAATTCTTTTATAACCGAAAGTTATTAATTAATTTGATACAAGCTACTACGGTCACATTACTACGCAAGTTTTCGAGTACAAAACCAAGTGTTATGGCAACACTTCACTTCCAGTTTCAACACCATAAACATTGATATGATACTTATTCCTTACAAGGCTTATAAAACAAACTTTTTTTGGGTTTGTACATTTGACAGAAACGAGACCAAACAAAACAACATTTTCATTAACAACAAGAACACTTTACTTTACAATTATCTTAACCATTCATTATCAACTAAATTTATGAACTTATAAATACAAAGTTGAGTGATTTTCTTACAAGTAAGAAGATGATGATGAAGTCGAAGGTCAACTCAGATATCTAACACCACGACCGAACCCGTTCGATCCAAATAAAACACCCAAGTAGAAATCCTCTCCACTTGGCTTTCTTACCCTCTTTGTGGTGATATTTGGTGTGTGATACCCTTGGTTGCCTCGACTGGAATAAAAAGAGAAGAACCCAAGTAATTTTTGACTTACTCTCTCCTCTTGGGTATTTGGATTGAAGCCAAATTTAGTTAACTTTCAAATCCTAGCATATCTTGGACCTTGGCTCAAGGTAGATACAATGGAAGATGTGTATCTCTTGTGTGATTTTATTTTGATCCTTCTTGGCTTATTCGAATTACAACCGGCGCATCAAAGGTGAGATTTGAAGGACAGAAACTTGCATGTTTTTGGTAAGAGAGAGGAGTAGTTAATGGAATGGATATGTTGGGTCTTCTTCTTTTGGGAGATTCGGTCTATAAAGAAGGCGTAGGTGTAGAAGTAAGAGGTTGAAGAAGAGATCTTGGATATATTTGGTTTCCTGATCTCCTTTTCTTTCTTTTTGTCGTGAGTGGGAAGAGAAGGACAAAGAGCACATCTCCCAAAAGTTTATTTAATAGTTTCATTTATCTCAAATATGTAAGTATACATGTATTATCCCTTTTGTATAAATTGTTAAAATGTATGTGTAGGTACTTACATTTATGAATTATTTGTGTACTTGTATATATTTGTGTTACACTTACATAATTGTGTTTGAGTCTTATAGAGGTCTTTGCAGGTGTATTAATTATTTTGTGTCCCACGATATTAAATTGTGACCGATGTATCATTGTTTGATAACTTTTATAACGTGGTATTTTATAGTTACGAGTCTGAAATATTTTTAGCTTTGTAATATCTCATACCATGGACATTTGACATTTGTTTTATTGAGTCCTTATCATGGTGTCGATGCAGCGTGCGATGTCGGTCCTTTGTGGTAAGCGAGATAACCTCTCTTTCAAATTCAAATCATAAGACAAAATGAAATATTCATAAAATGATATGAATGCAAAAGTGATGCAATAGTCTACAGTATGCGAGTTAACTACTCAAATGGTCAGGTAAAGCTTATGCATGCTTAATGACTTATGCTTAGTAATAATAAATTACTAATTATCAGTTAAATTTTGGTGAAAATTTACCGTGTGTCACACGAATACCTAACCTAACCATCCTTATATCTCCATGCATAAAATAAATTGGTCGGTCTTTTGGTATTGTTCATTCCGCCTCGAAACCAATTGAAAACCATTTGAAAATCAATCAAGGTACTTGTGATATAAAATCAAAGCGTTTTGTACCTTAATTGTCTTTGATATTTTAGAAATGCTCCCCCTCAACATGTGTTTCAAGTGTTAGAAATTATTTTAGCACATGGAGGCAAGAGGACTTTTGAAATCTTAGATTGAGAATGAAATATCCAATCTTTGATTAACATTTTCTAAAATAATCATCATCACTTCCCGATCAAATATTGTATTTTAAGTGCTTTGGATGAAATATTTTGAGAAGGATGAGGTTTTCTTTAGATTGCTCCCCCTCAATATGTGCATCGAGATTCGAAAGAGTTTTGCACATATTAGAAGGAACTTGCACTTTGAGATAAATCAATCACGTTTCAATCCTTTTTGGTTTAAGATAGATGCTCCCCCTTAACAAGTGCATGGAAAATTTGAAATCGTTTGGCACATGTAGGGAGGAGTGCTTGTTATTATGTTTCTAAAACCACTTATCGAATTATCAGTTTATATTCAATTTAAATCAAAAATTCTCCCCGATCACAATTTTCAAACCCTTTGAGATTTGTGATATCAATTGATTTAAATATTATCGAAAGCTTTTTTGAGGAGAAAATGTGACTTGATTTTAAAACATTTAGCTGATAAGGATCAGATTTTGAGACTTTAAACTCCAATGATCAAACATGCTTAGATATCTTATGAAAACACAACATTAGCCTTGGTCTGGGTCCAATTGTACAAAAAATGTTCTTTTGATTTTCCGAAAGTAGACCTTGCTCATTTTCGTGCCAATTGTTTGAAAAATAACCTTTTTATTTTGATTGAAATCATTCTCCCCCTTAATCAATGACCAAAGTTGTTGATTGAGTGATAGAGATTTTGACAAATGATTAGTCCATATGATTTTCAAAATTTAGTCCGAGTTATTTTCAAAGAAATTTAGTTTTCATTAGATGACAAATATTTATAAGGAAAAATATTTGTGAGGAAACATTTGTCTTTTTGGCGACAAATTTTCCTTATTATGAACTTATGTTTTTAGAATCAGAGCATGAGGTTTCAAAAACTAGATTAAGCATGGCTCTGTTCTATCTTTTAAAAACGGGTTACTGCCTGAAATGACAATAAACCTACATTTTTCTCCATCTCAATTATTTTTTTTAAATATTAATTAACAAAAACTTTATTACATTTCGAACTTCATCTAAAGACCAGTGTCATGTTTGAATGACAATTCAAAGTCCGTAGATGTTATCGAAACGGGAAAAGATAACTGATGAGTGTCTAAATACTCATCATTTTTGTGTAATCTAAACTGCAAAATCATCTGAAAACACTCAGAAACACATCAAAATGATCAAAATATCACAAATCGGTGTTTTATGAGTTTTAAATGCAAAAATATCAAAATCGGATGAAAAACATATCAAATTTGCAAAATTGCGGTTTAGTCCCCAGTTTCAAAATTGTCAAAAATAGTCCACAGAGTCAAAAATTTCAAAGAAAAATCACCAAAGGTCCTTTTAAATCATAATTTGTCAAATTTAGTCCTTTGGTGAAAAATATCAAAAGTTTTGAGAAAATTACAAAAATGGTCCTCCAAGTTTGAAAATTGGCAGAAATGGCCCCTGGAAAATTGCAAAATGGCATTGTTGGTCCTTATACTTTTGAAAGTTGTCACTTGTGGTCCCTTGGAATGACTTTTCTGAATTGGCAGCTTAGGCCCCTCAAGTTTCAGATTTTACATATTAAGTCCTTGGAGTTTTAAACTACTTAACTCAATTTTGGACCCTTGCCCACCTTTGACCCCCTGCCAATTGAATTGTGAACCCCCCTTGGATTATTATATCCAGTCAAATGGTTTGACTATCACACTGTTGGCGCCAAAGTCCTTCTTTCCCGACCCGCCTGCTTCACTCACACCACAATCAACCCCCTCCTCGCATATCACTCTCATTGTCCCCGCTCATCACAAAAACAAGAATCATTTAATGATCCTTCTACCCCTCACTCAATCTCTCCCATTTGGCAGTTTAGAGATTTGGCGCCAAAAAGCCATTTGAATGGCCAGGATTGTTTTAAGCCATCCAACGGCTAGAAATTGATGGGAATGAATCAGAGATGAAAGAGAAAGTCCATGGATTATAAAAAGAAGCATTTGGAAGCAAGAACGAGAGTCTTCTAGTTTTTAATTTTCTTCCTTATGTCGTTTTTTATGTCAAGATGTTAATTCAGTGTTAAACTTGTATTATTCTGTTAAATTATATTAAACTTAAGTATTCAAGTTTATTGCAATTAAATTCAAGCACAAATTCCAGTTTATGTTTACAAATGCAAGTTCTAGTTCACTGTTTCAATGAGCAATCTCAAATACTTAAATACAAGTGATTAGAAGTTATTTTCAAGCTCAAATAAGCTTGTGTAAGCTTATAACAACCTTTCATAAGCTTATAATCAAGTTTCATTCACTTTTGAACTTAAGTCAACAAAAGTCAACTGGGTGAGCATAAATGGCATGGACATGGTCAATGGTTGATGCAGGCTTGGAATGAGGTTGAAATGGAAGCTATGGGGTGGTTTGAATTAGGGTAGTGATTCATGGTTCTCATTTTGCTAACCATTGTGGTTTGGACTATGTGTAAGTCAAAAATTAAAGTTTCATGCATAATCTTTATTGGAGGTTTAAATCTATTAAAACCTGTTCTAGCAGAAGTAATTTAGTCATATTAAGTTAGTTTGATCATTTAAATAAGTAGGTTCTGGTTTAATTCATTTTGAGCTCTAACCAAGTTATAAAGGAGTGTTTGGAATTCTTGTTCTATCATCATTAAGGTGCATTCGGTGGTTAGGTTTTAGTGGTTCATGTTTGTTAAGTGTAATTGAGCTCAATTGAGTCAAAGTATTGGTGCTGCAAAGCCAAAGTCAAAATTACTCTCAAATCATCAACTTTGTCCAAGCTGTTGCGGTTTTGAATTGCAAATCACCATTTGTGTGTAAAATCATTAAGCTTGTTTGCATTACAGTTGTTTTATCATATTACATCGGTTTCAAACCAAAAACTTGATCCAAAGTTCAATTTGGTCAAAGTTCATTAATTTGTCAAAAGTCAAAATAATTAAAATCGGTTTTGGTGTCAGTTACAAGGAATTTTATTGAACTCAAATTTGGGTCTTATCAAGTGAGATTTGCAGCTTCATAAACCTCATCTGGTCCAGTATCTTATTAGCATTTTAGTTGAATTTTATCAAATTTTTACAAGCTTCAAATAAGCTGTTCTTTTAGGCTCATATGCCCTGCTCCACTGTTCTGTCATTGAACTGAGTTTTCTCAGTTTTATCTAGACTTGCACAAGGCTCATTAGAGCTTCCCATAGTCTAATTTTTGGTTCAAGTAATCTCAACCAGGTCCTTTCCAAGATCCAATTCTTATTTTTCAGTTTGAGCTTATTTATAAGCTTGTGCAAGTGTTCCAAGTTGCTACCCAAATCTGTTTTAGCTTTTAAAAGCTCACAACCTCAAATCTTAGCATCTTGTGATTTAGTAGCTGTAGCTTGTTGATACTTATTGCATTTTGGTCATTTTAGCTTATCATAGCTTTGGTAAACAGTTGGGTAGCTTTTGGATTCCATTTGGCTTATTAAAGTGCTTATTTATAAGCACTAGCTACTTCAGTTGCATATCCCTCCTCATAACCCTATGTTTTTCTAATTTTCCTAGCTTTCTAATATTATTTTAGAGTTTTCCTGAAATTTTCAGATTTTTCTAAGGTGTTTTACTATTTTCTTAATTTAATTTAGTTTTAATCCTTTTAATTAGCTTTAAATACAAATAATTAAGAAAAGTCTCAAAAAAATAAGTTTTCATTTTTCTTAAGTTTAGATAAATGTAAAAAGCTTAAAAAGTATTTTTCCCTATTTTTCTCCTTTTATTTGGTATTTTTAATAATTTAAATTAGTTTTAAATAGTTTTAAATTAATAATAAATATATAAAAAGCCTAAAAAATATATTTTCTGTTTTAAAATTAGTTTTATCATATTTTAGATTTTTCTAAGTCTTAAGTTTATTTTTCTAGCCTTATTTCATATTTTCTTTTATTTTAGAGTATTATTAAATAGTTTAAATTAGTTTTAATTAATAATAATTACATAAATAGTTGTAAAATAATTTTCTTTTCTATAAATTTTCTCATATCATTAGGTTTGTAAAATGTATTTTCATATTTTTAGGATTTATCTTGTGTAATTTTCACGTTTTTGTTTGTACGTTTACGTAATTTTTAATTTAAACGTAAGTTTTAAGCTTTTAAGTTTTAAACGTTCATCACTTTAAATATAGTGATAGCGTTTATTTAATATCTTTTATCTTTTTAATTTTCTTAATTTGCATTTAAGTCGCTTTATTTTATAATCTTTTTCAGTAGTGTAATTATCCTTTTCAAATCCTTTCTGATCACTATCATTAGTGATCATTCTATCGTCTGAATCAGTGTTGTACACACCATTGAGTCTCCGTGGGACATAACGACACAGGAATCCACTTGTATTCTCGATCTTCATTGCATCGTATACGAAATTGTTTTAAGTGCGTAAAGACTTGACGGTTTAGAGCAGAATCAATAACAAAGGAAATAATATTTTTGGAATTTTTCAAGATTTTCTAATTTTTATGGGTTTTGAAAGTTTTATAATTTTCTATTTTGCTTTTTGATAAAATATATACAAAAAATAGATGAAGAAAAACCTTTACTCCTCTTCTTCCTCTTGAAGACGTTTGAGTGTTTCCGGTTGTAGACTATTTAGTCAAGTTATGGAAGAATAAACTCAAACGTTCTCAGGAAGAGCTTTAGTGAAGATGTCTCGGCGATATTCAATTCTCACAAAATATAGTTCCACCACACCTTTCTCTACTTGTTCCCTGATGAAATGATGTCGAATGTCGATATGCTTTGCTCTTGAATGTTGAACATTGTTGCAGCAGAGAGCAATGACACTTTTGTTATCACAATATAGAGGGATTTTGTTGAATTCAAAGCCATAGTCAGATAATTGTGATCTCATCCATAGGATTTGAGCACAACAAGATGACATGGCTATGTATTCGCCTCTGTAGAGGATATAGACATACTCATTTGTTTCTTTGAAGACCGACTACTAATTTATCTCCCAAGAATTGAGCACCACGATGTGCTTGACGTGTATCTTGACACCCCGCATACTGTTGTTAGTGACATATTGGTGTCCTTGGATACCGAGTCCCATGTTAATGGTTCCTTGGAGATACCGAAAGACCCGTTTAACCGCTTCAAGGTGCTTTTGGTGAGGCTTAGCACGGTATCTAACACACATGTATACAACGAACATAATATCGGTCTCATGGTGTGAGGTACATCGAGGATCAATTATACTTGATATTTTGTTTGATCAACCATGATCCACGAGTGGTCCTCATCCGGTTTAGTGCGCTCCACCATTGGAGTGTCAGCGGTCATCTGAGTCAAATCCAAATTTCTTTAAAATTTCATTTGCATATTTAGATTGATTAATAAAATGCCTCCGGGACTTTGTGAAATTTGTAATCCCAAGAAAAATGACATTTGTCCCATCATAGACATTTGAAATTTGGAGCCCATCTCCTTTGAAAGCGGTCGCATTCATTAGGGTCGGTCGAGGCAAAATAATATCATCAACATAGATTTGAGCGTGAATTAAGTGTTTTCGACTTTACGGTGAACAATGTGGTATCAAGCTGCTCCTTTCTTGAATCCATTAGTTAAGAGAAACTTTGACAGTGTATCATACCATGCCCTTGGAGCTTGTTTCAAACCATAAAGGGCCTTCTTCAAGCGATAGACATGGGTAGGATGCTCTGGATTCACAAAACCTTCGGGTTGGCTGACGTAGACTACTTCTTTGAGATCTCCATTCAGAAACACAGTCTTTACATCCATATGATAAACTATCATGTTCTTGCTAGCTGCATTAGCCAGGAAGATTCTGATAGCCTCGATTCATGCAACCGGTGCAAAAGATTCCTCAAAGTCAATACCATCTTCTTGTCGGTATCCTTTAGCCACTAGTCTTGCCTTATTTTTCAGAACATCACCATGTTCATCAAGTTTTACTTTAAAGATCCACTTGAGAGCAATGATCATAGCACAATCTGGAGCTGGTACTAATTCCCATACATCAAGACGATCAAACTCATGGATTTCTTCTTGCATAGCACTAAACCAGTTGTCCTCAGACATTGTTGTTTTGACATCTTTAGGTTCAATCTTTGATAATCTGAAATTGAAGAAGCACTATAAGGCATCGTGGTAAGTTGTTTACAGTGGATCGGACGAGAAGATTCCCAATAATGTTGTCCAATGGATGATCATGTGTCCATTTTACGATATGTTCATGTGGTAGGTGATGAGAACCGATGTAGCGAAATTTAGATCCCCAGTGAAGATGGTTCAGGTGTTGGTTCAGGGGCAAATATATTTTCAAACGGTGCATCTTCTAGAGTGGCAAAGGGGTTATCTCCATCATAGTTGGCAGAAATATTTCCATGATGTACACTCGAGGATTGAGGATTTGAGGATGATGATGAGTGATCTACAGCAGGCGCTTCTTGAGATAGAGACACAGAAATGGTTGGATTATCTGTGTTGATTGGATTAGGAGTCGCCATTGTTGATGGTGTAGAATGAGCATTATCAAGAGGTTTATAGTATTCATCAAACATTGGATCAAATAATTTCTTTAAATCTTCTCCCGATGGAGGTACATATGGAACTGTAGGTGAAGGATTATGTACAAGAGAAGAGCTAATGGGACTATTTAATGAATGTTGAAATGCGGGTCCAGAACTAGATTGTCCAGGAGCCATTTGCTCATACAGCTCATCGAACGTAACGTGAATAGTTTCCATGATATCTCGGGTTCTTTTATTGTAGATTCGGTAACCCTTCTGGTTTGGTGCGTAACCAACAAAAACTCCAATGTACACCTTAGCTCTTAACTTTCCTAAATCTTGACCATCATTCGTTGGATAGCATAAAGCACCAAATACACGAAGGAAGGAAAGATCTGGTTTACGGTTGTGGACAAGTTCGTAAGGGGTTTTTCCATGAGTGGTGTGAATAAGGGAATGGTTTTGGGTGTAGCATGCAGTGGCAATAGCTTCCGCCCAGAGAAACATTGGAACCTTTGAGTAAATCAGCATAGTCCTTGCGGCTTCGACAATAGTTCGATTTCGTCTTTCAACTACACCATTCTGTTGAGGAGTACGTGGAACACTTCTTTGATGGCTGATTTCAATGCTTTCATAAAGCGACTTAGTTCTTTGTTTACAAACTCGGTTCCATTGTGCATTGGGATAATTCGACCGTTTTATTAAGTCGAACTGCGGCTATTTAATAAGTTTGATGATGACATCTGGAGTTTCATCCTTTGACCTCAAAAACTTAACCCAAGTGAACCGAGAATAGTCATCAACTTAGCACATATTTCTTCCCATTTATGGTTTGCACTCTCATGGGTCCGCACAAATCCATGTGAAGAGTATGAAGAACTTTCATAATTGAGTTTGCAGGTTTGGGTTTATGGGCGTATTTCTTGTTTTTTCCCAATTTGCATGCTGAACAAAGATGATCTTTCTCATATTTCAATCTGGGCAAACCTCTTACAAGGTCCTTTCTAGAAAGATCATTTATGGTTCCGAAGTTCAAATGATTGAGACGACGATGCCATAACCATGACTTTGTTTTCGAAGCCTTTGACAACAAGCAGATTGGAGAGGACTTCATCATGTCTTCGATAGAGATGGTGTACAGATTGGTTCCACGGGTTCCTTTTAAAAGTTCAACACCATCAAGTTCTCTAACGAAGCAAGTATGTTTTCTAAAGGCCACTTCTAGATCTGAGTCACATAATTGACCAACAAAGAACAAATTATGACCAAGACCTTCAACATAATAGACCCTGAAAATTACACTGTCGCCAACAACATAATCTTCGTAACCGATAATTTCCCCAAAGTGTTCGTTCCCGAATCTAACAGTCCCGATGAATTTACTCACGAAGTTCATGAGCCGAGAGCTATCTCCAGTCATATGCTTGGAACAACCTGAGTCCAAATACCACAGAACAATGTGTACGACCTGCAGTTGAACACAGACAAGTATGAATGACTGGATAATTTGGATCCCCATGCAAGAATGGGTTCCATTTGGTTAGTAAATGAGATTGGAACACCCACATCAGAAGCAGAATCAATGATATCATTAGAGGTAGATGCAGGACTAGTAGTGACAGTAGATCTATTCAAAGTGTGTTCACTTCTCAAAGGTAAAATTCTACCAGTGGGCATCCATTTCCTAATGGGCATTGATCTAGATAATTTAGGGCACAATTCATTAAGATTGAATTTATGACCAGTAGGTTTCCATTGATAACCTACATTACTAAAATTTCTTCTTGATGGTTTCCAATGTTTTTTAACCTTTTTCCACCATGGTTTTCTGACCTCATTAACCTGTTTAGCAGTTCTAACAGTTTTGACTGAAGGCTTAGCAACATATTTTACTTCATTCACAGCACATTCATGATAAGTATCAGAAACCAAATATTCATTACATGTTTTGCAAATCGTAGCAGAATTCGAATTAATTACAGTACGCTTATAGCTAATACTAGAATCAACACAATTCGTCTTATTAAACTCAAACTTATTGTTCCTTGGATGGTCTTATACTTCCTTCCCTTGATCACTCTTAGCTTGCGAGGTCCTATCTTGCTTTGTATTGCACGGAGGCTTTGACACCTTGCCTTAGTGTCACCGATTAACTCTGTAGAGGAGCGATGGGAACATTAGTTGGTTTCACTACTTTACGCATTCTGGTCTAGAAGTCTTTGGGATCGAAGTACTAGGAGGCACATCAAAGGATACTTGCTTGACTTTGGGCATAGAGCAAGGCATAACTACTCTATCTTTCTTAGTACCAAATTTAGGACATATAGTTATTAGGCATTCTATGACTCACGAGATCGTTTGGCATATAAGCATGCATCCTTAATCGCACTATCAAGTGGCTTCTCTATCTTATCCTCTTCAACAATCTCACGGAGACATTCTAGATTATCCTTAAGGTACGAAAAATATGTTTGAAGTGCAAGTTCATTATTCTAAGATGAGGTGGAATGTACTTCACGGTCATAGCATATTTAGCACAAGCGAGCACCTTTGGTGCGATAGTCTCACAATTGGTGATTGGCATTTTCCCTTTTTTACGACTCTTGATTCTCAATTTCATTTTGCAAAGAAGTTACCTTTTCGTTGTTCTTGTCACGAGTGACTTTAATTGATTCATATAACTCTTTGAAATGCAATTTAACCTTTTCATTTTCCGCTAGAAAACATTCATTTTCATGTTGTAATGCATTAATGATGTTTTGAAGATGAAAATTCTGAGAATTTTGAGAATCTAAAGGAGGAGGCATTTGGGGCAGTCACATCATTCTTTTCACTCTTTAATTGTGAGATTTGGGTTTTCAATCTTTTGATCGTGTTACAATGAGCTCGAATATGTTCATCACGTTTGCTAATTCCAAAAACTATATCAAAATCAGGAGCATCCGACGATGTCTTGGCATTTGAGGTTTTAACATTTTCTTTTATATGTTGATATTTTAATTGCAAAGAAAGATGTTCAACTTCCAATTTAGAAAAATGTTTGACCAAGTTATCATGATCATCCTGTTCATACAATTTTGAATTTGTGGACTCAAGCTCAACAACACGATCATGGGAAACTTTCAAGGCAACAGATAATTCATGAAATTGAGAAGCAGTAATAGAATAATTCGTAACAGTGTAGAACACATCCTGAGCAACACATCTAGAAATCAAGTTATCATTTAATATATGCAGATTTTTCCTCTCAATTTCATTACTTTTAAGCTCACGTTCATAATCTTTGACCTCAATTTCCATTTCATTGAACACCTTTTTAATTTCTTTAATCTCTGTATCTATGCTCTTTTGAAGACTCTCAAATTGTTCTTTAGTAGTTTAAAGAAAGGCATGACCTTAGTTAAATAACACTATTTAGTTTGATCAAAACCCCTTTCTCCTTCAGTAATCCCTGTGGGTGTAATTCTCTTCTTACACGTTTTCTCAAAATCAACAAATAATTGATAGACTACATATAGGTTAATAAGGTCTTGCTTTGAGTAGAAAGAGTTATGGGCACTAAATGCATAGGTGTATTTGGGGGATACACAGTGGCTGGAGGCATTTTCCTACAAGAGAGATTCTTCTCAATAAGAATATCAATGTTTTGTTTATCCAAATCTTTCTTCCATAATACTTGCTCAGGGGTTAATTGAGTTTGAGATTTAAACTTATTCAAGGCTATCCAATTTTCTTTAGTGTAATCATGAGATTTAGCATTATATTATTCTTTATACACCAAGGATCATTTAACTTCTTTGCCATTTTCTCCCTAGAGGCATCTTCTAATTTTCTATCCTCTTTAGTGCTTCCTATACATGATGGTGTTTGCCTAGGCTTAAGGATCTCATTACCATCATAAACTACCTTTTGAGCAGCTCTAGCTATTTTACCATACTCGGGATTGAGTTCTTCTACAAGGGGAATACTATGCTTATCGCTTAATACTCTATGCTTAGTGATCATGTGAGCAGTTTGAATAGTGTTCCCTTGTACGTACAGTTTGTTTTCAAGTTTGTTTTTCAAAGTTTTTAGGTTGGAAAAGTCATTTAAAAGTTTTGATTCCTTAGCAATAAATTCTGTTTAAGCACTTTTACATTTCTTGAAGTTCTTGCTTTTGTATGATTTTATTGAGCTTTTCTTGTAAGGAGTTTAACTCTTGTTTTAACATTTCTTCCTAAAATTACTTTTTCTAATAATTTATGCGTATTTGGTTATCCATCTCCCGCTCACGGGTAGTCGGTTCAAATTGCTTACGTTGTTCATATATGGCAACTTGTTCTTTATAGGCATTTAGTTCGAGGTTATGGAATCATCGGAGCACATGCGGTGTATTCATAAAAATATAGTCATCATTGATGTAGAAGATGCATCACTTGGTACAATTTCACTTTCATCTTGTTTCACATATTGATCATATGGGACAACATTGTTATTACCCATATTTTCAATATTTGATTCAATGATTTCGATTGATTGTACTTTGTCGTGAATCTTTGCCCATCAATCTCATCGTATAATTTTAATACCTACGATATGATCGATTCCTTGGAGGATTGGCTTTGTTGTGGTGAAGAGACCTTTGGAGAGACCATTGGTGAAATGCTAGCCATGAAGATGGTGCAGGCGGTTGGTTCATCATCGACATCGAGTCAAATGCATCACGATCGCAACTTGAAATGCATTGGGATTGTTCGACCCATACCAGACCTTTGTTTGTTCATCCACATCGACATCATAAGTTTTGGCATTTCCTCGACTAGGAACAACAATTCTTCCTCATTCAACTGACTCCACTATCTTGAGCTTGCACTAGTAGCATTTGTCCACAAGTACTACGCATTTTGTGGACATTTTGGAAGAGTGCGGTTCATTGCTATGTGTCCTTCTCCACCACAGTTGTAGCACTTGATTGGCTTTCCTTGTCCTGGGCCATGTTCCTTCCACGATTCGATTACCCGCATATCCTCCACCTATACCGGCATTACCATAACCAACACCAACCCCAACATTTCCTTGCTCATTATGTGGAAGATAAGCATTATGCCTTCCACCTGCGTTTTGCACAACTACCCTTCCATCTTTAACCGTAGCATGATTGTGAAGGTTAGAAGCGATTCGAGATGATTGTTGGTAGGTGGGGTAAAGTTCGAGTTTTGCTTAACCATTAGAGCCACTTGATGAGAAAATTGTTCCATGAATGAGTCGAAGGCTTATAACTTGGATGCGGAATAAGTTTGTGATTACCATCCCGATGGGTATGACTTGTGATGCTTTGGTGGTTATTCCTACATTAGTGTAGAATGCGGTTGAATCATTTGAAGAACTTGCATCACCGATCTTGGTATTAAACTTTTCCATGACTATTTGTTCAAATGCGACATGCTTCTCATTTTGGAGCAAATAAGCATACAATTGCTCGTAGTTGGTGTTCCTCAATCCTTTGTTCGGTTTATTGCGGTGACAAATTTGTGCCATTCGGGATTCATGTTGTTCACAAACTTTGAATTGAAATTTGGATATTTGGCATTGTCATTTTGATGTTCCTCATATCATTCACAAGCTTGTGGAATCTCACATAATATTGATAACACTTTCCCACGGTTTCATTTTAAAGTTCTCAAAGTCATCATAAAGTTTGAGACTCCATGTCTTCTTTAGTCAATTCGAACTAGAGAGAACATCTTAACATTGTCCCATACTGCCTTAGCTTCAGTGTTGTGATTGATCAGCTTGTAAATGTCCTTAGGTAAACCTTGAAGTATAATGTTTGAAGCCTTGATGTCTGCATCGTATCTCTTCTTCTCCTTATCATCAAGCTCATCATACATCTTTGGTCTATCCAATCCTAATATAAATGAACCATCAGCAGCAGTTTCAAGGATATCTCTGGTAGTCTCAATTAGATATGGTCCTTCATCAATTGACTTAAGGATGTTAACCCCATTTTCCTTTCCTAAGCAATACAGTCTGATTCTTTGAGATCACGAGTCATAATCGGTTCTATCCAGCATGGGAGGACGAGTATCGGATCTGCGGCTTGAGCGTCATCGACAGCGGAAGAAGTGATTGTAGACATGATTACGATTCCACGGATTTTACTACTCTTTGATTAAACCAGGAAATAGATTCTTTCACGGGATTTTACTAAATCAAGAGAAAATCGTAAAACGTATCACAAAGATGATAAGTCTCAAAAGACAAATCGCATACAAGACAAATAGCACTCTTGACAAATCGCACTGATGACAAATCGCACTGTTGACAAATAGCACTGATGACAAATCGCTTCCTACACAAATCGCTTTCTGTACAAATCGCTTAAGTGTCAAAACGCTTAAGTATCAAATCGCTTTCTTGACAAATCGCATTAAGAGACAAATCGCTTAATGTTGACAAGACGCTTAACAGTCAAAACACATAGCACACAAATCGCATAAGTACACAAATACACCCACTACTTCCACTACTTTGTCATTTCTTGTCGTTTTGTCTCAATAGACAAATCGCATACCAGTCACATCGCTTCAGGAATTATGACAAATCACTTCAATAAGCGTTCATTAAAGAGACAAATCGCATATTGTTCAGCACAAATCACATGAAAGAAATAGTATTCGAGACTCAAATCGCATACTTGAAACTTTCAAAAACCAATACTTTTCTATCCAAAACCAATCCAACCACGATGATTCAAGCCTTCCAAACCAAAACCTAAACACTTATAATGATTCTAAACACAAAAGTAATATCAAAATTCAAACTTTAACACAAGAAATGATCCAAATGATGCAAACTTCTCTAAACTCATTCAAACCCAAAAACCTTATGAAAACCACTAGAAATCCAAGAACATGAAAGATGAGTGATCAAACAATGGCTCTTGATACCGAATGTAACATATTGGTTTTCATAAACACATCACATAACACAAAATGGGTCGAATAAGTTGAGGTTTTAGAGAGAGAAAGTGGAAGAGAGTTGGGAACTTAGTGAGACAAAGAAAAATGATATATGAAAAGCTCCAACCCTTTGCCTTGCTAGGCAAAGGGTATTTATAGGTTCTTACAAGGCACGCCTCCTACGGGATGTGGATCAGGCATACAGTGGGTAAAGACTCATCCGTCCTCCACAGTGTTACTTAACAAACTACTTACTAACACTAAAGAACTACGACTACGAGCTTTCTAACGAATACATATACTTGAGGTGACCGACTCTTTAATTACAGGATTTTCTAAATCCTAACGTACTCAAAATTATATCTTTTTCTTTCAAACACAAACGAGTCGACCTAACCCAAAACCCATTTAGACCTTGTTGATACAAAAGTTGGACGTTCCTGATTTGGAGCTCCGGTTCTCGTACCAATTGAGAATTCTTGCTTGAGACACTGCGCACTAAGAGACAAGAAACACCGTTAGGCTACAGTGGGATTGTCTCCCGATTATCCTCCGTGAGTGAGTAATCGGTTTAGGGTTTAAGGAGTTTTAGGGTTATGAGATCGTACCTTAAGCGAGGATATGATTCCCTTTATATATGCGGAATCCTTGTTGGTTCCGTATTCCCCAACCTTGCGTATCCCGCCTAAGTCGGTTGGGAATGATTATCTTCTTGTTTTAGAAGATATCGGATATCTATTAAGTAAATAGATATGGGCTTGGGCTTTCGTGAGCCCAAACATGTATTAATATTGGCCCGATTCGTACCGGGCACGAAAGTATCGGTCGTAGTCGGGTTTATGACCGATACCGGACTATCGTCATCATGTCCCCAGGTCTAGTATGCGCGATGCGTAGCTGCGGATGCTAGACTAATGACCGTAGTCAAAAACAAATAACGTCTGAAGCGTATCCAGAAGCCATACACCTACCGTAGGTGCAATGTATCGAGACATCCAGTGAATAGGTAATGCCTCGTTAATCGGGGAAAATTCTTGCCCGTTGTCACATCAAGCCATCTCGACCACACAATGAAGACTAGTGGAATCACGTGTCGCCAATCGTGTGGAAAGAAGAAGTATATAACTTGGCGATTCATTTTCACGGATTCCTCACGGTAAAAACACCATCCGCCATTTCTAAAGCATTTGAAGAGTCGTTATCCCAAAAGTAACCAACCACAAAGGTAATCGCGTGCGATATAGCAAAAAGTATATCATCATGGTTAAGCGGTTGTCGACTTTACCTCCGACCTTAATTTGATCGATCGATGGAATTTTCCTCAGTTACTTTATACCGGGGCGTGCATCCGGCGGTTCGGATCGCGAGCCACGATTGCGGATTTCCCGAAGGAAAGTGGGTGTATACACGGTTATTAATTTGCGAATCAGCGTGTGCCCTATCACGCTTTACGTGCGATGTGTTAAACTATTATCGTTACACATATCGCGGTTGCATTGTATCGGTAGCGGCTAAAATTACCAATTTCGAGGTAAATTGCCGTGCATTGAGGATTAACCTACCATCCACTTATTCGCGCCTTTTATCACACACATGGGCGCATGGGTGGGTTTCCTTTTCAAAAGCATTTGGTAGATTACGATCTGCTATCTGAGATAAGTTAGATGCCTTGAGGAATTGGAGGAATACTTCTTACGGGTAGATGATACATGTTTTCCACGGAATTATGATTTTTATACCAAGGGAGCGCTGAGAGGGATGAGTACCCGGTGCACGGGTCTTATAACATCGAGGATGCGGGCCGATAAATCAAACCGCATCCCATCGGTGCATATCACGAGGGATTTTTGGTGCGCATGGGAATCGGTAGTAATTATTATGGCCACGAAGATGAGATCCTATATTCTTAGGCGCCAATGGCGGGGTGGGTACTTATTCCTCCGTACTTGATGTGTAAATATTGTAAGAACAATCTTCCGTACATGTTGCGCATAATATAACTTTGTTTGTATATGTGTTTTGTCTTGCGTAGAGATGGATACATTTACGATCGTCATGCATTAGCGAAGCCCGCGGTAGTGAGGGCGAGAGTACGACCGTTGAGGGATGACGAGGAGCCAATATTAGGCTGCATTGCGAGGCGTGTCATGGGCCGACCGCGGGGATCGAGGACCGGTTCCTCCGTTGCGGTGGAGGCAGCGCCTCTGCAAAGCCGTCCCGATCACGAGGTGACTCCGGTGGTGGCGCGATCACCGCTCGTAGCCGTAGCTCATCACGAAGAGAAGAAGAAGAAGAAGCTGCGCTTAGTCGCAAAGGACCGAAGAGATCATGGTGCGGGCCCTTCAAGGAAAAGCGTCCGTGATTCAAGCGTGGAGTTGTCCTCCAGCGATGAGCGTCGTCGCACCCGTCTGCCGATGACGCGGGCCAAAGTAAGTAAAACCATACATGTATAACCTTACATTGGTTGGTGAATGTGCGATTTGTGATTCTAACATTCTGTTGGTGATCATTCGCGAGGATGGGCGGTCATAGAATCACCTCAGCGAGTCCAACACGAGCGGCGCATTCGAGCCGCCGGGCGGGATAATGAAAACCAGGCGATGCGGATGTGCCCTGGGTCAATTAGTTGAAGAATTGGTTCAAGTCTCCGCTCATCGGGCTTCGTTAATTGTGGTGAAAGATCAAGTATCGGTGGGGAGACCAAAGCTCGAAAGGATCGAACAATAGCTCTGTTGGAGGCGCGGTGGCAAGCACCAAGCATATTGGATAGCGCTCGTGCGAGGCTAGTGAGCTCGGCGCATATCTTGTAAGCAGTGAGGACAAGATGGCACTAATGTGTCAAATAAGTCGAGGATCATGTTGAAATTGCCAGTACAAGTCTATGTGCTTGGGCTCTTAAACATCTAAGCGGGGCAAGGAAAGTTTGTTTGCACAGTTGGGGAGCTGGGGACTCTTGTGAGGTGGTCATTGGAGGTGCGGGAGGCTAAAGCTGCGCAAGATGAGCATCGAGTCTGACGAGAGTTATATCCTCGGCTCATGTCTACCATAGCGGAGCAGGTGGCTCATAGGCCGCGGTGCTGCGCCTAGATGCCCTTAGCACCACAGGTCGCGGTGGTGGCCCCGCCGGAGAGGTTGTGCGGTCGCTCTAGGCGTGGTAAATCGAGGCGGTTGAAAAACTACATGAGGCGAGCTGTTGGCGGCGCTATTGATAAGGTCTAGGGTTATGATGCGGAATCATATGATCATTTAGTTCTTTGCCATGCGAGAATGAAAGACTTAGAGCTCCAATGATTTGGACTTGGCGCGACCAAGATTATCCGATAAGTGTTATTATGGCGGGGTTGACATTGGCGCGTCATCGTCTTGAGGAGGCCGCCACAGTAGGACTATTTTTGAGACCCCATGAGTCGCGACTTGAGGTCCTGTGTTTGCGCGACCTAGGGATAGTCAGAATCCCTTTGCTTTAGAAAAGAGGTATCTTTGCGGGAAGTCTTGGGCGCATGCGACCCGCCTTGCTAAGAAAAAGGTATTGCGGGTAAAGCTATCTTGTGTGGGGTTGGTGCGACCCACTTGCCAAGGTCACGATGGAGTGCCGGTCGGTGTGGCCACCGTGTCGCATCGGGATGCGAGATGTATTTAAAAGTATCAGTGAAGTTAAAGATGCAACAAGTCATGTTGGCGCCGTCACTTAGGCGTTGTAATAAGCGTGTAGCTATCTTTTGTAATAACTTCGTAGTTATAAATAAAGGTCTTTTGTCATTGTGGATATAAAAATGTAATGTAAGCCTATTTTTTGTCTTTGTATGTATGAAGAAACAAGCGTGTGAGCCCTTTGCAAATGTAGGAAATTCATAGTCGTGTATGAAAATTATAGTATACTTGGAAAATAATTCTAAGTATTTAAGCATAATCGTGTATGTTATGATTCGCGTCTTGTAAATATCGCAATAAGGAAGCAAGTATCTTGGTTCCTAAGTTGTTAAGCGTGCTGCGTATGCATTGATGCGCAACCGTCGTGGGATGCGCGCATATCTTATTCAACGTCTTGAGAACAAGGTGTTTAACAAGGATCGTGATCCATTATTGATGGGTTTGCAACCCTCTTACTCAACAAGTCGGTTAGTAGGTCAACTTATCCTGTTACCATCGTGGGTTTATTTGTGGTGCATGCACGCCATCGTGGGCAAGAAATAAAAAGTTGTTAAGACATACGATTATATGGAGATAACAACTTAAAAATGTCATGAGTTAGCTAGAAACCATGACGTTTTATAATACTTGCAAGAAATAACAAAGAAAGCGATAAATATGAAAATAAAAGCGAGTACATGAATGTTTATTGAGCCTTTGAAAGTGCGGAGCGTCTGCTTGTATTGTCTTGTAGCTATTTTATAGGTAGCACCTCTTGAGGTTCTTGATATTCCATGTCTTGTGATGAGTCACGACCATCGAACCTCGTGGCGGTGTCTTTGTGCCCGTTGCTTGATAACCTCATAAGGTCCTTCCCACTTTGGTCAGAGCTTACTGTATCTTGGTGGCTTGCCTCATTGGTAGCGGTAGACAAAGTCGCTGAGTGCGAATGAAACAACTGCGTACCTTGGCATCATAGTATCCTTTCATTTTGACTTTGACCTTGCCTCCCGTATGGCGCGCGTTCGCGTCTTTCTTCGAGTAGGTCAAGTCGACCGTCTTTCGTCGTCGTTTGTAGTCGCATTGATCTCCGCGGTGCGGATAGTTGGCATGCCGATCTCGGTTGGTATAACGACACATCCGTATACTAGAGAGGGGTATCCCGTCTTTGGTTTTAAGCGAGGTGCGGTGCGCCCATAGTACATGTGAAAGTTCTTCAACCCACCTTCCTTTGTGCTTGTCCAAGCGTGCTTTGATTCCTTCACCCGGACTTGATTTGCGCGTTCGACTAAACCATTGGTTTGTGGGTGCGTAACCAACGCAAAGTGTTGGGTGATGTTTAACTTTCGCACCAATCTTTGAAGGGGTTGTCACGAATTGTTTCCGTTATCGAGATGATTTCTCGGGTAATCAAAGCGGCATACTATGTTGTCCCAGACAAAGCGTTTCACTGGTTGCGATAATTATCGCATTTGCTTTTGCCTCGATCCACTTGGTGAAGTAGTCTATAGCTACTATGAGAAACTTGAGACCGCTTTCTTTGCTATTGGAAAAGGACCGGCGATATCAATGCCCCATTTGTAGAATAGCGGCGGCCGTGATTGGTGTTAACTCATCTTTGTGGTTTGCGCGATGCAGGTGCGTGGACTTGGCAATCATTGCACTTCCTTATCAAATCCAGCGCATCTTTATGCATGGTTGGCGATGGTATCCGTCGCATGGCGCGTGCTACAACGGACCGTGGTCTGCGTGCATGCTACATGAACCCTCATGGATTTCTCGCGACACATAATTTGCTTATGCGGGGCCGGCGCGCCGAAGCCATGGTTGGAGGAAAGAGCGTCGTCTGATATGTTGTCGCGCGATTCGAATCTCTGCGTGCGCCGTATTCTGCGACTTACATGCATTCTTGGGGTAATGTCCCTTTGCTTAAGAATTACGCAATTGGTGTCATCCATGTAGGACCATCCTCCTCTATATTGCGGAGACTTCCATCTCCGATATTGACTTGCTTTTCGGTGTTTCCACCGGCACTTGCTTTGATAAGTGTGCGAAGCTTGTCGGCGATCTTGCTCGGTGCATACGCTGCGATTTTCTCCTCTAGGGACTTGCTTGATAGTAAATCTGTCAAAGCCTTTGATCGATGTCTTAGTCTTCTCAAGATCTTGAATCATATTTTCTTCTTTTGGCGTATTCACCTGACACATGGTTGGCCACTAGTCGAGTCACATTTGCTTCCAAGTTCGTACACCCATTCGGTGCAATCGTAGTCCGTGATCGGGGCTTCATATTACGCCTCATTGTTTGTCGAGGTAAATTCAAAGCGCGATGCGTAAGTGAATTCCATTCCTACGGGTTTGTGAGAATAAGGCCGACTCTGAGCCATCCGCGCATGAGGACCGTCGTAAACAAAATCCATGGATCTTGTAGTGCTTTCTCGCTTGGTGTAGGTACCTCGTCGATGTCGGCTTCTCGATGATGAAGTCCGCGAGAACTTGTCCTTTTATTGCGATGCGTGGTGCGTAAGAGATGTTATGTTCGCTAGCAACACACTCCATACGGGTCGATCACGGCCTTGTCGGGTTTGGAGATGATGCGCTTGATGGCTTGATGCGTGATTACCGCTATCGGGTGCGCTTGGAAATCCGCGTAGCGATCGCTTGGCGGCAAACACTAATGCCAAGACCAATTTTCCATGGCACTATAGTTCATCTCCGTCTTCTTGAGAGCTTTCTTGACAAAATAGATAGGGGTTTGCAAGGTCCCTATCTGTTAGTAACCTTCTTGTTGGCCCCATGAGTTCTTGATAAATACATGATCGGCTCTTCCCACAGTCGGGGTGCCACGAGTGTTGGGGCGTTGCTAGATCTTTGTTTGAGTGTGGTGAAAGCTTCTTCCGCCTCCGTTGTCCACGAAAGTCACCCTTTTTATACACTTCTTGAGTGTTTTGAAAAGAGGCAATGACTTTTCTGCGATTTAGATAGGAACACTGTTGAGGCGGCGGTTTTCCATTGAGGATTGGACTTCCTTGACGTGCGTGGTGAGGAAGTTCTATTACCGCCTTGTCTTTCTGGACAAGGTTTTATGCCATCGGGTTATCGGTACCCTAAGAACATGCCTTGATGGCGCTAGAAGGTGCATTTCTTAAGTTTAGCTCATGTTAATCTCGCGTAGAGTTTTGAATGTTTCTTCTATGTCGCGCACAGTTCCTTTTCGGTATGGCTTTTAATGACGGGTCATCCATAGACTTCGAGTTGCGGCCCCTTTGTTTTGAAGGCATTGTCTACCGACCCGATAGGTGGCACCGCGTTCTTCAAGCCAAGCGGCATTTTGTATAACGATGGCGCCTTGGCTTGTGTGGGCATTGTCTTTTCCTCGTCTTCTTGAGCCATTTGTATCGGTGATATCCGCATGCGCGTCGAGAAAACACTTCAGCGGTATCCACACAAGGACTCTATTTTCCAATCTATCTACGGTAATGGATAGCGATCCTGTGGGCATGCTTTATTAAGGTCGGTGAAGTCTACACACATTCGCCGACTACCGTCGCTTTTTGACCATTCTTGGATTAGAAAGCGATCGTGGTAATAGACTTCACGCATAATTCCGCTTTAACTAATTTACGTACCTCTGCGGGTACTGCGCCTGCGGAGCTTGGCCGCGCTTCTTACGGCGTGTCGGTAAATATCCTTGTCGGTTCTAAGTTTATGCTCGTGATCGGCGTGGTACTCGATCGTGTGTTTGGGCTCCCATGCGAAAATATCCGCGTTCTTTTGTAGGGGCGCGCTTGTGCCGCTTTCTTGGTTGTCCGACAATGACCCTCGATGGTTATCTCACAGTGCGGATATTACGGGTGAATGCGACCTTAAAGTTGGGGATTTTGGCGCGCCTTTGCGGGATTGGTTCCATTTCGCATGTAACCGTGTTACATTCTCTGTTTGGCACCGTGGCATTGTAAAGTGACAATGCCCCTTATTGGGAATTTAAGCATCCGTCTTGTTGTTAATGACACGCAGCATGGGCGATATCCGGGTCTCCCAATAATGCCATTATATGATGAAGGGATTTGATCACCATGAAATCCATCGGGTTGTCGTAGAGTGCTCTGCGTTGCCAGCGACGACTAATGATCATGATTGGCCCATAGGCCGTATCTTCTCACTGTGAAGCCGGTGAGTGCGGTGTTGACCAGTTTAGCGACTACGTATTTGGTCGTAGTCTTTTAAAGCAATGCTCATACATAATATTTGCGATGCCCACCATCGATGTACATGCGGTGTATGTCGTGACCACCGCGCTAATTTCAATGGTGAGGGCTCACGATCTTTGCGTTGTCGCGATTAACGTAGGAAAGAGATTTCACTTCTTGGAAAACTCTTGGTGACCTTCTGTCATCGGTGGTTCGTTGCCGCGTCGTATCATATAGATTGTGTCGGCCTTATCTTTGGGTGTCTCCTTCTTGCTTTCATTCTTTTGCTTATCTCTTCCTCTTTAATGTTTTTAACTAAGTGGTCCGGCTGCCCCCGCCGACCATCTTGTCGATGAGTTAGCGCTTGTTGGACACACTCGTTAGTGGTGTGACCCTTTGCGCATGGTAGTCACGGTATCCATTCCCGATCGCCGATCTTACGGTATGCGCATCTGCGGTGGTCTTGGGAAGTTCGCACCTTCCATTGCAGTATTTCCTTTGGTGTTTTGATCGGGGAGTATACTGTCATTATCTCTCTCTCTGCCGCTCCTGCGGTTGCGATAGCTTCTATTACGGTTATTACCTCGGTCGTTGGATTGTCTCCCGGGTTGTTCTGTGACCGGTAACTCGAATAGTTCTTTTGCTATCCATTGCGGCCTCTCCTGGACAAAGACCGAGGCGCTTCATGAGTTCATCAAAGGTCTCGGGGATCTTGTCGTTTAACCTCTTGATGAGTTACGGGTTATTAATCCCATTCATGAAGCCGAGATCTTTAAGACTTCGGGCATGCTTTAACTTGCATGCATTCGTCTTTAAAGCGTTCCATGAGCAGCGCTCGTGGATTCTCCACAGTTACATTTTACCTGGCGAGTTCGGCGAGATTTTTGCTACACTTTTGCGTTGAGTAAAATTTAGGCGGGCGCCTTTCTCAACTCTTCAAAACCATTCACGCTCCTTCGTGGGAGTTTGTTGAACCGATTCGCGCGCTTCCCACGGTGTGGAATTAAACATGTGGCACCAAGCTGGTTGTGGCGGTTTTCGATGGTGTGGTGATTCAAAAATTTTAGGTGATCGTCGGGATCACTGTCCCATCATAGGTTTTAACATTTGCGGGCATGCGCCTTTTCTTGTTCTCGGAGAAATCACTAATGCGTCGGTGAGCGCATCCGCTTCGGCGGCGCCATGGGAGACATGTCTTCCTCTTGGCTATCGCGTGCATACGGATTTCAATGCCTGTATCACTATCCTCGTTGTCAGGGTTGTCGGAAGATGAATTTACCCTTTACGGGCGCTTGCGTAAACCTTCTCGAATCGACTCATAGTGCGGATCGAAGGGCTTTCACTGGGGAATACTTTCGCCCCGGTCTATCATGTACTCTACGGCTACCCGATCTGGCGTGAGCGGTGATCGCCGTTCTTCTCTATCCTTTGTCACTCGAGTGTTGCGGTGGGATGTCTCATCACCTCGATCCTCCTCCCGATTCTGTTGAATCTGGGGGTTTATGACCGCTTCTCTGCGCTTTTCCTTACGGTGGCGCGGTGGAAATATCGTGTTCGAATCGAAATTGAGTCGGGCTTCGGGTTCATACGATCTATTCTTCTCTTCCTCTTGCATGAGGCGACCCGATGCCGTAGTTTTGGGATCGAAAGCTTACGGTGCTAGTGCAGCGCGACTCCTCGAGAATGAGTGCGTTTGTTTCTCTGCTGCGTTCTTATCCCGACTGGTGCCTCTGGTACCTTTGTCAATCGGTTTCTAGCACCGATTGGAAGGGAGTAGTAAAGGCGGGTTGTTCCGAGTCTTGTGATGGGTCTACTCCACTCGTGGTGGTTGTAGTGACTTGGGTTATTCAGAGTGCGGTTCTACGAGGAAGATCAAGTCTTGACGACCCACTTATTTTTAGCGGTTGGTTGTCCCAGTGCTGCTTGGGGTTAGTCCACTCTGCGACTTCTTCCCATAAGATCATTGCGATCGGCGATTGCAGTGTTTTGTCATTCTAGTGTCGATTCTTAGTGTAGGGTCCACGGATGGCGCCACTTGTTGATACAAAGTTGGGCGTTCACGATTTGGAGCTCGGTTCTCGTACCAATTGAGAATTCTTTGCTTGAGACTGCGCACTAGAGACAAGAAACACCGTTAGGCTTACCGTGGGATTGTCTCCCCGATTATCCTCGGCGTGAGTGAGTAATCGGTTTAGGGTTTAAGGAGTTTTAGGGTTATGAGATCGTACCTTAAGCGAGGGATATGATTCCCTTTATATCGCACGGAATCCTTGTTGGTTCGTATTCCCCAACCTTGGCGTATCCGCCTAAGTCGGTTGGGAATGATTATCTTCTTGTTTTAGAAGATATCGGATATCTATTAAGTAAATAGATATGGGCTTGGGCTTTCGTGAGCCCAAACATGTATTAATATTGGCCCGCTTCCATTCGTAGCCGATCAGGACGGCACGAAAGTATCATAATCATTTCTTGTAGTGGGTTTATGACTTCTTAATAATCCGAAATACTGCGGACTATCGTCATCAATTTTTTTAGCCTCTACTAACAAAAAAAACCCAAAATTTTCTACACTTTTTTTCATTTTTTCTTCACATTTTGGCATTAGGGTTTGTTTGTTCTTTCTTGAGGTTTAGTGTGAAAAAATAATTGGTTGATTTTTAGAGAAGAGTAAAAAGTGGGTATTGTAGGGAATTGAAAAATAGGAAAAGGGTATTTTTTAGAATTGAATTGTTTGGTGATCAGGTCTTCTGCTGAGTGTAGAAGAAGAAGAAGATCTGAAGAAAAAGGATGAGTGCATCAAGATTTATAAAATGTGTTACTGTTGGTGATGGGGCTGTTGGAAAGACTTGTCTTTTGATTTCTTATACTAGCAACACTTTCCTACGGTAACTTTTTTTTTTTTTTTTTTTTTTTTTTTTTTTTAAATTTATCTTTATCTTGAATGTTGATAAAGATGGAAAATTTGTTGATTAGATATTGTTTTTAATAAAGATGAAAAGGTTGTTTTATCCTTGTATAAAGGGGAATCTTATATAATTTGACATTTTTTATAATGTGTGTTTAAGATGGTTTGATGTTTAATTGATGAATATGAAGAATTTGCCTGAATTTTGTGTTGATTTCTTATAGCTGTTCATGATTTAATTGGTTTTTAATTGTGTAACTTTTATTAAAGAGAATTTTAGATGATTGACATACTTTTTGGATATTCAGGCTGATGAATTTGCTTGAATTGTATATGATTTTTTATTCATAAAGATGAAAAATTTGGGAATTATTTATTATTCTTTATTAATTGTCTGGATTTTATTGGTTAATGATTGTGATTGATTAACGTCTAAATGTATGAAAAGGGAGAATCTTGTCTGGTTGACATTTGTTTTGGCCTATTGGGTATTCATTTTGGTTTGGGAAAATGATTAGGAGACCTAATTCACATGACTAATATTGTGCCTAAGCAATTGTTTATCTAATAAAGATGTTCCTTATTTTTGTTCTCGATTATAATGAAAAAATGGTTTGGGTATCCAACTTGGTTTAACATTCTTGATAAAGATGATAAATTTGGGTAGGTTTCTGCTCTTGATTTTATTGGTTTCAAGGTCTTAATGCTATTTTGGTCGACTTCTATCAAAGTTTTGCAAAAGGTTCTGAAAATGGAGAAGCTTATATGATCAGCATTGTTTTTGGGGTATCATGTGGTGTAATGGTTACTTGATATTAGATGATTTTGCCTGAGTATTCTTGCACTTTATACTATTGGTCGAACATTCTAATCCTATTTTGGTTGATTCCTATCTTTCTTTATGAAAAAAGGGAATCTTACACTAGACATTGTAGAGATGAAAATTTGCTTGAGTTTTCTTTTATTCTTGCTCTTGTTTTTATTAGCTAAGTATTTTAAAGGTATCAGTATCTAATTTTTGGACATAATAGAATGACTATATGATGACTTTCATGGTGAAGATGCCGATTTTGTGTGTGTTTCTTTTATTTCTGTTTTTGTTTCTAAGGGAGTAATCTGTCTAACTTAAGAATAGGAGAGTCAGTATATGTTAGCATTCTTCTGATTTTGGTTGAATAACAATCGTTTTTCTTGAAATCTCTCCTGCACTTGTTTTGTTTGTGTTCTTCCGGATGTTATTGATTATAGACTGTAATGCTATTTTGGCTAGTTAACTAACTGTGGAGAAAAATTCATATATGGTGCATTCATTTATCATTTAGAAGTTGGAACACAAGTATTTGTTGTGATCAAAACTGTCATTCAGTTAATGGATTTGAGCTAAGCACATTGTTAATATTTCTTTAAACAGGACTATGTCCCGACGGTGTTTGATAACTTCAGTGCCAATGTGGTTGTTAATGGAAGCACGGTTAATCTAGGCTTGTGGGATACTGCTGGTAACCTTTCAAAATTGTATTATAGAACTTTAGAATTTGTAATTTAGATACATGTATTGATCATGTGATATATGAAACAGGACAGGAAGATTATAACAGATTAAGACCGCTGAGTTATCGTGGGGCCGATGTCTTCATTTTGGCATTCTCGCTTATTAGCAAAGCCAGCTATGAAAATGTCTCTAAGAAGGTGAAGGAGATCTCGTTCTTCACGAGTTTCATAATGGCTCAAATAATTTGGACTTAGAGCTGACGGGTTTCTTTTTGTTTTTTTCTTATTCTCAGTGGATTCCAGAATTGAAGCATTATGCCCCTGGTGTCCCAATTGTTCTTGTTGGGACAAAACTTGGTGAGTTATACCACAAATGTTTTTTTGCAGCCAGAAAATTATTAATCTACAATCAAAATGTTCTTTTGTGCACTCGTAATTAACGGATTTGAATCTTTAATGAATTGTAGATCTTCGGGATGACAAGCAGTTCTTTGTTGACCATCCCGGTGCAACCCCCATCACTACTGCGCAGGTGCTTATCTCGTACACAAATCACTACAACCAAAAAAACATAAAAAAATTATTCAGTTGCAGAACATCAAAGTATTGCGTCTTTTTCACAGGGTGAGGAGTTGAAGAAGACGATCGGAGCTCCTGAGTACATTGAATGTAGTTCAAAAACACAGCTGGTAAGTTTTATTTTGCTTTGATCGATTAGGGGTTTAGTCTATGTTGCAGCTTTGACCGTTTACTTGTGAATGGGTCGGTTGGGTTTCATTTGATCTCAGTCGAGTCAAATTGGCAAATTGAAAATTTTAGCTACAAGGGAAATAAGTGAAATTTTTTCATAATGCATATAGCCTCCTTAAAATTGTACATAATATATTGGGAAAATAAGCTTTCGGTTCAACCTGACCCTGTCGTTTTTAACTTTTTAACCTGAACCCAATCTGCACATGTACCTCTAGGGATTTTCTTATGCTAAATAGAGCTCTTGTTTTTCCTAGAATGTGAAGCAGGTTTTTGATGCTGCCATTAAAGTCGTTCTTGCACCACCAAAGTCAAAGAAGAAGAAGGGAAAGGCTCAAAAGGCGTGCTCAATATTGTGATCAAGATCAAAATAAACAAAACTAGCTGTATTTCAATGTTCTTCTACCCTGAAGCTGTCTTGGATTCATTTGTCATATGTTTGTTAAATTGTATTTTGATCTTTTAAGTACTCGAATATCGTAATGTACTAATCGTGTAGTTTGGCCAAGAATTCGTAATTACATTGCTCGTTTTCTTTTTTTGCTGGTTCATTCTTGTTTTTTTAATTCCAAGTTCTTGTTGGCTTTCAATGATCCTCTCTTTTTTCAAGACTTTACATGTACTATTCCATCTATATAACATATAAACTTCTTCTTTGAGGTTAAGATGTAGACCGAATACAACACTTATGTGCAATGGGAGATTTTCATTCAAATCATCTAGAAAACCTGATGTTCATGTAAATGTTAACTTACTTAAAACTTTAAAAGTAACCATGTTGTTAGATATTGTGACTTCACCTCCTAAAGGTAGTTTAGTAATTTTGGTCTAAAGGATATTTTGGAAGAATCTAGAAATAAGCTAGATACTTTGGTGGAATAATCTAGAATAAGCTAGATATTAACATATGAAAATCTAAGATATTTGTATTAGAATCTTCTAGAATCCAATGTTCTCAAGTATAAATAAGGCTTATCCCCATTTGTAATAATCTATTTTGAACACTCACTCATCTTGTATCCTTTGATTTGTAATACAAGAAACTTTTATCCGATCTCCATTTGTTTTGCTCGATTATTCTCGATTATTCTCCCCGATCCTAACAAATTGGTATCGAGAGGGTTCGATCAATTTGAAGCAAGCTACAATTGTTTTGGGTTTCGATCGACATCGACTTTTGGTTGATTTCAAGAATTAATTTCTTGAAACCATTTGATTGTTTTTCGTTTGTGTTTGGTGGTGTGATTCGATTAGTTGAAGACACCAAGTCTGAATTTGTTTGGTGTTTGGTGGTTGTTGTCGATCGCTTTGAAAACATCGAGTTTGTTTCAATCTTTTGTTTTCGCTAGTTTGATATGTTGAAGGTGTTTGTTGATTGGGATTAGGATAGAACTTGTGTTGGATCAATTTTGTAGGGATGTATTTTAAAATCTCATCTTTGTGGATCCATTAGTTATTGGGTTAGAATTTGGGGCTTTGGCTAAGAGGGCTTTGAATCGAAAATGGGATTTTGGAATTGTGCCAATATTTGTTAGTTCTTTGATTTCATTTGGTAGTTTGGTGAATTTTGGATTTCGGGTTTGCTCGTTGATTTTGTTTGAGTTTTGGAATAATCGGTTATGGTGGAGCTATTTGATGATCTGTAATTCTTATTGGATAAGTGGGTCGTTGGTATTATTATCCGTATCATATTTGGGCGTTTGAATTATCGAGGCCGTTCGTCAAGTTATTTATTAACTTGAATTTGTTTAATCTGGATAATAAGTTTGAAATGGACCATAATACTTACCAATAAGTGGGTCATTAGAATTTGAATTTGGTATTTGCATTTGAAGATCGATTTGGTGTTTGAAGACTTGGTTATAATCAGGTCGTTTGAATTTTGTTCAATCGTTTGGAATTTGTCAATTTGGAAATTTGGATCTTCGTTTGTCGGGCTTTTGAAGTTTATTGCTCGAGTTTGATTGTCACTGGTGAAGATCGTTTGAGCCGATTTGTTTGTTCGGTTGGCCGTTTTGGATTTGTCGGCTAACATTTGATTGTTCGTTTTGAAGTTATCGGCATTTGTTCTGGATCGATTTTGTTTCGGATAGCTTTTGGGAATCGATCGTTTGATTTGAAATTAGCTAATATCTCTAGCCTTTGGAACTTGGAATTAGATATGGTGTTACTTAGGAGTTGAACTCAAGGTGGAGATTGTTAGATATTGTGACTTCACCTCCTAAGGGTAGTTTAGTAATTTTGGTCTAAAGGGTATTTTGGAAGAATCTAGAAATAAGCTAGATACTTTGGTGGAATAATCTAGAATAAGCTAGATATTAGCTTATAGGAAAATCTAAGATATTTGTATTAGAATCTTCTAGAATCCAATAAGCCCTAGTATAAATAAGGGCTTATCCCCCCATTTGTAATAATCTATTTTGAACACTCACTCATCTTGTATCCTTTGATTTGTAATACAAGAAACTTTTGTCTGATCTCCATTTGTTTTGCTACTGATTATTCCTGATTATTCTCCCCTGATCCTAACACATGTCATGTAGAATATGTTAAAAGTTAAAACTAAACCACCACCAAATTATTTTATAAACAAGTCATACTATGTAAAAATCAAATACTAACAAAAAGCTGAATGCTTCTCATTCAATTATTCAAAGGAGGTAGAATTTGTGAGACATGGTAGTTGATGTGATAAATGATTCCTTGCTTTGATGCATCTATGCCCAGTTGCCATGAATGCTAAAGCTCCTATCACAAACAAGACCAGGGGCACATTAACTGTCAAGAATTAAGTGCTCTTGTGAGCCATACAAGCTCCTCATCACTTTCTTCCAGGTACAACTCATAAATGAACTACCCTATCATGTGGAAACATACTCCTCATATTGAGGAATTCAATATAGTAACACAAGTTTAATCTGATGTATGAAGTAATCTTCAACCACTGGCTCTTTAGAAAGGATTATACATCATATGTATACCATGTCAAATATCACATGCATGTCTTATAAGAACATTTGATGTTTGTTGCACAATGTCTATGCAGACACCAGATAAAGTTACAAGAAACACTTGCATTACAATAATAGGCTACAAAACTTGCAGCATCTTAAATAAACAAAAAACACAAAACTCTATAGTATTATAGTAATATTTCTCATAAAGATAAAAACAACCCAACTTAACTTACTAACGCAAAATTGTTCTTGCAATATATACAAAACATAATATTGAAAATATTATTTAGTTACCGACCATAGTACTCTACGTCTCTACCACTCGTGCAAATCTTAGGCCACCATCAAGCTGATGACTGCCCCATTAGATTTTCAAAATTGTACCAGCTTACTCTAGCTACCTACCAGTGGTATGAACCTAGATACGAAAAGGATTGTGAGATACCACTGTACATTATATAAAGATGCCTTGCATGATGACTAACGAAGTTTATTCTGAGCAACAGCCTTGCAAAGCTCAAGCTCTTCATCATAGATCAACACTCGGTTGGAAGCAAATGATTTGCATATTGGTTTGTTTAATAAAGATGGAACAATGTACCGAGGAGGAAATGCTGATTCCTGAAACAGAACTGCTGCAACTTGACGCATATCAGTTAACTTGAGGCGAGAAGGAGGACGAGGTCCATGCCTTGGTGCTTTTGGAGTGCTTGGTAGTATAAACCTTTTGCCCCTACCCTCTTTGCTGTAATAGATTAAAAATCATGTAAGTAAAAGATCAACGAACAACACTAGAATGGAAAACTGAATGGGTAGGGTAACACACACCCATTTTTGCTGTATTTATTAGTTTTTTTACAATTAAGTAATGTTTTAAAGATGGTTAGAAAGTATCTCACTGAAATGAAAGTCCAATTATGAAATTTCACTATTTAATTTGTTTTATGCATTTAGCAGGACTCGCCCATTTGACTAATTTAAGCAGAACCAGATCTTATGTTGACCTGTAAGAATCTTTGATGCAAATTATAAACCAAACATCCCTTACATATACAGGACAAAAATGGCCATCCTTAAAGAGAATGATAGGTTTCCAACAAAACGAAAGAGAAAAGGAACCATGAATTCAAATGCGAACCTCATGAAAGGCCAGTGTTCTGTAGCTAGTGGTGTTGATGTGCAGAGCAGTTCTTGGCGGTATCTATTTGGTGTGGTGTAGTTAAAATGGAACTGCCGAGCTATCACAACCTGAGGAATGGATACAATATTACTTTAGATGTATAGAACTATTACTTTATACGACACCAGAAAAAAGAGAGAAACTTACAGCCTTTCTGACTCTCTCACAGACATGGAAAACAGCTCTTAGTTGGTCATGATGCAGGTGGCAAACTATTTTCACCTTCAATCACAGACAATAATATGTAAGGTTAATACAACCAAACAAGGTTTATACTCATATAAGTTAAGCCATTTTCTCCAAACAAAATTCTCCCGTGATACATACGTTCATAAGAACTGCATAAACTTTCATATTGAGATGTAAATGTAAGCAAAAAAATGGTTCTCTAACAAAACAATTGCTTACTTCCATCATAATTCCAGCGCATTTAAATGCAGAGTCTCAGGCACAAGAAACTTAAAGAGATAGTGCAATCCAAAAAATGGGTCATGCATTTCAGATGGTCACAGTCGTTCAACTAAACATTCAGAAAGTAACACCACATAATACACGTTTAATCATCTCCAAGCACCTATCAGTCATAAGTAACTCGACTAAATAGAAAGAAATGGAATGGCAGTGCCAATATCAAACATAAGCTTCTACTATGATTCACTTATGTGCCCACATATATCATTTATGTCGACTGCACCTCCACTACGCACCCTTAATAAAATCAGATTCACCACACAAATGGTTGGCAGTCACCGTATCTAAGTTAGAGCATAGTTTTGGTCAAATATTAATTAATGCAACATTTAACAGACTACTGCATATTACATATCAACTAATCCAAAAAAAATAGAGGCAAAGATTACCAGCAATTCCATCGGCAGACCTTCAAGCCTAGACTCATAATCCGATCCATCCCCCTCCGGACGTGGCGTCTTGGGTGTCCCCTGTAACTTATTATTAATTCTAACCTTTTCAGGCGATAAAATTATATCTATATCATTTCCACATTTATTCTGTAACATACTTCCACCACTACCAATCTCTGCTTCCATAACATCAGCCTTCTTCTTTGTATGAGAACCCGACGCCTTACTATTACGAAGCAGAGCAAGCGCACCTGGCTTCAAATACTTATTCGAACCATTCCTACGCTTTTTCTGCTTTGACGTTTCCTCTTTGGGCGACACTTTGCCCATTTTAAATTATTTATAAATATCTCAAGTTCAAAACTATACGATTCCAATCCTTTTAGAGACCGGAATCCTTATGTATCTCAACGTCACCACCAGTGTACCTAAACCAGTATTATAACATCAGATATCAAAAAATAATAAAAATAAGTTAATTCAAAGTGCTTATTTGAGATGACACTAAAATTACTTATTTACAAATGCAATTTATTAAACAAAAAAGCATTTCCTGAAGTGCTTATTTTGAAGTGCTTAAAATAATAAGTAACCAATCAAAATCAGATTCATAAATTTAAAAATAGACAATTAAAGCTGAAAGCATTAATATATAAACTTAATTTTAATAAAAAATTACCATCAGATATCATCATCAGCAATCATCTTCACTATCAATTACTCAATTCACCTGCAACAACCATCCAAATAAACCGTTAAAATGGGACAAAAATAAAATAAAAAATATAAAAATTAAATCATCTGAAACTATTTACTTAATCACGAAGTGATAATCAAGAGATTGAGCATACCCATTTTGTAGAGAGAGAAAGTAATTGGGGAGGTGGTTTTTTTTTTCACTTCTTATTAATTTAGGGGTTTTTATTTTTTAAATATATTGGGTAATTTGAATTAATGAATTTATTTCCAATTTGCGCGCCATTTATATTTACATACATTATTTTGAGGAATTGAATAAAATATAAAAAAAAATGGTGGATTTGGTGGTGACGTGGAGAGATGTTAGTGGGTGGTGTACGTGAGTTATGGGGAAATCCAAAGAGGATGGGCCCTATCTTATTGCCGTAATTTACGGAAGGTTTATTTTTTTTTTATAAATAAATGAATGTGACCTATGTATGTTCCTTCCTTCCTTGGTCGATAATTTAGGTGGTGTTTGTTTTTAAGAGGTGCAATCAAATGAATCGACTGGCGTCGAATCGAATCGATGCGTAAATGTACGAATCGACGCATCTCGAACGAAAAAACGCATGTTTGAGCGGATTTTTTTTTTTTTTTTTTTGGTTATTTTGTCTGCTACAAAGTTCAGACGCGTTAAGACACCCTCTCGGTCTTGTGATTCGAGACATTTTTTCCGTTCGAGCTGCTCGATTCGGACGTCGAGCGGAGAAAAAAGCGATGCGAATGGCGAAATGTCGACCGATTCGACATTTCGCCTGCTCGAATATGAAGGCAAAAAAACAAAAACAAAGCAGAATCTTAGTGTACAATGATATGTTCAAGTTTCTTAAACCTTTTAATTTTTAAACATCATTTAGGATTTAGCCATTTAGGTCATGTTTGAAAAAACAGATTATCTTGTATACTAAAAATGAGGTATGAATAGCAGTGGCGGACCCAAGATTTCGTAATAGGGTATGCACTAGTTAACGATGCTATCTCTTAATAAAAAATACTTATAAAAAACTGGTTTTCGGGTCAGATTTTTTTTAAATCGGGTCATTAGAGAGTTTAACTGGATATTTGGTTTATATGCACATGAGTGTATTTTGTATCTTAGTTTAATGACTAAGTGACATAAATAACCTAGTGAATAACTCGGAGTAATGTAGATCATTTTCTAAGTTCGTTTGAGCCGGCTTAGTTTTTGCATATAACGGAAAAGGGTTAGTGCACTAGATGATTTACGTGAGAGTTATTGCACTAGATGATTTTACAAGCGTAGTGACCAAATATTTGTAATCGTTTATGAACATGGTCGTTGTTTTAATATTAAAAAAAAAAAGATTAAGATGTTTTAATATTCAAATGAACATGAAACATCATGTTGACCAATCAAAGAAATGATAAAAGAAAATAGATCCACTTCAAGTAAAAAGTATAAGATTCATTATTTTGTTTACGCTCACAATAGTTCACATCATGACCTATCGTATTGAACTTCATGTCATTTGATGCTAACAAAACTCCTTTTTATTAATATAAATATGATTAAAGTTGGGCAATATACCATGCATGATGCTACAAATCTTATATGATATAAAACCGAAACTTATAAACCACATGTAATCAAAGTACCTAAAATTGTATTTATAGAATTTTAAAAGAAAATAGCCCAATTAAATATAGTAGAATTTATGTGGTACTGGGACATAAGGCTATGCACAGAGGGGTCGGTTGAGGTGGGTTGAGGGGCTCGGTTGAGGTGGGTTATCCCATTGTGGGAAGAAGGTTGATGGTCGGTTGAGCAAAAGGTTGTGCCAAACTCGGTTGAGCTAACAACCGACTAGGAAACACATAAAGCTCCAAATTTTGTATTGTTTGGGGATTAAAAAAAATAAAAAAATAACTTGGTCACCACTATGGCAACTAGGTCGTCGTCGGAGAGAGAAAGCTGATGTGGCACCGACGAACTAGGTCGCCATTGTGCATAGCCTAATGTGGACATAGAAGGTGAGAACTTGTGTTAGAGTAATTAATTTCACATATTACGAAGGAATATCTTCTCACTCATCAATCATTTCATCTTCTTTTACTCTCCTCCATCTTCTTCAAAAGAAAGTAGGTGTGCACTTTGTTTTTCACTTGTTTCTGTGGTATGCAGTTAAGAAAACAACTAGAAAATTACGAAATATATTTTTCATTTACACTAAGCCAGAGCGGCGGGGTATGCAAGTGCATACCCACCTTTGTATGTAGATCCGCCCCTGATGAATAGTGCAAAGCACTTTAATAACAGTGTTACATCATTAAAAAAAGAATAATAATAAAAATAAAAAATGGATTTAAAACTATTCTTTAAGGTTTAACTGTCTTTGCAAACTTGGTTCTTCAGGGACTAACGATGTAATAGAATTGAACTTTTAAGGACCGATACATAAATATATATATACATTTATAAAAAATATAACGGGTTTATAACACTCCCGCAGCAATGCACGAGATCACCCGCTCGTTGGAGCAATATATCAAGAGTGAGATTGCGACTGAAGCTGCAGCTGAAAATTATACTATAAACTAAAAACTAAAATTTAATTCTTTTATAAAGTTTTTTAACAAATAGATAAAGATAAAACTTATTATTGTATCTAAAAATAAGTAAATTCACATATATATCTCAAATTTTTCGTTTGTTAATCAGTTACTAGTTATTTAAGTAATTTGAATAACTATGAGCTAATATAATCCTTCTATAAACCCATTTCAATCGGCTTGAGCTTTTGGAGTTTATTAATTAAGACTAAAATACACCGTTGGTCCCTAAACTTGTCAATGCGCGGCGTTGGGACAAACACAGGCCTTTTCATCGTCGGGGTTCCTATTTCAAGTTTCTTAATCGTTCTTGGTCCTTTGACCATATTGCCGTTAGTCAAGGACGTCGGATGGCGTTAGATTTGTCTTTAGTCCAAGGGCACATTTGTCATTTTACCATTGTCCATTAATTACCGTGTCGACCCACTTGTTTACCGAGGGGCGCTGACAAAACCTCGCTAATAAAAGGAAATTTTATCACCACTCATCCTTTATCTTTCCTAACCACTAAAATCTTATCTTCTTCACCAGCGGTAAAATCGAAAAATGGTGGTGTGTTCATGCAACAGATGGGCGTCATTAGAACTCTTTGGAACAACACGAACCCGAGCGGAGGTTCTATGCCTATCCAAGACAAGTTGGGACACTTAATTTTATTTCATTTTAAAGTTGGCATGTAGTGGTTTACCTTAAAATGTGTTGATTATAGTAATATATCATTTTATTATAATTGTGATTTTATACAAGTGGGTTTAGTTGGTGTTTATGTTGCAAGCAGATGCTAACATTTTGATTATCAATTATAGGCTACAACATGTCCGTTCATTGGGTGGTACGATCCACCCATGCAAAGAGAGCAAGGGATGTTATCATCTACTTGCAGAGGACTATCTACAAGAACAGGCGGCATTACAAGAATGCGAAGCCGCCTCATTTCTAAGACTATGGAAGCGGTCACGCGGTGACCGTGCAAGCGAGGTAGAGGTCGCTCACCAAGCGACCTTGGCGATCTTCTTGTTGAGAAGGAGAAAGTTTGCCGTCTCGGGAACTTTTGTGTGTTGTCTTGGATGGTCATCTTCTTGGTTTTTCTATGGTTCTTCTATAGGGTTTAGATAGGTCTTGGTTTTGTGTTTTGAATCGGTGGTAGATGGTCTAGTTGTGTTTAAGAAGTTTTAGTGTCGTTGACTAAGAATAGTCTTTTGGTGTATAATGTTTGGTCCTTATGCGGTGGTAATATATTTCTTTTATGCTTTGGTCCTTATATTGTCTTGCCTTTACTAATAGGTCCTTTGCCTCAAAATTTATATATCACTTGCCACACAAATACTAGTAGAATGATCAAACTCATAACACATATACAAGTATCAAAGATGGATGAATGATCGAGATGGATGAGCAGACACCACTTTCGAGTATCAACATAAACTTGATATGGTGTTGTTCATCCATCTTTGATCCTTCATTCAAGTTTGTGATAATAGAATAACGATAACCAAACTCAAAACATAGATCCAAGTTGAGCGGATCCAAGATTCATAGACATATGAAGTCTCAAAGATGGATGTACAAGCACCACTTTTGAGTATCAACATAAACTTGATATGGTGTTGTTCATCCATCTTTGATCCTTCATTCTGTTTGTGATAATAGAATAACATAACCAAACTCAAAACACTTATCCAAGTTCAATGATCCAAGAATCATAGACATATGAAGTCTCAAAGATGGATGACCGGACACCAATTTTGAGTATCAACATAAACTTGATATGGTGTTGTTCATCCATCTTTGATCCTTCATCTGTTTGTGATAATAGAATAACGATATCTAACTCAAAACACATATCCAAGTTCAACGGATCCAAGATTCATAGGCGTATGAAGTCTCAAGGATGGGTGAACCGACACCATTTCGAGTATCAACATAAACTTGATATGGTGTTGTTCATCCATCTTTGATCCTTCATTCTTGTTTGTGATAATAGAATAACGATATCCAACTCAAGGATGGGTGAGCGATAAATGACTTTGAAAAAGTCAACAGATTACTATGCATCCGAACTAGTAACAATACGTAGAAATACATGGTAAAGTGGCAAATCAATACAATAAAACACAATTTAACCCATAGACTAACATGACATGATTTCATACATAACGCAAATGGATATATTTCCAAATGTATAAAATTTTGTAGTCTACAAAGTTCGAAACATACATTGTTTAAACACGGCAAATAATGTTTAGGGAATACATATTCAATGGAAAACATTGGCTTTCATATGCTTAACCAACATTTTTTGTGGTGAAGAAAGCTTTCTTTGCTATAATCTTGGTCTTAGTCCAAAATTGTTTTGGAGACCCACGAAGCGACATCAACTTGACTTCAGTTGAGATGGACCACACTTGGTTGATCATTACCTTCAAAGTTGTGACTGTAACCTTTGGCCTCTTCTTTCTTTGTAACTTTTGGTGGGATGAACTGTTTTTGAGGCATTGTGTCTTGCCTTGACTTCCTGTTACACCTCCTTGCCCAAGACATGTTTTCTTGTTGTGTCTATCATTGCCACAAATACCACAAACCACACTCTTACTAGACTGTGACAAGTTACTGGTTTTGTCACTATTATCATTTTCAGTAAAAGCCCTGGTTCTTTTCTTTCGTGGCCTACCTAATGGTTTATGATGTTTAGGTGGAAGAATGGTTGTAGGCACTTGTGACTTATACCAATGCTCATAACCATTTATTGGCTGGATGTGGTGTTTGTAAGTTTCTTCCCAAGTCTTAAGCAAGTAACATGGATGAACCCATGATTCAACAGATCCTACTTGCATTCCATTGAACCTCATACACCGGTGGGTAGCAACAACATGTTTACATGGCATACCTGTAAGCTCCCATCTTCTACATGTACAAGCCCTAGCTTCAACATTCACAAAACACTTATCTCCCCATCCACTGACCTCATACTTTTCTCCTTCAACCCGTAAAATGGTGTACTTATAAGCCTCTTTCTTGATTGCATCTAACATGAGTGTTGCCTTTGGTGTTAATGGTCCGACACACTTGTGAATCACATTCACAACGTTCACTATTCTTTTCATACAGTATTCTCTAATGTATTCCAAAGCGATAATGATGGGTTGGTGCCTACCTCCCAATAGTTTCCCATTGAACACCTCACACATGTTATTAAGTAACACATCGAATGAGCCCTCCTACAACATGTTTGGTTAGGTACACGAAAAATGTTGTAGAACAAAAGATGTACATGTAGACATAGATTTGGTTAGGTACACGAAAAATGCGACCTTGACCAATGGGTTGGTGGTATCTTACTTAACCAAGCATGGGCGGGTTCGCTAAACCTCTTGAATGCCGACATGATTTGCCTCAAATTGTTGGACGGTTGTTGTTCTTGCACATCTCCACAAATGTTCCTTGTATGCTTTAGCATTCCATTGCAATTTCATATTATCATGGATGTGCTTCAAACAATATATGTGTTCAGCACTAGGGAATACTTTGCTAATACTGGAATGATACCCTACACAAATAAACATCAATTCATTACTAATAAAACTTGCATTTATCGAAAATACAAGTGAATCTAATCAACTAAATGGTAACATCACCTTTTTCTGTCGTTGATAAAAGTGTAGTTTGAGTTTGGTTACAAGTCAAGATCATCTCTTAGACATTCAAGAAACCAAATCCATGAGTCTTTGCTTTCATCTTACGCAACCACATAGGCTAAAGGGTATATTCCATTGTTGTTGTCTATACCGATTCACTGTAGAAGGCGGCGGAAAAGGACCCTCATAAAAGCACCATCTAACCCCAACAACTCTCTTTGACAAGCTTTATATCCTTCCTTCAAAGCACCTAAGCATACATACATTCTCTTGAAAACTCGGTTGGACTTGTTGCATCATTGCGGTTTGTACACTTATCCTAACTGTTGTATTTGGGTTTGTTTTCGCAACTCTTCAACATAGTCTCTTAAAAGGGTGTATTGCTATGATCACCCCTAATCTCATTTTCGCCTTGTTTTTTGCCCTTAATGCCTTTTGCATAGACACGAACTTCAAACTGTTTATTGGTGATCTTGAACGACCTTGATTGGAATATCTAGATTGACTTGAACTTGGTCAACTATTTGCTTGAAAGAAACTTGTAGTCACAAGCTTTAATCTATTTTGATTGCAAATATTTGTGTTCATCCCTGAAAGTTTGAACAATCCATACATCTTTAGCTATATTTTTGGCTACATACAACAACCATTGGCAATCTGTTGCTTGCTCCTTGCGTGTTCGCAAATATACATCCCTTCCAAGGCCTCTAGTTATCGGACCAATTTTCCTCTTTGGGGCTTTTCCCAGCCCTGATCCTTCGGTTATTCCACAAATAGGTATTTTTCCAAGACACCTAACCCTAATTCTCTGTTTGTCATTCTTAATGAGTTGCAATTTCCTCCTAGTCTTTATTGAAAGCAGGTAGATCCTATCTTTCACTTCTTTTGTAGTTACAAAACTTTGACCACAGAAAAAATATATTCCGTCCTCTGTTTGTGGTGCCTCACGTAACTTTTGTTTCTTGTATGCCCTCAATTTGTTCCTCCTAATAACATACTCATCCTCATTCTCGAACCACTTGCAAAATCATTATCATCTAACGGATCCAACTCACTTTTCTTAAAAAATCATGTGGTAGGCGGTGGTGGTACCTATAGATGGTAACTCTGTAGTCTCGGTCACTTTGAGCAGTTAACATCAAAATCGGGCTCCTCAAAAGTATTAGCCTCATCGACAATTGTGTTTCCATCACGATTGTTCTCAATATCATTATCATCACTCATATAATTGTCTCATCTCACTCACATTGTCATCACTTAAAGCTTCATCGATTTCACTTACTTGTACAAATTTACCTTTTGGATATGCTCCATAGGATTACATATTTCCTCCTCATGATGACCTAACTCTTGATCATTTTGACATACCTTTTTAGGACTATCTATTTGGATATGCTCAACATGTTTATCTATATCTTGGTTGACATCACCTACAACATCTTGATCGACAGACCTCTGAGATGGAAACAAGGGTTACATTTACGGCATCGACTAGATTGTACCAAAGTATTGACTTCCAAAGGTTGATGTGTAACGACATATATCCTCTACCACGATTTATTAACAATGTTTTCTAAGAACAATTTGTTTGAGCAATATGGAACAATAGCAAGAGCGCCTTTTCTTTGTTGCATCCACATCGAATAAGCGTCCTAATTGACTTTGGTGACATTTGATCAACATCCAATGTTGTCTTACCATTTTAACATAAACCTCTATCATCTTATGGTCATCAACAAGATCTTTCAATATTTCTAAATTAGCACTCTCACTTAAGCTATACAAACCATCATCTAAATTACTACCAGGCTTAACAAAGTAACAGTAATTTTTTGAACCAACCTCATAACCCAATTCATACATAAGAACATCCAACTCTTCAACTGACACACTATCAACATCAACCAAATCAACTAAAGTTTCCATACCTCCAACGTATATTCTACGAGGCCAGTATTTAAAGACACCATTGTGATGAACCCTCATGCTAAACATATTAGATTTACCACCTGAAAACATGTCAATATATGTTTAGGGCATTCTAAAAACTTAATTGACAAACAATAAATACCCCAATTACAAATTCCAATGACTATAATAAAAAAAACAGTACCGTATTTCTTCTTAGCAGAGTCGTATAGGACGGTATCATCAACTGGATGACCTGGATGTCTTTTTACTTTCCATAGAGTAAAGTCCATGTTTCGGTTTTATGATTGATAAACAGGGGTTTTGTGACATGCAATTAGGGTTTGTGAATTCTGATAATTCTTGTAACGAAAGTTCTGGGACGAATAATAATACAGACTATGTGTTTATTGGGGCGGGAAGAGGGTTACATTACATGTGGCAATAATTAAGAAATTTTTAATTGAAATATGGAATTGACAAATGTGCCCTTGGACTAAAGACAAATCTAACGCCATCTGACGTCCTTGACTAACGGCAATATGGTCAAAGGACCAGTAACGAGTAAGAAACTTGAAATAGGGACCCCCGACGATGAAAATGCCCAGGTTTGTCCCAACGCGAAGCGTATTGACAAGTTTAGGGACCAATCGTGTATTTTTGTCTTTAATTAAAATTCTCTAAACTCTAGTTATGAAAGTGATGGTTGATTTTCTATTTTCTGAAAGAAAGTTTTCATAAAATAATTATCTAGAGCATGTTTTATGTAGTTTTCTAAGAAACTTTTATGAAAACCTCTATTCTTCCACTATTAAACACAAAATTAGTTTTTTCAAATTTACCTTGGCCCGATAAGAATGTTGGCAATGTTTAAATTGCTCTTATTGTTAATACTTCATTAGTAAAGTTTCCTTACATGATCTTGTTTGCAAGCTCTTTTAGTCAATGTTTTAAAATTCGGGTTGACCCGGCCGGTTGAACCAGGAACCGATAATGAAACCGGTCCGGTACTAAGCGGGTTTTGGAGATTAGAGACTCGGATTGAGCAGTCGGGTTTCACTCGAACCGAGTTGAACCGTTGAACCGGAACCGGTGGGTTTCATTTTTTCTATTATCAAATGAAACAACTCAATTTTGCATAAACATAACATATTGTTTATGTTACATCCTTTATTTTTTTTTTTTTTTTTTTTTTTATGTTTATGCCACTCCTTGAATAATACCAACACCTTTTGCATTATTAAACTCTTGCATTTTCCACAACATGACAAAGCATATAAGTGTGTATCTATTAGAGTAACCGGCGGTTGAATTGGCAACTCGATGAATCGATCGGTTAAAAAATCGTTTTTAAATCATTGCTTTTAGTTGGATCTATTTAAATTGGACTAAAATACACCGTTGGTCCCTAAACTTGGCATGCCACATCGCAATGGGACAAAACTCGCCATTTTCATCGCCACGGGTCCAAACCTTGGCCATTAAATGCCGATTAGTCCCTTGACCAATAACGCCTATGTCAACGTTATGTTGGTGAGGGCAAAATCGTCTTTCAGCATGGCGTACTAAATAAAACCGTTGTACGGTGTATGTAGGTAGTATATGTGTGTAACAAGGTTTAGTCTACATTTATCACCCATCCCTAAACTATCCTTCAAAACCGATCTTCTTGAAGCGATAATTGTTTCAAGATGGTACATTGCTTGTGTGGTAAGCAAGCTATTATTTGCACTTCGTGGACCTCTCGCCAACCAGGCGTCGATTCTTTGGTTGTCTTGTTCAAGTAAGTGCATCTTAATATTTCTTGTGTAAGTTTGTAACAATGGTGGTTGTTTAATGACTTGTCATAATCATCAATAGGGGTCTTCTAGTCGGTGGATAAGATGGTATGATCCTAAAATACGTGCTCGTTCAAGAATGATCATACCGGGACTTTTGAGGGAGAAATGAGCTTGAGGCAAGATTAGTAGCTGCTCAAGGTGATGTGTGGAAGTGGAAGATTTACAGTGCTAAGTTGGATGTTGTTCTTGATTGTTTATGCATTGGGATAACTTTTAACCTTATATGTAATGAGGCTAGTTGGTTAATGTTATGTATCTTGAATTGTAGTAACCTTGTTATGAAGTATTCAGTTTTGTTTGTTTCTGATTTTCTATGCCTTATAGGTATTCAGATGGTTAGCAATTTGTTTAGGGTTGACTTTTAAATGTCAACATTCTTATGAGGTTCTATTTTGCTTTGGTTACTTTTGATGCAAATTATTCACACATTAAGCTTAGTAAATCTAAAAAAATACACAATAATGACATGGTTCCATAGTTAATGCAAATGGATATAATTCCAACTCCATAAAATTGCATACTTTTCAAAGCATTAGAGCTACAGTTTGACACACACACACACACACACACACATATGTTTTTAGAGTACATAACTTGTCCATCGGAAATAACCTAGATGAAACATCATCGGATAATTAGCATATGATTTGACCTATGGTGAGGCCATCATTCTTTCGGTGCGACCTGCTGCTGGTCATTCTTCGATGTAGCAGTGGGTTGAAGCGAAAGTGCTTGAACATTAGTTGATTGCATCGAGAATCGGTGGGATTGATCATGTTCTTTGGGATTGACACTGGGCTTGCTCATGCATCTTTGGGATCGGCAATTGCTTCAACTTGATGTTTACGGATTGTGCGAGGATGCATCATATATGATGGGATCTTGATTCTTTGGCTCTTGATTTTAGATTGAACACAACTTCCTTGAACGCACTAACGGCTTTCAACAACAACACTGTACCTTGACTTCTTTATCTGCTGCTACCTTTTACTTTTAGGATGTTTCTTTTTCCTGCTGACTTTAGTAGGCACTTTTGTTTGACATTTCCTTATTGGTAGTTCCACTACTTGCAGCTCCAGCATACCCGAGGCATGTTACCTTGTTGTGTCCGGCAATGCCACAAATACTACACCTAACACTCTTCCAAGCCCTTGATGACACCATCCTTCACAATCTCTTGATTTGGAGCTATCCTAACTCTTTTCTACCTCTTGCGGTAGGCGGGTTTGTTTCGGATTTCGGTGGAGCAATTATTGTTGGCATAGTTGATTTTTCCCAATGTACACTTTGCTAGTTATAAATTTGGACATGGTGTTTGTATGTAGCCTCCCAGTGAGAAGATAGTAACAAGGATGAGCCCATGTTTCTCTGACTCCTACTTGTTGGCCATTTAAAGCCATATTCAATTGGTAGCAACATCATCTTTACATGGCAAACTGTTATCTCCACCTTACGCAAGTACAAGTCTTGTGTACAACATTAACTACACATTGGTCACCCCATGGTCCACTAACACGAAACTTAGATCCCCCATTCCATAAAACATTATATATGACCTCTTTCTTAATAGCCTCTAGCATGTGTTGTGGGTTGGTGTTAGTGACCCATCACTCTTCTCAATCACCATAAGAACATGCATTATCCTCTTCATACGATATTCACGATGTATTCTAAATCTGTAATAATTGGTTTGTAACCCTCTTTTATTTTCTCATGAAACACTTGACACATGTTATTAAGTAACACATCAAGTAGCTCTCCTAAAGATGACAAGTAATAAACATGTATTAATTTTAGCTATTTATCTTGCATTTACGGATACAAAGTAAGTAAACGGATAGATCACTTACATGAAAAATGTGACCTTGACCAATGAATCGGTGGTATCTTACTTAACCAATCATGGGCTGGTTGATTAAGTTTCTTGAGATCGACCATAGCTTTCAAAATCGTACAACAGTTGAGGTCATTGCACATTTCCTGAGATGGTCTTTGTAGGCCCTACCTTTCCATTGCGGTTCATTTTCTCATGAATGCTTTTGTCTGAGAATCGTGTTACGCACTTTCAAAAACTTCGCTAAAGCTCTACTTATATCCGCACAAAATCAAATATGTTTCTTCGTCTGTTTCAAAAGCAAGTGAGACTTAAATTCATGAGCAGTGAAGAGTACCTTATTCATGTCGGTAATAAAAGTGATGCTTGAAATTGGCCCAAGTGCTATATCATCGGATAAAAATGAAGAAACCAAGTACATGATCCTATGTTATACGAATCAACAAAAGCATAAGCGAAAGGGTAGATACTATTGTTGCTATCAATTCCACATTTGTCATCGGTTGACCGGTGAAAGGACCACGAATTGAAAAGCGGCCACCCCAACAACGATCTCCACAATCTTTAAATCCTTGCTTGATTGCACCTAAACAAACATCTGATCTCTTGAATTCTCGGTTGGAAGAGACTCATCCGGAGGTCGTTCCACATTCATCACCACTATTGTATTAGGGTTTGTCTTACGCAACTCTTGAACATAATCTCTCAACATGGTAAATTGTAGCTTGAATTGACCCACGATGGTTGTTATTGCTAGGTTTTGGCCCTTAAAACCTTATGCGAGGGACACTTGAAGGTCGTATTGGTTGGTAAGTTGATTATGCACGGACTGACGGAAGCTCGGATTTGTTTCAACTTGTCTTGTAATTTTACGTGAGATATAGCGAAGGTCAAAAGCTCGACTTCCTTGATTGCAAACAAGTGTGTTGCTCATTATATGTTCGTGACGACGGATACTGTCTCACCATTCCCGCCGACAAAGCAGTAGCCATGGACGAGTATTTGTGAAGGGTCCTTTTGCCGAAAGCAATGCATTTATACCCTTACGCTTAATGGACTTCTAGATGGGCCAATATCGATCCGGGACCTTGATTGGGCTGAAAGTGGAACACAACCCTACACGACCCTTATTCTTGTTTTGTCATTCTTCACAAAATACAACTCCTCCTAGTTTCTATTGAATGCTCTCTTACTAGGTTTTTACTTCCCCTCTGATACCAAACTCCCGACTAGTATAGAAAAAGTGGTATAGGCGCCATTAGCAAAGTGTGCGTGTTGAAACTAACATGGTCACCGAAAATACATCATCAACCATCACGGGTAAATCATTTACCAACCGCTGTCATCACTTATATTACTTGTTGTTCCTTCTTCACCTAAATCATTACTCGACCTACTTGTACCATACCAAAGTGCATCATTCTCTTGACAATTGTTCTCTTCATTTGGTTCAATTGCATTGCCAAAGTCACTAGTGTCACAAATGAGTAACATCAAAAGCAGGATCCTCTTCCATGTTATCACGAGTCAATTGAAGCAGAGTTACATCCACATCGGGCTCCTCAAACACATTATTCACATCAACTAGTGCTCGCACGCTTTGTGTAAATGCTTCTCCCGAGTCAATTGAAGCAGTTAACCTCAAAATTTTAGGCTCCTCAAAGGTGTTATTGACATCAACTAGTGTTGTTCCACTTTTGTCAAAGTGCTTCCCGACTCACTCTAAGCAGTTAACCTCAACATTATCGGGATCCTTTATAGCATTGTCCTCATCAATAACTACTAAAGCACGGTCACTGTTTTGAACAGGTTGGCTAGCAAATGAGCAGTCTAAGGTGGAAAAGAGTGGCTCAATGTTTGGCAAAATTGCTAGATTCACCAATATCATTGACGTCCACAGGCAATTGTGTAAGTTGGATAAACGGATCTATGGCAAGTTCATTATCTATATCATTTAACACCAACCGTCTACAACAGTGTTAGGAATTGGAAATTCTATAGTGAAGTATCGGTCACCCCTAAATGTAATCTAGCTTAAGTTAGCTCGTAGACATATCGTTTAGTGTGTTGTTTGTTAGTTAGTTATTAGTGTAGCTTAGGCTGGTGCAACACCGTGGAGGAAGGACGGTCTTTACCCATCAGATGCACGATCCACGACCCGAAGGAGGCGTGACTCTTTGTATAAATAGCCCTCTCCTCACAAGAGAGAGGTTGGATGTTCATTGGAATCTAACCTTCCATGAGTTTCTCTTTCTAGAATATCCCACTTTCTCTCTAAACCATCTAAATTATCGCCTATTTGATCTTGTAGTTTAGTGTGTTTATGAAATCCAATATGTTACAAAAGGTATCAAGAGCCATGGTTAGATCATTTCTTACATATCCATGGATTTCTAGTAGTTTTTAGATGGTTTTTGAGTTTGAAAAAGTTTAGTAGTTTTTGCATCATTTGGATCATCTCTAGTGTTAAAGGTTGAATTTTGGGTGTACTTTTATGTTTAGGATCATTGTATGTGCTTGTGTTTTGATTTGGTAAGCTTGAATCACTGTGGTTGAGCTTGTTTTGGATTGAAAAGTGTGTTTTTGAAGTTTTTCTTGGTAGCGACGTTGTGATATTCATCGTAGCGACTTGCTTCAGTAAAAGGTAGCGAGTTATAGTGGTTTTTGGTAGCGACTTGGTCCTAGCGACTTGTCTATTGAGACAAGCCGACAAACAGTACACTTAGTGGATTCTCCACTATGGCTAGCGGCTTGGTATAGGTAGCGACTTGCTTCTAATTTTGTTAGCGACTTGTACTTATGATTCTTAGCGACTTGGTGTTAGCGACTTGACAGCTTAGCGACTTGCTGTCAAAATTCTTAGCGACTTGGTGCTTAGCGACTTGTCTTCTTAACTCTTAGCGATTTGTTCTTATAACAATTTGATGAAGTGCAAGTTACTTATAAAATCCATAAACACATCCATAAACACGATCCTTTAATCACCAAAGTGCTTGAACTCTATGATACCTATTAACACATGTTCTACCATGGATGATTCAAGAACTTATAATCAAAACACCTCACAAGTAGTACTTGATATTGACAAATGATGCAAGGCAAATGAAATGATTAGCACCGAATGTTTGCAAGTAAGTTTCGAGATAACCGTCTAATTCCCTCGTCCGTGATAGCAAAGTTTGGTAAGTCGAGATCGTCCCAAGGGATTTTGTGTTTGTTTTGATGAAAAGATTCCAACAAGAAAGCTTGTCAAGGCTTCCTCAAATAGTGATGTTTATAGTGAAATTCAATAATAAGAAATATATATATTTGTTTGTAGTCTATAATCAATCACAAATAGTATTCATGAAGGTTTGGTGTAAACTCTTGATGTGATGCACAAATCATAAGCAAATGATCCCCCAACCATGGTACATGTTTGTAAAAATCATTCTAAGAACAAAAACATATAGGTAATCCTTTCGGTCCTTATCCTAATGATTATCCTTTAGAAATTCCATTTGTTTGCAACATGTTCTTATTAAACATGTTCTTACGAATCTTTCGACCCTTCGTGATGAAAATGTTCCTAGTCTTGTTTTAATAAGCAAACATGGTGGTTGTCAATCACCATATCCCCATACTAGTTTGTCACTCAACTTTTGGAATAAAACACAAGAGAAATCCTTTCGGTCCTTTTTCTTAAAACATGTTTTATCAACAAATCAAACCAAGACTAGTATTTTCCAACAAACTCATTTAAACAAGATCATATATACATGCATCACATATAAGAACACTAGTATGATTAACTACATCCCAACACACAAGTATATCCTAAAACTACTCCATGATAATAATAATAACTAAACACAAATCATAACAAAGTAATTCCAATAATTCAAGAGAATAGAAATCCATAACAAAGTTCATAGAATACCTAAACTTTTGCGATTACAAGAATTAGAATTAGTGGATTGTAGCAACCACGTGCCTCAATCACCTAGATTCACCGTATAACTCCAAATTACCAAAACTATGGATGAGAATTGTTCCTCCTTGCTCTGAGCGTTTTCGGTAAAGACTAAGCTTTTGGGCTGAATAATATGGTTGGTATTAGTTTTGATGTAAATTAATACACTTTTGGTTGTGTCACACCTAGTAAACTAGGAGTAGGTTCATTATATAGCCAAGTATGCTTGCTCAACTGACCAAAAACGTTCCCAACAAGTTAATATCAAGAAATGATCGGCCTCCAATGATTATGGGGAGTTAAGGCAACAATAAATGCAACTTTGTGTAACTGCAGTTCATGCAACCGGATCGGTTGCGATGGCAACCGGATCGGTTGTGTTTTGACCATATGCCCAGCCGGATCCGGTTACGGGTCACGACCGAACGGCTTGGTGTTGCTGATTTGACTTTTGTTGACCTTCTTGTATACGCTTCATTCTTTGCTCTCGCTGATGATTTCCAAGGCAAAACTTGATCTTTCTTTGCTCCTGATACTTAGAAATCATTGTAATTCCCAATCATTGAATCCAAAAGCTTCCTTGCTCGACTTCCTTCTTCGAGAATCTTCAAAATGTGCATAAAAACTTCATTTCTTCATCATTCGTGATACGTGGCTATATATACATACACAATACGCATCTTTTACACTTTTGCAACAGTTATGAATAAATATAGCCGATTATCATGCACAAAACCAACAATAACGCTACTAAAAACATGTTCATTTTAGGCTTTATCAAATTCCCCCACACTTAAGCTCTACTCGCCCTCGAGTAGGTCTAACATTTGCAAAAATTGATTTCAATGGTCTTGACACCATGGTTCCAAAAATGTAACAATCATCCCAACATAGATAATCATTGGTTTGCTTTTAATATGTGAAAAATTTTAAAAAATGAACCAAACACTTTAGATAACATAACTAGAACACCTCACGAATGATTTTAAGAATTCACTCAACACTCATATATTGGTGGGTATATGTAAATCACTCAACGCCTAGTCATGATCAATGCTTTTTACCATAAGCTTGTACAAGTATCAAAACAAAGAAAATAAATTTATCAAAGAGGGCTTTTATTCAGGTTATATCGTTACGGCTAAGGGTTCATAAAGGGTATGGATAAGGCATGGGATGGTTTATGAAATTGGTGTTAAAAGAAAATAAAGTCAAGTCTAAACCTCCATGTTGCTAGCCATCATACAAACCACAATCCCGTAAATGATTATTTCACCTCTTCAAATATCGATCTCCGCAAATATGTATAACTCAATTTAGCTCATTGGCTAATCAATATCCTTCATATAGCTCATTGGCTATAACCATTTTTTTTTCAACATAACAAAATTCCCCCACACTTAGTGTAAGCATACACCACAAAAAAAATCGAGAAAGACGTCTCTTTCATCTATGATGGAGAATGGTACACACTATAAACAAAGTGTAGCTTCTTCATAATCATCAAAAACAATCCAACATTCCAAACAACTAGCAACAAACCAATAGACATGACAAGGGTTGGCTAAAGTTTAAAAGTGTAAAATCTTTTTGTATTTTTCTGGATTTTAACAAATGAAAAGATTGGCTCAAAGGGTGTAACTAAGGGTATCTAGTGCTAAAGATGAGCACTAACAAATGGGTCCATATAAAGGTGGTTAACTAACCGATGTGGCTAGCTAATATATCATTAGATGTAAATGGAAGGCCATTTGGGTTAAATCCTACGATGCCTCTTATCACTTGAACATATTTATATCACTCGAGAGTGATTTTAACCGTAATGCATAACTAGTACAAGTTCTAGAATCGACATAATCACCGGCACACTCATAGCAAATATAAAACAAAAGATGTGTTTTATACAAAAAGAAACCTCACAATTGCGTGGGAAAAAGGCTATAATGCGTGCTAGAAAATGCTATCGAATCTAAAATGAATTACTTCCATAATTTGGTTCAAATCCAAAATTTTTCAAAAACCTCATTTTACCATTGAAATTCCCAAGTTATTTTTTAATATTTATCAATAATGCGTGAAAACAACCAGACCATCAAGGGTGAATTCCTTCTAATCACTTGCATCCAAAAGTTATCTAAAAATTAAAAATGCGTATCATTTTTCCTATTTTCTTCCCTCCCTCATACTTAAGTTTTGCATTGTCCTCAATGTAATAAAATGAACTTCAAAGTAAAGAAAATGGGAAAAAGAAATAGTTAAAAGATACCACGGGATAGAATATGCAACACGCATATTGGGTCATAAGAAAGCATGTGAGTTATCCAACTCCAAATATTTGACCATCAATAAGCTTCCAACACATCCATCCTGCAAACAAAAACTGCAACACACAATACACAAAACAAAACAAAACAATCCAAATGCAAATGCTACTAAAAACAAGATAAAACCAAGCAAAATATGTTAATCATCCTAAAGAAATAGTTAAAGAGATAGAAATAATATTGTTTAACACATCATAACCATTGTCTTTAAAACCACAAATCACGAATGATCCACGATCACTCGTCGTTCTCACTCATCTCGTCCCCTTCTTCATCATCATACTCATCATCATCATCATCACTTTCGATTACATAGTTTTCGTCCACAATCTCTGAACGAACTCTCCTCTTCTTCTTCTTTCCTCCAACTCCGATGACGATCCTCCAACATCATAGCTTGCTCCACCAACCTCGGTGTCGACCATATGCGGGCCTTTGGATCGGAAATGGTGCGTACCCAGGATATGGATACGGATAGGGTCCAGGATAAGAAGTGTAAGGGAAAGGATATGGTGGAACATTGGGTGGATTGTAGGGTGGCAACTCGTAATTGGCTTCACGAGCCATGTGTTGAAAGATAGGCATTGAATAATCATTGATGTAGTTGTTTCTCAACATCATCGAATCTCTCCACACATCCCTACATTGAATCTCATCTAAATGTTGGTTCCACTCTCCCCAACCTGAATCAAAACTACTGGACGTACCCGCTTGCACGTTCTCCATTGGTATACTTTCCTGCTGCTGTGGTGGTTGTTGTTGTTGTTGTTGTTGAGGTTCAACCCATAACCCCAAGGTTTTCAATCTCCTATTCAAAGCATTCCCAAAACCTTTTGCACTCCACATCTCACTATACTTTGGCTCTCTACACTTAGCTAATTCCTCATCAACATAATACCCAAGATTCTTTGCCAATCTTGTCACGAAATGTCCTCCATAAATGTTGCTATTGCTCTTGATTCCCGGGGCCCTCCTAGACAAATACTCGGCTATCTGCCAAATCGCATTACCGTCCTTAGTTTCCTCCAATAACATCATAACCCATAAGTCCGGTTTCTGACATTTGTTCCTGCTTCCAAACCTATTAAATGGCCCAGTCACTATCAATTTGTGAAGTATCCTCATTAATGGATTCCTGATGGTCGCGGCATTCCTCCTAGCGCAAGAAGGATCTCCCACTCGATTCCAATAGGTGGGTACACTAGGAAAGTATTTTTCAAACCTCTGAAGCCTCGAAAAGTGAGCTTCAAATAACCGATGATTAACCTCATGTGGCTCAACAAACCAAGAGCCACGCCAAAAGCTGGCAAAGTGTAAGCATGATCCCTTCCACAAAGCCTAAACCAAACACAAACTTCCTCCATCAAGTTCCGAACATTCACCTTTCTTTCAAATTACATGGTTGAAAAGAACTCCATACACCATTCTCGATAGACCTCTTCATCGATGCTAAATGCTCTTTCCCATGACAAATCTTGAGCGAATCCCCATCCATTTGGATACACATAAGATGTCCGCATCATTCTTCTCAACTCCTCTTCACAATCACACTCCATAAACAAATCCCAATCAATCACCCTCGGAACCAAACATGTCCTATTTTGCAATTTCGATAACCTTTCCGGAAAGCATGCTTCTCCCGTCGGTGAGATCTTTGAACTTTAAGTTGGCATTTGCTTCCATCTTCAAGCTATACTTAACTTTCTTCTTCTCGTTCCTTTGACAAAACTTCGTAACAATCGGGTTCGTTGGAACTGGCCTCGAGCTTGAGCTACCTACAACAATTCTCTGTAGGAATCATAAATATAAGACAATATAACAGTGTTAGAACAAACGAGAAGGTTCATGAAACCCTCTAAGGTCCACTTCAAAATTTCAAAATTTTTTAACACAAGACCTGGAACCGGATTCGGTTGCAGAGAAACCGAATCGGTTACTCCTTTTGGCCAAATCCAACCGGTCGGTTGCGCTGCGCAACCGGATCGGTTGTACAATCTGCATAAGGCTTTTGCCTTTTAAACCCTTACTCACTTGAATTTTCTAAGTCCAATCCACTCCTAGATTGCATTCTAACATCCTCAATAATTTCTACATCCTTGAATCACTCTAAATTCGCTTTTCAAACCTCAAATCATCACACATTCATCATCTTAGAACTCAACTTAATAAAACCTATATTCTTCAATCATTAGTTCTAATCAATAATGTGGTATCTATTGCTCATAAAAAAACACATCATCTACCATTAGGAATCACCAATTGCAACTTATCTTGATTCACTAGCACAACCTAATCAAATCCGAAAATTCAATCATCTAATATTCATTCCATGGTGAATCAATCAATATAATTCTTTTTGCAATGCATTCCTATATCAATTACCCACTTAATCTAAAAATATTACAACTTAATTCGAATTATAACAAAAACCCCCAAATTGGTGACCTAATATGCAATTCGAATCAAATGCTCTAATTAAACCTTAATTGAGTTAATTTAATGTAGATGCTTACTTGTTTGGGTGCCATGGTGTTCTCTTACAACTTAAACAATCTTCAATTATCTTCTCTTGGACTAATTTTGCAAAAACCTAGTTGGAGAATTAGTGTGTGTGTGTGTTTTTCTGGAAAAATGAATTTTTGGTATATATACTTGTATGCAACCAGTTCAGTCATGGACATAACCGTTTCGGTATGCATTTTGCCAAATTTTGCATTTTTTCATGTTACTTAGGCATTTACCTTCCAAGCAACAATTTTTACTCAAAATCACATTAAAGATTCACACAACATTCATCCACCATTTGGAAATTTCAACAATCATCCAATCTTAAAACTCAATTCATCATACTTATGAACTAAACCAAAACTCAACTAAAACTCATAGTCATAATGCATTAACCAAATAACCTCAATCATAAAAATAAAAATGTAAAAGCGAAATAAGAAACCAAAATCCTAAATGCATCAAATCAAAAGAAATAGTTCATGAAATTCAAGCAAATAATTGCTTGTTTATTATGGTCCTTGTCTTCTCCTTAGAATTCCTCGAAATACTCTTGTCTTAGGATGTCCTCACTTTGAAATTTTCCGGTCAACTCACGGAATGTTTCAAAGTTTTGAACTTTCTCATGAATCTTCTTCCGTCCGGACATAGTATATCGAACTTAACATGCCATTCTCCATCTCCAGTTTGTCTCTTGTAAGTGCCCGACCCCTCGGGTCTCCATTCCAAATTCTTAAGTTGCACCGGTAAAGAACCTAAAAAGTCGGTCAACTTCTTGTAGACTAATATGTTTTTGAATGGGTTATAGAAAGCTTCCACCGATAATGCACGTTCCATTTCGTCCTCTATATCAAAATAAGGCGGAGCTAATGGTCCATACATTGGGTTACCTTGTATATCACGTCCCACTTCAAAACAAGTCAAATCATCATTTGCTTCCATCCATTCTAACTCTTCCATAAATTCCAAAGTTGGTCCTATTGGTTTTGGATAGTATGTTTGCCTTGAAATCCCATCATCAATAGTCATTGTGCCTCTTCCCATGTCTATAATTGCACCACAAGTTTGTAGGAATGGTCTCCCCAATAGTAGTGGTAAACTCTTGTCCACCGGAATATCTAGGACAAGAAAATCGGCCAAATACGGTTGATAGCCAATTTGCACTCTCACATTCTTCACCTCTCCCATTGCTTTCGCTTGAGAATTATCCGCAATAGTAAGCTTCGAATGATTGGGTTGCGGATTACTTAGACCTAAAGTCATAAACAGTGGATAGGGCATCACATTAACACTTGACCCCGTATCGGCTAAAGCATAAACTGGTGTAGTCCCATTCACTTTTATTGGCAACACAAAATTACCCGGATCCTTCTCCTTCCGTGGCATGCCTCTAAACAAAATTCTATCTCTCTCCTCCTCCGTGAGATTCTTATCTTCCAACCTAGCCCTCGCTAGCATCACCGCATCCAATTTCTTACGGTAAAGCACATAATCTTGAAGTACCTCTATCACCGGTTTCTTTTCATTAAGCTCAAGAAACTTTTGTTCTAGGTTTTCTAAAATAGCTTCTTTTTGTTTGTCGGTTAAAGGTTTGAAAGTATTTGTAGTGGTAGGTGATGATGGTGTGTAATCATTTTTGGTGGTTGTGGTTGGGGTTAGTTTGTTTGATGAAGTTTTCTTCCGATTTGCTTTCCCTATTTTAACTACTTCCACATCTTTCTCTTCCATGTTTGCACAAACTTCCACTAGCATCTCGTTCACTACTTTTCCTTCTTCCAAATCAGTTATATTAATCCTCATTTCTCCCATTGCAAAATCAACTTGACACTTGGTCGTGACAAGAAAGTCTCGACCAAAACATACATTAGGTTCATCCACATTCCCTTCTTCTAACACAACAAAATCCGTTTAAAAAATGTGTCCATGAGTATTGACCTTAAGATTTTTAACCATCCTTCTTCCATATGCTTCATAGTCCAAACGTACATGACCAATTTCGTCAAGAACCTTCTCCAAAATGTAGTTTTCTCCATAAGCCATATTAAGTTGCTCGTCCCAAGCACTTACTCCTTCTACACTACAAGGCGTACCAAACCTCATTAGTGGCGAATCATACACCGTTAAAGGTGCTTGTGTGAACACTACTACTCTTCTCTTCTTTGGAAGTTGAACCTTGTTTTCACCCGTTTCCTCCATATTAACCGTATCAATCCTCAAATCTTTCTTACTCTCTTCCAAGATACCTCCAATCTTTTCCAGTGAACTTCCGGTATCCTTGAACATTTCATCCAAAGTACGAAGGTATTCCGAGATTCCGCTCAAACTATCCATACTAACTAGCTAAACTTGACAAAACAAAACAAAACAAAATCCGAATTATTAGCGTTAGAGTTAGTAAAAACAAGAACAAACTATAGAAACATATACTAAACAAGTTAAGATACTTAACAAAACTAAAAACATAAATTAAAACTCAAAATCTAAAAATGATAAAAAATTTACCGAGAGCTCCAACCGGATCGGTTGGCTCACCAACCGATTCGGTTGGTGGTAATTACTAGACCAAGTACTCTAACCGGATCCGGTTGCGGGTTGCAACTGATCGGTTAGATCGACAAAAAAAAAACTTTTTTTTTATATTAAAACTGAATATTAATTGAAATTAAGAAATTATTTAAGTGTACTAAACTCTAAATTAATTAAGACTCTTCATAAACCAATAATTAATAACTTAATAATTAAACCATTAAACTAAAACTATATTAACTACCAATTAAAATCTACCATAAAGATAATTAAACCATATAACTGAAAAAATACTATCTAATCATTAATATTAAAACTAGAACTAATTAACTAATAATAACAAATAAAGGAAATATAAATAAATCTAAGAAATCATTAAACTACAAGACATAATCTGTAAATAAAATCTAAAATGACAAAATTACTCTAGGAACTATAACACAAATCACTAAGCAAACTAAAACCATGAAATAAAAAATAAAAAATCACTCCGTAGCTCTAACCGGATCCGGTTGCAGAGCAACCGAATCGGTTACCTTTTAACCAAAACTCTTTTTTTTTACTTTTCACCAAATTCAATTCCAATACTACCAATTTTTTAGAAAATCAAAGAAAATCCCCGGCAGCGGCGCCAAAAACTTGATGTGTTACGTGTAGTGCAAGTTTTAAAAATTTATAAACACGGTTTAACCGTCTAATTCTATTAACACATACGAGCAAGTATACTCGTCCGTGATAGCAAAGTTTAGTAAGTCGAGATCGTCCCAAGGGATTTTGTGTTTGAAACTGTTTTGATGAAAAGATTCCAACAAGAAAGCTTGTCAAGGCTTCCTCAAATAGTGATGTTTATAGTGAAATTCAATAATAAGAAATATATATACTTGTGTGTAGTCTATAATCAATCACAAATAGTATTCATGAAGGTTTGGTGTAAACTCTTGATGTGATGCACAAATCATAAGCAAATGATCCCCCAACCATGGTATATGTTTGTAAAAATCATTCTAAGAACAAAAACATATAGGTAATCCTTTCGGTCCTTATCCTAATGATTATCCTTTAGAAATTCCATTTGTTTGCAACATGTTCTTATTAAACTTGTTCTTACGAATCTTTCGACCCTTTCGTGATGAAAATGTTCCTAGTCTTGTTTTAATAAGCAAACATGGTGGTTGTCAATCACCATATCCCCATACTAGTTTGTCACTCAACTTTTTGGAATAAAACACAAGAGAAATCCTTTCGGTCCTTTTTCTTAAAACATGTTTTATCAACAAATCAAACAAAGACTAGTATTTTTCCAACAAACTCATTTAAACAAGATCATATATACATGCATCACATATAAGAACACTAGTATGATTAACTACATCCCAACACACAAGTATATCCTAAAACTACTCCATGATAATAATAATAACTAAACACAAATCATAACAAAGTAATTCCAATAATTCAAGAGAATAGAAATCCATAACAAAGTTCATAGAATACCTAAACTTTTGCGATTACAAGAATTAGAATTCGTGGATTGTAGCAACCACGTGCCTCCAATCACCTAGATTCACCGTATAACTCCAAATTACCAAAACTATGGATGAGAATTGTTCCCTCCTTGCTCCTGGACGTTTTTCAGTAAAGACTAAGCTTTTGGGCTGAATAATATGGTTGGTATTAGTTTTGATGTAAACTAATACACTTTTGGTTGTGTCACACCTAGTAAACTAGGACTAGGTTCATTATATAGCCAAGTATGCTTGCTCAACTGACCAAAAACGTTCCCAACAAGTTAATATCAACAATAAATACAACTTTATGTAACTGCAGTTCATGTAACCGGATCGGTTGTGATGGCAACCGGATCGGTTGTGTTTTGACCATATGCCCAGCCGGATCCGGTTACGGGTCACGACCGAATGGCTGGGTGTTGCTGATTTGACTTTTGTTGACCTTCTTGTATACGCTTCATTCTTTGCTCTCACTGATGATTTCCAAGGCAAAACTTGATCTTTCCTTGCTCCTGATACTTAGAAATCATTGTAATTCCCAATCATTGAATCCAAAAGCTTCCTTGCTCGACTTCCTTCTTCGAGAATCTTCCAAATGTGCATAAAAACTTCATTTCTTCATCATTCGTGATACTTGGCTATATATACATACACAATACGCATCTTTTGCACTTTTGCAACAATTATGAATAAATATAGCCGATTATCATGCACAAAACCAACAATAACACTACTAAAAACATGTTCATTTTAGGCGTTATCAAGCACCTCAAACTACTTTTATCTACAACTATGGATCGAACAAGCACTCTTTGCGATTTTCCCACCTTGACAAGAAGCGTGCTACTTAACTTAGAACAATTGAGGTTTCAAATTACCAAGAGAAGTTCTCAGCCGATGATTCATGCGACTCTTCAAGTAATCTTCAATCAATTTGACCATTCACGGGGAATATTCCTCGATTTTGATCATGACATGACTGAATTTCATTTTTGGAATGGAAATTCATGAGTTATCATTCAACTTATGGGTAATATGGAAATATACATTAAGGAAGCTGCTCAAGAGAATGACATGCTGAATGAATTGAATGGGTGTCAGGTTATGTTATGTGAAGATTGTGATAGGTCGAGCAATGGATCAGTCGAACTAATGAATGATGACGAATGCAGAATTTTAGTTGCAATAAAGGAGGATGAAGCTAACTGTACTGATTTCAAAGACTCAGAGTCAGAAAAGGTTGAAACAGTTTACATGACAACTCCTAGTATTCATGTGGTAAATACTGATGATAGATCTTGGATGAGCATGGGTTTCATGCGATGAGGTACGCTTAAGCGATCTAAGTAATTCATGTGTTAATGTACGATCTACTTGATTCTAACTCGAACATATCTTGTGAAATCGGTCTTGGTGAGCTGAATCTATAACTTTTAAAGCTAATGACATGATTGAAAAAGGTTTTATGATGAACTTTCAAAAAAATACTCAATTCTTGAAAAACATTGTATTTCCTTGGAAATTGCAATACAACAAAAGGAAGAAATCTTTTTTGCTGAAAAATCTTGCATTAATCAGGAATTTATAGAATTTTGAGAATTTTTTGAAATTAATCACTTAAAAACCTAGATTCAGGACAAAGACTCAACCATATGCAATCTGAAGTTACAACTCTCAAATGTGCATAAGTGTGATTGTCATGAGATGAGTGTACACTTAAATCTAGGAATGCTGAATTGGCTCTATGTGTGTCCAACCTATTAAGAGAAAATGAGTCCTTAAGACAGAACTTAGAGGAGACCAATTCCAAGTTGATTAATCAAACTAACGCCTTGTTGACAGACATTGATGCCCTCAAAGCCCAAATTCAGGATAAAAGCTTCACTATTGTTGCCTTAAAAAATGAGCTTAGGAAATCTATTGGAAATAGTGTGAACACTAAGTTTTCAAAACCATCAACCTTGGGAAAGCCAACTGCTCAGAACAACTCAAAACATACTGTAGTTAAGCATCCCAAAGCTTTTAGAACTGAAAGATTAAAACCATCAAAATCTAGGCTTGCCTCCCAAGTTGATGCGAATACTGTTTTGACAAAACCAGTCACTTCACTACCTCATTCCAACATAATGAATAACGAACCCCAGTTCAATGTTCTAAATCCTAAGATCATGAATTCTAGGAGGCCATCTAGTTCTCTTAAGAAGCGTCAATTACCTGCTCATTCCCCTAAGAATCAAACTAATTACAGATGGACAAATAGTAATAACAGGGAAGTGTTCACATCCAAAACTACTAGTAGTTTTTTCAAATGGATTCCCACTGGTAGATTATTTAAGTTTTCAGCATCCAACCGGACATACATTCCTAGATCTTACCTTAAGTGGATCCCGGAAAATTCTTCAAAATATTGAACCTAAAGGCATGTCTAGTAATGACACTCCTAGATCACACCTTGCAACATCCAAGCGTGAGGTCACTCGGTCACTAACTCATCTATTTGCAATACTACATGTACCTCTAGTGCAAAGTGTTCTCGATCTTTTCGGTACAATGCTCAACTCAATCGGGAACTTCATGACTTGGTTTCCATCCGAAATGAACATTGCTCACTCTGGAATGGTTGCTTGCAGGCGGCGTACCTCGTGCTTTGACTCCTATTCGACTTGAATCAGGACTCGCTCTTATAAATCTGTGTACAAATTAGTTTAAAAAAAATCAAATAATTCTTTTAATTCATAATTTTAGTCATTTACCTCAAACTAATAAAGGATATATCCTTTGTTATCGATAACATCTACGGTCCTAGAAATGTCATTCAATAATGACACGGGATCATAGATGAAGTTCGAACAAATGATATATTCTTGTTTTATAACGGGTGGGTTTAATTCAATCAATGGTCATTGGTGACATTGATTGGGGGATTTTACAAGTTATCTCGTTTATATCTGCACAATTGTTGGTTATGTATTGTGCTCAGATGCATGTCTGTGTCTTGTCTTGTTTTCGTGGTTTTTTTTGTGTTGATTGCTTATATGTTTCATGGTGTCCATTGTGTTAGTTTGCTTATCTTATTATGCTATATGTGTTAGTTTACAATCTGATAAGTTCAAGGTCTGAAAGTGCCTATAATACATAACTTGATAAGATAGCGACTTGTTTTTGAAACAATAGGTAGCAATTTACCTTTAACAGTGTTAGTGACTTGGCATGAAAAATGATTTCTAGCAAGTTGCTATGTGATATGGGTTAGCGACTTGCTATGAAATGTCTTAGCAACTTGATTAAATTGCTAGCGAGTTGCTAAAACACTCACAATACTTCAGGGACTTAAAGTGGCAACTTGGTATTCTTGTAAATGTCTTTCCTATACCCTAGCGACTTACGGTTTATTTTTCATTATATCTAAAATCAAAAAGACCTTCGTGTGTTTTTTTTCTCTCTCGTGGCGATTCTCTCTTGCTATTTGATTATGGTACATGTTTCATCTATTCTTCTGCATTCCTTACTTGTAATATATATGCATATCCTTACTTCGTCCCTTTAACAGATTCTACTCGGACTATTTGATCTTCAAATCTTATTCCACTCACCTAGGATTGTTAAAGGATTCAACTGCTGAAACTAAAGTTACATGTATGAATGGTTCTTGTGTAGTTTTGGTTCTCTTGGATTGATGGTGTCTTTATTATTATGTATTGTAATGAGGCTTTCTAAGTGAATCGTTATTATGTTTGGTTATGGGTTACCTTGTCCTTGTGATTATCTGCTGTTATGGGTCGCATCTACTTGTGTTTACTGTATTGAAAAGGTTGCGGTTGTTGATTTGAGTGTGATGTTAGACGCTAGTTATGTATGTTCTTGGTAGCGACTTACAACATTCTTCCTAGCGAGTTGTTTTGATAATTGAAACTTGTCCCAGATAGCATCTTAGATGAGTTCTTCGTAGCGAGTTGGCTTGCGTGTTCTTGGTGGCGACTTACCAATACTCTTGGTAGCGTGTTAGTTTGCTTATACTTTTTAGCGACTTATCTAAGTTACTCGTAGCGACTTATCACTATTAATGTTGGTAGCGACTTGTACTTACAAGTCTGCAACTTGTCAATCTTGTAGCGACTTGGTCGTATCATTTTTTATAGCGACTTATCTGTACAAGATTAGCGACTTGCTTGCTCAATGTTTAAGTGGCGACTTGGTATGTTGAATTATTTCAAGGCTACTTGCTATTGTAATTTCATGATTAGCGACTTGATTCAGGTTTTCATGTAGCGACTTGCCTTGACAACATACTCTTAACAACTTGCTATAACATCTGTTGTTTGAGCAATTTGTACTTGGTTTCTCTTGTAGTAACTTGGTATGACAACTTGTCTTAAATAACCTGCTATAACATCCACATAAGAGTATCTTATCTCATGAAATTAGTTAATAGCAACTATGCTTTTAAATAATTTGATTCTAAATCAACTTGTCTTTCGATAAGCGTGTCAAATGGGTCATTACCTTGAAAAAATCTCTAATGCCATTCAAATTTATTTCAACACCTTATGGAACTCGTCTAAGTTACTAAGTTATTGTGTTTATGTCATGAAATTTGTATACAATGTTGCTTAACTAACCCTACCTAATCTAACATGCTCACAATCATTGTTGTTGAATGTGTGTATCTTTAGATCTTCAATGGCAAACACAACCTCGGTGAGAATATTACATCTCTTTGCTCCACCCAATGTCCTTCGAGACGACAAAATCTTCCCTAAGAATCAATGGGTAGAGATAGGGAAAAGTAACTGTTATGTGGACTTGCAAAGTTGCAACAAAACCCAACCCTCAAAGTGTCTATTGATATCCTCAAAAACACAAATTTCTTCAGTGCCCTAACCAAGCAATGCACAATTCCCACCATTTACATACAACAATTTTGGAACACCATTGAATGGGACAAAATCACAACTCATTATACCTACAAGTTGGATGATAAGGATTTTGTGATCCATTCGGACATTCTCAGCAAGGCCCTTGGAATCACACCCTGTAACCCCACCATACGATCTGAACCACCACCTAGTGTGGAAGAGCTAATAGTCTTTCTGATTGGTTGGGTTATCCAGTTGGCATATCCAGGGCCTCTGACATCATCACCGGACACATGTATTAACCCTGGAGAGCAATGACAACATTTCTCAACTTATGTTTATCAGGCAAAACATCAGGGTTTGATAAAGTAAGGATTCCCATCTTGCAAATCCTATAGGGCATCGCCAATGGGGTGAATGTTGATGTATCAGAACATATCTGGGAAGAATTCTCGTTGTCAATGAACACATTTATCTCTGATAGAACAAACTTTCAGAATAAAGCTCGGGGACGAAGAAAGTAAACAAACTTGTGATTCCCAACATCGATTCTCAAAACTTGTCATCTAGTACTTGCAATGACTCATAACTTCAATCCTAGGGTGAATCGGGTCCTTCATAATGCCAAGGATGAATTTGTTCGGTAACCTTAAATATGTTGCTAAAGGTATGGATAAAGAGATCTTTGGATTGCCAATTCCTGATATTCTTCTCACTGACGATATTAAGAAGACGGATTACTTCAAACTGTACAAGAAAAGGGCTTCGGATCCGGTGCTAATGTTGATGTCTCTCCCACTCCACCACAACCCAAAGCGCTAAGTCCGCTTCGACTCAAAGACGTCGGCTCAAAGACTTCAAAGACTTCATATCTCGCCTTCCAAAAGGAGGCGTGAAGGTCACAACCTTCGACACCACAACCCGAGCGAAAAGAAAGAAGAAGGAAGATGAAAAAAAAGCGTTGAAACTAAGGTTTCGAGGGTATCTACGGGTTGATTGATGAAGATGATGCTGCTCTGCAGCAAGGAATTCAACAAAGCCTGGAAAGCCTGAACATGAGACCACCAGTTGGAGGTGTCGTGTTAAGAGAGCCTGAACCTGAGCCACGCCATACAACTCCAATCACACAAGACAAAGGGAAAGGGATTGCTGGTGCAGATGACGAACAAGCCGCTCACATGCTCCTGACCATCTCCTCTTCACCATCAAGAACTACCACTCAATTTGAGCTGAAGAAAAGAAGTGTTGAATCATCTTCAGCTCAAGAACAATCTGGATTGGAAAATGAGGTAGCTGAAGCTCAAGAAGAAACTCCTGCATCAAGTAATACGCAGTCTGATCATAATGATGAAGAAGAATTGCTGAAAGACTCACAAGAGAACCTTGAGACAAGGTCTGATGAATTCATGCACTTGGAAGAACCCAACTTGTCTATTGGTTCTCTATCCTCATTGAAGAACCTTGATACAGATATCTCATTTGGTGATCAGTTCTTAAATGACAAACCCTCTGATAACGAGTCGTTTAAGAAAAATAATGAGAAAGAGGAAGTTGAGTCTATGTACACTGTTGATATTCAGCAAGACATTTCAACCATCCCTCCTATGTCTGCACCACCTCATTCAACAGTACTTCCACCACCCAAACCCGCTAATGATCCATCAAATGTTGTCACCATCAGTGAAATCATCACTTGATAACGCTACACGCGTCGTTCGGGGTCAAAGGAACTTCCTTTTCTTCGAGCAAGTTTTATAACACCATAGGCAGTGAACCTAATCGTTGTAGTGTAGTATTAGGGTAAGCCACGGGTATTGATATCGTTCTTTAGGGCAATAGGAATGCTAGTAAGAAGTTACTACGCTAAGGTTGGGGTTGAGGAAGATTATTTTTGTATTTTTATATTTTATGAAATGGAAAGGTACGAATCGCGGGGTTTGGATTTGGGGGTTGGTATTTCTACCGATTACTCTACTTATCTAATTATCTAGTCTAAGGTGTATGTAGTCTATGTCTAATTATTGTGTGCTCGTATGATAATTTAAAGATGTGTTTACTTAGGTTTTATTACTCCTTAATTATCTCCTATTGATGGTTGAATTGTCACGTCCTTATTCTTAATCGCGTTGTGTGTCTAAAGTCGTAGGGTATGCGTTTATCCCTAACTCTTTGAAACTACCAAAGGGTCTCGTCTACAAAATCTCTAGGAATTATAAACTCTAACTCTAAGGTATCTTTGGATGGTTTAGCCTACAACTACTCTAGGTGTTATAGCCTAAGGTTCACAAAGATTAATCAAGCATTAACTACACAACGAATGACCTATCACATTACTAGATCATTAAAAATTAAGATAAGAGACAACCAATCAATATTCAATAATTAAGTTTCATATTCCCTAAGCAAACACACAAGTAAATTAGCCGGACATGGAGAACATGCAAGCATACACACAAATAATTGAAGACATAATTGAATTAATGAAGTAAAGCACTTATCTTGTGGTATGATAGGGTTTGGAACCCTAAAATACTGTACAAGACAGCCTTGGTTCGGTTTAGGTTTTAACTCCAAAAGACTACACCACGAAAACTAAAAATTCGGATTCTATATATAAGATTACAATCGCGACGGCGTCACCTTATGATTTGTGGACGCCGCGTCGCCGTCATTAGGGTTTCGTCTTGCCACGTTATTCTTGCGACGGCGTCACCTTATGCTTGTGACGTCGTCCCTTCGATCTCTAACGCTACGGATCAAATCTAGGCCGTCGAGTTGCGACGACCTACTCTTTTAAAGCGACACCGTCACTTGAAAATAAGCAATTTGGCTCTTGTCCGTCGCTGAAGTGCTTCGACGGCGTCAATTAACACCGCACCGTCCCCTTGTATTTTTGACTTGAGTGTCTCGATTCTTGACTTTGGCCATTTTCTTCAGTATATCGCGCCTTTTCGTCCAAATAAGTGCCATCCCAGCAATTTGCCTTCAAGAGACCTAAAAGTGAAAAGGAGCGATATTAAGTAATAACGGATACAAAGTGATCAAATAAGGGCTTAAACGACCCTCAAAAGGTACATTTTAAAACCTTATCAAATATCCCTACACTTGGTATTTGCTTGTCCTCAAGCAAATGTGCTTTAGCCAATTAATTTATAAGTTAGGGGTCATGAAGCATTGGTTTAGAAACAATCCACAACACATATAAGCCCCCAAAAGTCATAACAAGCACGGAAATTACATACTAGCACCTCACATGGGGTGTTTGGATACTCACATCTCTCGGTGTATATGAAATATAAGAAGTTGGAAATGGAAGATAAACACTCATTAACCGGTCCTAGTACGTAGATTACCATAGGCTTGAGAATAGATCAAACCTCCATCGCTTTGGCGTAAGCACCTAGGAAAGACTATCAAAGAGGTCTTTTAAAGGGTTGTAATGTTAGGCTTACGGTAGGGAAACAAAGGGTTTGGTGGGATAGGCGATTTAGTGGTTGCAAGTCAAAAATCTTTATGTTACAAGCATATGAAGAATGGTGTTGCTAAGCCAAGACTCGACACTCTAAACTTTAGATAACTGAAACAAACAAACATAAATTTAAAGATAGATGTAGGATGGTAGCCCCCCCTTTTTTTTTTGAACACTTTATTTTTTTTCTTTTCTCTTTTTCTATTTTTTTTTCGATTTTTTTTTCATACACTTTTACTCTACCATCCTCTACGGTAACATCAAAATGATAGGGATTTATAGGCACATCCCTACACTTGAGTTTTTATTACTCTAACACTAATTTGACTCGAATTGAAAAGATCAAAACACTTGGGGTACGTTATTACGCAAATAAGGGAATTTAACGTTCCATTCCAGTCATTTCATAAATTCTAACTTTTCCCATGAGTCCCAATCATCCCAAAACTGTGTACAACGGATATGACTCGACTTAGCAACTCATGCAAGCAACTAGATAATTGAACTAAGGGTTTAAGGTGATAATAATAATGCACTAAAAGTGAGTGCATACAAGGTAGGCTAAGGCGATTTGGGTGTACATTTGGGGGTAGGGTGTAAACAATGCTCTTCATTGATATTCGAAAACCGAAACATCACGAGAACCGCGAAAATGATAGGCTCTGAGGGTTTAACTAGGGGTATCGTGTACTAAAGATGAGTACAACGCAAAGGTGTGGGGGAATTACTCAACCGATGTGGAAGAAGTAATTATATTACGGGTATCAAACAAGGGTTATCTTAATGCCTCTTATCATTTAGTTATTCCTAACTACACAAGTGTAGTCTTACTAGCGATCTCGGGATGCATCACAAAACAAGTTCTAGAATCTAATATACTACCGTTCACACTCTAAGCATTAAAGATGAATGCTTTAATTTCTACTAATCTAAGGGTGATCCTCACATTTTGGGTGGAATTTAGGTGGTAAAGGGTTTTTGTGCTAGTCATGCAACTTCCTATCCGTGAGACGCTTTTGTTAAGACTAATGGCCCACTCTTATATGTCATGAAAAAATTTAAATTTGGTGCCAAAATTACCCTAACCGACATTTTCTCATGGTTTATTACACAAATACAATTGGACAAAGCAAATAATCAAGGATAAACATATTTCAAAGTCCCTGCTTTATTTTCCCCCTACATTTTAAATCGAACATTGTCCCAATGTTCCCAGAAAGTATCAAAGTTATGATAATAGAAGGTAATAAAAACGAAAGAAACTAATACTCTCGATTAGCTCGGTAGGATCCGTGTAAAGTAGTGGTTAAATCCTTTCCAAGAAAAATGTATGCGTGAAAAGCTCCTTCCAATATTTTGTTTCTTCTTGATAAATAAAACACGCACATTTGAAGAAAACAAACGAAACCTTCGCGTAAAATCGGTGGTAATAATATATAAGACTACTACTAAACTAGGATATAATGCTTGTGGAATGGATGTTTGAAATTTACGGAAAATTAAGACCGGAAAATTCTAAAAATTTATAAGTAGCTCGAAAACGAGAAAAAGTAATCTGTTGTTTTACTCCTTCCCGACGCCGTCAGTTGCGATCTCGACGTCAGTTATCTCGACAAAAATGGTCGCGATTTTACGGAAAAAATTCGGAAAATTTACATCTTTAGAATATGGAAAATTTATGCAAAACATCCATTATGACTCGATACAAGCATTTGACTCGAACAAACACACATATATATCTTTTAATTAATTATTATTCTCATGTTTACGTTTCTTTTGAAAACGTGTGTAATCCTCCCTACACTTATACTTTATGTAAAATACCTTTATATGCAATTAAGACGAGGTTAAAAACAAAATAAAGCATTTTTACAAATTTAAACATGATAATAAGCAATCAATAAAGGATATATGACACTAACAAACAAACAATTAAGCATGGGTTTCCTCCCACGAAGCGCCTTTCTTTATTTATGAGTCTTGTAGCTAGACTCGTAGTCGTGCTCCTACGTACCGATATAAGTAAGCTTATCCTTAACAATATCATAAGGATCAAACTTATCATTTAAGTTCCTAGTAGTACGTTCGGTTCGATATGCCTTTTCAAACTTCTCTCCATCGGGATCATAGATTGTTATCCTAATGTGCCACTCTCCATTACCATCACTAGGCGGTCTATCCCAATCCCACTTATGTTTAGGCTTCTCAATTTTCCACTTATTCATGACAAGGTTGACGGGCAAACTTCCTAAGAACTCGGTCATCTTCCTAAATACTAAGGTGTCCTCGAACGGGTTAACTTCCATGTACCTAGCCATTTCTTTTTCTTGGAAAGTTGCTTTACTAGTAAAGACTTCATCTAGGTAGAAAGGTCGTTGGGGACCTATGAGGTTCTTATCTATCCAAGGTCCATACCTAGAAGGCGTTCTATCCAACCTAATCTCATGTGGGATTTCCTTTTCTTTGTAGTACGTATGCTTTTTGACATCGTAAATTGACCTAGAACTCCCCTCTCCTACCACTATCTTGGACATGTTACAATCGATGATAGCACTAGCGGTAGCTAAGAATCCTCTTCCTACTAGTAATGGGCATGTCGGGTCCTTATTCATGTCTAGCACATGGAAATTGGCCAAAAGAGTCAATTCTCCTACGTGTACTACCATGTCTTTTATTATCCCTACCGGATATGCAACACTACCGTCCGCTAGACCTAAGATAGTGTCCGTTGATTCTATCTTACCTAAGTTAAGCCTTCTATGGAGGGACAACAGAACAAGATTGATGCATGATCCTAAGTCGGCTAGAGCATCGAGAGGTTTAGAAATTCCAAGCCTACACGGAAGAGTAAATAGCCCAGGATCGTCTAACTTCTTAGGTAGATTATTTCGCACAAGGGCGGACCCATGTTTTCCAAGTTTAAGTTCTAACTCATATTTTTCTTTTAAAGCATTATAATAAGGTGCATGAACTAAGACTTTAAGAATACTCCTCCTCTAGATTAGGCTTGGGTTCTTGGTTGACGGGTTTCTCAAGAGTAGGTTCTACCAATGGTGCAGGGCCTTGGTACCTCATTTTGGATGGCTTGGAACCCTTGTTGATAGCATTTACCGAGTGAACCGTTGGGTGTGAGGGACATGGATGTGCACTCTACCATGGTGAACAAGAACATGAAGTTGACGAAATCGAATTCACTTTTGGGTTCCTTATAGTATCACTTGGGAGTGCTCTAATTTCCCGTTCATTAAAGGCTTTTAAGAGGGCATCAAGCTTATTTGTCATCTCGCTTTGTCTTTGTTTAAAATCGGCTTCAAGCTTATTCAATCGAGTCTCTTGAGATGACATGAATCTAGAAGCAATTGCTTCAAGATTAGTGGGGTTCCCGGTGTTTAGAGAATTGAACCTATTAGGTGGACTAGATGAGCTTTGGGGTGTGCTTGAGTTTTGGTTCCACTTAAGGTTAGGGTGATTTCTCCATGAGGGGTTGTATGAGTTTCCTAAGTTGTTTTGTTTGGGCTTGAAAGTGTACCACTTCTCCCGCTCTGTCGATGCAGCGTGGGCGTAGTCCGCAAAGCTTGTTCGGGAGTCTTGTGCAATCACGAGTGTCATGGGAACCACTACATAACTCACATGGTAGAGTGATTTTATTCACTTGATGTGAAGACTTAGGATTTTCGTAGGAACTCATTAGGAATTTAACTTGATCTTCAAGTTCGAGCATCCTGATCGGAAGGTTGTGAGTCGATGGGAGGCAAGGAGATTGCCTTAACGGTTTTGGGCAACTCACGGGGGTCATTCCAACTTTCGTTGTCATAGAGATCAAGGTCCTCTATTATACCCCATGATTCTTCTGCGGTGAGATCACTAAGTTTTCCACCGGCCGCTTGGTCAATGGATCGCTTAGTGGGGAAATTGACATGATCGTAGAAGATTTGGACTTGAAGCTAAGGATCAATGCCGTGATGAGGGACTTTATGAAGTAAGTCCTTGAATCGAGTCCATGCTTTGTAGAGAGACTCACCTTGAAGTTGTTGAAATGTTAAGATGTCTCGTCTAAGTTTAGTGGTTCTCCCCGGTGGGAAAAATTAAGCAAGGAAGCGAGAGGTGAGATCATCCCAACTTGAGATGGAGCAGGCGGGAAGTCACTCAAGCCAATTACTAGCTTGGTCCCGTAGAGAGAATTGGAAGAGATGCAGGCGCGTGGTCTCTTGAGTAGTAGCATCAAGGTCGATGGAATCGACAATTTTAAGGAAATCCCTAAGATGCTGATTAGGAACTTTGCAACGAAGTCCATGGAATGCACATCCGTTTTGCACCAAGCGGATGGTGTCGGATCGCAGGGCCATAGTTTGGGCTTGGTCGGGAAGCTCAATGGTGTTTCTATAGCCTAGGTGGCTTGGTCTTGAGTATTCACCAAGAGTACGGGCTCTTGGCGGGTCATTTGGTGGTAGGTTATCACCTTCCATGATGAAAAGTGATGGGATTAAGAAAAAAGGTCACGAAGAAGGGGGATAGACTATGAGGAAGCTAAAAATGATAAAATTTACTTGATAGGAATCAAGCAAAGAAACCTAAATGAGGTGGACTACTAACTAGCTATTCTATTCCCCAGCAGGCGCAAAAAACTTGATATCGCTGCAGCGTCGTTCGGGTCAAAGGAACTTCCTTTTCTTGAGCAAGTTTTATAACACCCTAGGCGATGAACCTAATCGTTGTAGTGTAGTATAAGGGTAAGCCACGGGTATTGATATCGTTCTCTGGGGAATAGGAATGCTAGTAAGAAGTTACTACGCTAAGGTTGGGGTTGAGGAAGATTATTTTTGTATTTTTATATTTTATGAAATGAAAAGGTACGAATCTCGGGGTTTGGATTTGGGGGTTGGTATTTCTACCGATTACTCTACTTATCTAATTATCTAGTCTAAGGTGTATGTAGTCTATGTCTAATTATTGTGTGCTCGTATGATAGTTTAAAGATGTGTTTACTTAGGTTTTATTACTCCTTAATTATCTCCTATTGATGGTTGAATTGTCACGTCCTTATTCTTAATCGCGTTGTGTGTCTAAAGTCGTAGGGTATGCGTTTATCCCTAACTCTTTGAAACTACCAAAGGGTCTCGTCTACAAAATCTCTAGGAATTATAAACTCTAACTCTAAGGTATCTTTGGATGGTTTAGCCTACAACTACTCTAGGTGTTATAGCCTAAGGTTCACAAAGATTAATCAAGCATTAACTACACAACGAATGACCTATCGCATTACTAGATCATTAACAATTAAGATAAGAGACAACCAATCAATATTCAATAATTAAGTTTCATATTCCTTAAGCAAACACACAAGTAAATTAGCCGGACATGGAGAACATGCAAGCATACACACAAATAATTGAAGACATAATTGAATTAATGAAGTAAAGCACTTATCTTGTGGTAAGATAGGGTTTGGAACCCTAAAATACTGTACAAGACAGCCTTGGTTCGGTTTAGGTTTAAACTCCAAAAGACTACACCCTGAAAACTAAAAAATTCGGATTCTATATATAAGATTGGAATCGCGACGGAGTCACCTTATGATTTGTGACGCCGTCGGGTCGCCGTCATTGGGGTTTCGTCTTGGCCACGTTAGTCTTGCGACGGCGTCACCTTATGCTTGTGACGCCGTCCCTTCGCGTCTCGACGCCGCGGATCAAATCTAGGCCGTCGAGTTGCGACGACCTACTCTTTTAAAGCCCGACACCGTCACTTGAAAATAAGCAATTTAGCTCTCGTCTCGTCGCAGAAGTGCTCGACGGGCGTCACAATCAACACGACACCGCCCCTTGTATTTCAGCGGCTTGAGTGTCTCGATTCTTGACTTTGGCCATTTTCTTCAGATATCCGCCTTTTCGTCCAAATAAGTGTCATTCCAACAATTTGCCTTCAAGAGACCTAAAAAGTGAAAAGGAACGATATTAAGTAATAACGGATACAAAAGTGATCAAATAAGGGCTTAAACGACCCATCAAAAGGTACATTTAAAACCTTATCATCACTCCTCCGCTTCACCACATCACCGCTCACCTCCGATCAAAACTCTTGAACAATTACTTGAAGAAGCTATGTCACGTATTGCAACCATTGAGAAGCATTTTCCTATCGCCGTCAATAATCTTGATAGTCGTGTCAAAAAGCTGGAGGATATTAACCTTGATGAGATTGTTACAAAGGCTATTGTAGCAGATATTAAAGATGCGGTTGAATGGGCAATGAAGGCTTCATTACTTCAACGATTCAAAGATCTGCCTATCTCTGACATGAGATCAGCTCTCTCAGAAAGAATGTATGAAGTAGGAGAGAATCTGGACGATACACATAAGAAATTATATGAAGCACTTGAGGAATCGATGAGACTTGATAATTATCAGCAGTTTGTAGAGGACGTACGAGAAAGAGAAGATAAGAAGAAAAAAAAGACTGCTCCAGAGAAATCAATTGATAAGTCAGGAGGTCCCAAGCCACCACCACCTCCTCCACCTCCAACTGGAGGATCTGGAACTTCTGGGGCTGGAGGATCTTCTTATACAACTTCTGCAGCTCCATCACAACCACCATCTTCACCACAAAACCCCCAATCAACCTAGTCCATCCGGAAATCAGGAAACTCAGAAGAAATCTGCGGCTTGGACCACGGTTGATTCAAGGTTCACACCCACATCCTCTTCTATTCCTGAAGATCAAGTGTTTCACGAAGAATCGCATGTCATGGCTGAGTCAGAATCAGATGACGATGATGCATCCACCAAGCATATCCCCAAGCCGTCTGAAGATGATTGGTTTAATGCATACGTGTCAGGTGAACGCTCTAACACATCTAGAGTTGCACCTTCAAAGGACACAATTCAAAGCTGGCTCACCAAAGAGAGACCTCATACTCCAGAACCCTCATGGTCCTTCCCAGAGACTGACACGATGATCCCCGACAACAACTGGGCTTCAACAATTTCTACTAACTATGAAACCCAGATGAAGACTCTCTACTTCATGCCACTGGAGACATGGGCAGCTTCATTAAGTGGTTTTGTGAACATAAGGGAATCACGTCCATCACTCCAAAGGATCTTGAAGGACATGCTTTTGAAATTGTCAAGGTTTTTCACTCAGATGCCAATCAGCTCCAATATCAGATGGAAGAATGCCACAAGATGCTAAGTGATCAAGTCGGTGAGCGATTAGTCGGTTTAATGTAAACATGCCTCTTCCTCTCGTTGGTGAACCCGGACAAGTGACCATTCGACCGAGTTCTTCTTCAACCATGATCCGGACTATCTATGTGCTCGCTCTCATCGAAAGAAGACCGACTTTATCGATTGTGAAGATGAAAGTCGCTACCTACACAAATTCGGTCTTGAGCGGATGGTACCTAATCAATTATGGTTTGACAAAGAACATGTATATGACATCGAGGCCTCATATGGTATTTCTCATTGGTTATTCAAAAGAAGCAATTCTACATTGAGAGTCATGGAGCGGACAAAAGACCAAAGGTGTTAGATCCAAGCTACGAATTCTAAGTGTTGTCAGTGTAGAGATCTTCCCAATATATGGCTATGATTACCTTAAGAAGATCGTTCTTTGAAGAGCAGACCAGAAAGATCATGTGATTGAAGAAAACGACTTCAAACACTTGATGCCAAATGATTTTGAAGATCTCTAGCTTCTGAACCTACAAGGACACCTTAATCATCTTCCGGTTCGTGAGAAGAAGGCTCTCTCGGCTGCTGTCAACCTTTAGATAAGGGGCTTAGTCATTCGAAAAATGGTTGAGGATTTTCAGCTAGGAATGGAAAGCTACCAAACCGGGTCAACCTTACAAATCCACAATGGAACGCCTCAGACATGAATTTCGGTCACGAATATAGAGTTCTTGACACCCCTAGAGCCGTCATCTTCACCGGCGATACGGACTCGCATGCTAATAAGGCGTGTGAGCTCTACAAATTCGGTGATGGTACTCTCAAATGGTCAAGAAGAATTGAACTCTAGAGTGATTGAAATCAAACCGATCCCGTGGAACAAAACAAAATTGCGGTCCGATGCGGATTTGAAAAGGTGTGAGGATTTCATTGTCGCGATCAAAGTGAAGACTTAAGAATCGAATGATCTTCCGCACCTTGAAAGCTTTGTGGGTGGTAGACTTCGTGAAGGTCACTACATCCGCTCAAAGAACCGAATGAAGACTTCTTCCTAAGTAGTTTTGTACTTTTATGTGTAAAATGTGGTGTATGAACTATGAACAACTATAATATATGTAATAGTGTTAGATTATGTATTTAGGTTTCCCTTTATGTCTAAAAGGGAACTTCAGTGTTGTCCACTTCAGATCATATAAAACCGGACACATTTTTCTCCAACAAATGTTTTATTTCATACATATTTAAATCACTTGAGATCCAAAATCTCAAAGGATTTGAAATTTTTGATCGGGGGAGAAAATGTGATATAAATATGAAAGATGATAAAAGATGACCATTTTTGTCTCAATGTGCATACTACTCTCCCATATGTGCTAAACGCTTTCGAATCTCGAAGCACATATTGAGGGGGAGCATTTCAAAAGAAAACAAACTTTCAAGGTACAAAACAAAATTTCTTAAGTTTCAATAAAAAGTACCTTGATTGATTTTCTAATGGTTTCAGTATGGCTATATGATCATGAATGTGCTTCTAAGAACTCTTTCCTCTTCATGCAAAACAATTTCAAAAATCACATGCATAAGTTGAGGGGGAGTAACTTTTTGAAAACCAAATCCTTTCCCTTAAAATATCTTTAACAAAGTATGAAAAATACTAAAATTGATCGGGAAAGCGATGATGATATCTGTTAGAAATTGTCGATCGAAGAATCAAAGCTTTCATTCTGAAATCTGAGATTTTCAAGTCCTCTTGCCTCCATGTGCTAAAACCATTTCAAAATATATGATGCATATGTTGAGGGGGAGCTTTTTCTAAAAATCATCAAAAATAATTCAGGTACAAAATGTTTTGATCATGTATCACAAGTACTTGGATTGATTTTCAAATGGTTTTCAATTGGTTTCAATGGAAGAAGAACAGTACCAAAAATACTAACCAAATGTACTTTATGTATGGAGATATAAGGATGGTTAGGTTAGGTGTGTGTTCCATGATCCGCCAGAGCCGGAGGGATCTACCGTGGACAATCCACTAGATAGTGTAGAGTCCTTGGGTATGATGAAAAAGGAGAAAAGTGAGATATGGGAAGAGTGCGGATCGAGGCAGAGCTAGTAATGGAATAAACCCAACAAGGTTCTAGTTATGAAGTCTCGGTAAGCAAGCGGAAGGGGTTGAAGAATGAAAAGAAATGAATATGAAAAGGGTGAAAAGAAATAGCATCCAATAATTCAACCTTAGGCGATGCGGGTTCAATACATATACTCTCGGTAGTTACCAAGGTAACGCCGGTATTGAAGACAAGACATCATGGACCCGGTGATTTGATTGCACTTCAACTTTCAAAACCACTCAAGTTCCTCTTAAAAGGACTTGTTTCATTCTCACGGGGAACCGACATAATCTATCGACTTTCTCTTAGAGATAGTTGGTATTGAAGAAGGAGACCCTCTCCCTAGTCTCCGGCATAGGAACCAAATATGCACAATTGAGTCTAGAGCCACGAGATCATCAATAAATCTCATTAGGACACTTTCAATGAAGACTCTCTGTTTCACACAATGTGGAAAGAGAGATTATATCTTATGAGTCCTACGCATTATCCTTGTGGTATTGCCAGAACATCTGAGTGATATGCATACATATTCACAATGAAGATGGAAAGCCTTCTGGAGCCAACATCAAACAAGCTCACGGTGGGTGGCATGTGAGATCTATCCAATAGATCAACCATGTGACAACCGAACATAAACAATGGGGCGATTCAATCTTTGAATCAATCACGGTTCAAAGTTATGGATTAGCGGATACCTTTGAAAAAGCGGTCGTTGTGCTTAAAAACTCTTTGCTTTAGCACATCGACGTGTACAATTATTTCAAAATAAAAGGTGTTCATGATTGATAAGCGATTTTCATTAAACCTTCGTTGTATTGCAAAAACAATTTCTATTGAGCGATACACGATTGTTTTTCAAATCTCTTTTATCAATTAGTGAATCTCAATTATTTGGTTCACTCACTCCGTGTTGTCTTCTTTGAGACGTTCGGTTTGAGAACGACTAAAGCATTTCGCGAAACCCACAAGGAAATTCTTGAATTATACACGATCACAAAGATACTTGTACCGATCTTGAATTATAACCTCCACGAAAGATACATTGTGGTTGAACAATGATGAAATCACCACGAAGCACAATGTTCAATTATTTTGAAGTATTTAAGTCTCTGAGCTCAAGACCGAAGAATCAATAGATTGCTAGTATGCAAATTGTAATTCATGGGGTGACCTACCTTAGAGGAGATTGTTAGGAATTGGAAATTCTATAGTGAAGTATCGGTCACCCCTAAATGTAATCTAGCTTAAGTTAGCTCGTAGACATATCGTTTAGTGTGTTGTTTGTTAGTTAGTTATTAGTGTAGCTTAGACTAGTGCAACACCGTGGAGGAAGGACGGTATTTACCATCGTATGCCCGATCCACACCAAGGAGGCGCGACTCTTTGTATAAATAGCCTCTCCTCACTGAGGAGAGGTTGGATGTTCATTGGAATCTAACCTTCCATGAGTTTCTCTTTCTAGAATATCCACTTTCTCTCTCTAAACCATCTAAATTATCGCCTATTTGATCTTGTAGTTTAGTGTGTTTATGAAATCCAATATGCTACAAACAGTTGAATAGCCGTAGTAGCAACTTTTCTCCTATCTTCATCCATCTTCCAAAACACGGTCTTAATTGATTGTGGGGACATTTCGAAAGTTCTAATATAGTCTTCCCTATTTCAACATACACGTCTATCGACATGATGTATGACAACATCTTTCAATAAGTCTACATTAGCGACTTCATGCAAAGAAAACAAACCGTCGTCTAATGTACAACCGAGCTTAAGAAAGTAGAAATAATTGGTTTGTCCAGACTCATAACCGATTTTGGTCATGAGAGCATCCATTTCATCAACAAATACCTCTTTTATTTCCACAAGATCAACAAGGCATTTCTTGCCTCCTTGATATATCCTACCTGAAAAGTATTTGAATGTACCTTCATAATGGAACATCATGCTAAACGATCCGAGTTCACCCATTTGTATAAAAATTATACAAAAACATTGTTAAGCTAAAGTTACCTAAAAGGGAATAACTTAATCGGTTGTACCAACATAAGATTGTAATAGGCTCTAACCAAAAAGACTTACAATATCTCGATTGCGACTCTTTCCTCCGTTTCACGATCATCATATAAAGGATATTCCCTTACTCGCCACGTAGTAAATCCAAGGTGGTTGTTTGTTATTTTCTTACTCGATTATTTGATTTGATGATAGACATTGCATTAGGGTTTTCTGGTAGGCTTCCAAAACAAGTTTGGGATGAGCAATGAGTACAGTTTTGTTATATTGTACATAATGGCGGAAATTGGACAAGACATGTGCTCAAAGATATGAAACAAAAGACTATCGTGCCCTCAACAAATAACATGATTACGGGTTTTTGCGTATAACGGAACGTTGACAACCCGTTATTGGTCAAGGGATGAATTTGGCATTTAATGGCCAAGGTTTGGACCTGTGGCGATGAAAAGGGCGAGTTTTGTCCCATCGCGATCCGTCCTGCCAAGTTTAGGGACCAACGGTGTATTTTAGTGTTTAAATTGTATAAGACATGAAAAATGTAGATTTAGCTAGGGTTGAGCATTGAAGGTTCAAAACCGAACCGGACCGACTAAACCGACCGAACCGGACCGACAGCCCGTCGGTTCAGCTTCGGTTTCAGGTTTTACATGCTTTAGCTTTCGGGTCGGTTCGGTTCGCCCAAAACCGACAAAAACATAAGAAAGGGTTAATATACAAAAGTTACTAAACTTTCAAAAAATTTGTCTTAAGTCACTAATGTTTGTCTTACGTCATCTAGGTTACTATACTTCACGTGACAAACGGGCTTATTTTATAAGTCGTTATCTTGGATACCAATAGTGAGACAACTTATTGTTACTAAAAGGGTTACAAAATGTTACTAAACTTTCGTAAGTAATATCACTTATATTTTAACTAATAAAGTAATCTACGCATAATTTATTAATCCCAATTCCACTACACACACAAATAAACACATAACCCTAATTTCACGATCCAAGATTCAAAATCATTTTCCCAAGATTCGGATTGGGGAATCAAAATTGTGTTCGAATATAGTTGTCATCTTATACAAAAGGTAACTTTTGGTCTAATTATAGTTTTTAATCAATTTGTAAAATTAGGGTTTTGTCAAAAATTAGGGTTTTTGAAATTAACAAATTTTCTTGTTTTATTATGTTTCGAGATGGCAACAGGATCAAGTTTCTTGATAAAATACCATCGTGGAGGTGTTTTGTAAGAGACCTCTTTCCTATGATTATGAAATATTAAGCGAAATTCCGGTGTTGATCTTCTTTCATTAGACTTGATAGGGTTTATAAAACATTTGGAAACTGAATGTACTGGTGAAGTAAAGTCCTTGTTTTATTTGATACCTGGTTTAGAATTTCACTTAGGATTGAAACCCATAAAATGTAAGGATGACTTTGATGCTTGTGTTCAGTGTGTTATTGATAATGATCATGTCTTGCATATCTATGCATCTCATTCTGAATTTGATATTGAAAATGACACCATAGCTGAACAAAACATAACAGATAGTGAAAGTGACATAGAGGATGTTGATTATAATGTCTATGATTATTGTAGTTACGAAGAGTGATACTTGCTTGATTGATCATTTGTCCGAAGGTGAGGAAGAGGTTTTAGATGTTAGGACTAGGACTGTAGACCCTGCACCTAAGAGAAAAGCTTCTAAGATGTTTGATGAGGGCTTTTGTCTAGAGTTTATAATGGTTTGCCTAAGGATGACTTTATTGAAAAGATACTCATCCTAAAAAGTAGATGATGAGGATAAGTTGGGTGACCATTGGCCAATTCATGATCCTAGTGTCAAATGGAAGTTTATGAGGCCACAGTTAGGTGAAAGATATGAGAATCCTGACCAATTGAAAAGAGCATTGGCTTTCTATGCTTTGGCCAATGGTTATAAGCTATACTATAAGGTAAACAACCCTAAGAGACTTTTAGCTAAATGTTCAAGAGATAACAAAGAAAAGAAAATGCCCATTTAGATTATGGGCATCTTGGATGCAAGTAGGGAAGAGAAATCATTTCAAATCAAAACCCTAGTTGATGAACATGTCTGTTCTAGGACATATGAGTATGGTAGCTTAATAACAAGTAACTGGGTTGCTAGGAATTTTGCTAAAAAGATCATGGTCAATCCTACCATAACAGTTAGGGCTCTAATTGATTTAATATTAAAGAAATATAAGTGCAAGGTAACTGTTAGTCAAGCTAGAAGGGGAAAGAGTAAGGCTTTGCAGCAATATGAAACATGTTTAGAGGATCACTATGGTATGCTATGGTCTTATGCTGCTGAGATCCTTAAATCTAATCCAGGATCAACTTGTAAGCTAGGTGTTGACTCAATGCCTGATGGAAAGAACTACTTTAGTAGCTTTTATGTATGCTTTAAAGCTTTGAGACAGGGATGGTTAGATGGATGTAGGAGGGTAATTGGTTTAGATGGTTGCTTTCTTAAAACAATATGCAAGGGAGAACTGCTATCAGCTGTAGGTAGAGATGCCAATAACCAAATCTATCCAATTGCATGGGCTGTGGTTAGTGTGGAGAACAAGGAGAATTGGAGTTGGTTCATGCAGTGTCTCAGTGAAGACTTAGGCATTACAGCTGGTGAAGGTCTTACCATCATCTCTGATCAGCATAAGGTATAATCCTTTTAATTTGACAAGTTATTAAATAATTCTTGTATAACCAATCTGTTTTATAACCAACATTTATTGAGGAATTGTGGAAGCTGCAAAAGATGTGATGCCTTTGGCTGAACACAGACAATGTGCCAAGCACATATACGCTAATTTCGTAAAGAAGTTCACTGGAGTTCGGTTTAGGAATTTATTTTGAAAGCAGCTAAGCCACATATCCCGCAAAGTTTGAGCAAGTGATGAATGAAATCAAGCAAGTCAAGAAAGAAGCACACACTCATCTAATGGATAGACATCCTCAAAGTCGGAGTAGGGCATACTTAATGAGATAGAGCATGTGATGCGGTTGAAAATAGGATAAGTGAGTGCTTCAACTCACTTATAGTTGAGGCTAGAAGAAAACCTATCATCAACATGTTGGAGGACATCGACAAGGTCTTATGGAGAGAATGCAAAAGATGAGGGAAAAGCATGAGAAATGGGATGATGGGATATGTCCTAACATTAGGAAGAAATTTGAAGTATTGAAGGATAAACACATGTCTGTCTTTACTTTTATATGTTTTAACTCACTTTTAACTCACTTTGAAACACAAGTATTAATGCACACTTTTGATAATTGTAGGAACTGGAAGGTGATACCTGGTGGTGAGAGCAGGTTTGAAGTAAGGAATGGGTATGAGGGATTTACAGTTGATGAAAGACTTAGGACTTGTAGTTGTAGAGGGTGGCAGTTGACTGGTCTCCCATGTGAACATGGATTTGCAGCAATATATTTCCTACATAGGGAACCAGATGACTATGTTTCTGAGTGGTATAGTAAGCAAAGGTTTGTGGTTGCTTATAATCAGTACATTGAAGGGATGAGGGGAATGGATCAATGGCCTTCCACTAGTTTTCAGAAGCCATTACCACCAATAAAAAGAAGGATGCCTAGTAGACCAACACATAAAAGAAAAAGAGATGCCTCTGAAAATGATGGTAATAGGAGTAGGATAAGTAGAAAGGGACAGCTTAACCATTGTAGGCTTTGTGGTAAGTCTGGACACAATCAAAGGGGTTGTCCAACTAAAGAAGAAGGGTCTAGTGGGTCTAAGAAGTCCGGTAGTGGGTCTAAGAATTTTGCTAGTGGGTCTAAGAAGTCGCAACACCACAACCTTCACAACAAACCCACTCAACAAGAACCTTCAACACCACAACCTAATCAGGTCTCGAACAAGTTGAGATACCAACCGGTTGCTCGCACCTGATTGAGTTATCTACACCTCCGATTGGTTTTGAGATGTGTGCACGAGATAAAATTGCTACACCATCGGATGGAAGGAAAAGGGGTGGTGGTGTCGGGATGAGGGTGGTGGTGGTGTAAGTAGTAGTGTAAGTGGTAGTGGAAGTGGAAGTAGGAGACTTAGTACAATCAATGGGAAAATACTTAGGAGTAGAGGAAAGGGGATGGATCAAAGGCTTGTATGTATCCTAGTGGTATTAAACCTATAGGATTTGGTGTTTCTTGGGATCCAGTGGATGGAGAGCCAATGTTAGGAGTAAGTATTGTTTCGCATTATTGTATTTTTAGATCTTAGGTTTATGGTCTTAAGTTTATTAATGTAAATTTTATTGCAGAATGCTATGGGCTTACCAAGACCAGCTTGGCCACTTGGAATAACACCAGAGGATGTGAGGATCCATGCTGAAACAGAAGAACCTGTTGTCCTACAAGAGCCTATGTTGGAACCACTGGTTAGAAGAAATGCACAGTATGAAAAGAAGATGGTTGAAAGGAGGAGTGGATCAGTGCACAAGTCACCAGTGCAGAAAAAACAAGTGCAGAAAAAACCAATCCAGAAGTCACCAGTTCAAAAGAACCTGTGCAGAGAAAAAGGGAATCAGAAAGGATCAAGCAGCTAATGTTCAATAGGCCACCATCTCCAGGACCAGGCTTGACTGAAGATGATGCCATCTCACTAGAATAGATGCTAGGTTTAACTAAAAATGGCTAGCCAATTATTAGGTTGTTTTGTATATGTGCCATTATAACTTGTTAACATGTAGTAGGATGGTATAACTTTAAGATGTAGTAGGATGGTTTAACTTTAACATTTGCGGTATGCCTTTATTTTGTATATCCGCCATTGACATGTTGTATAACAAACCGACATGGTAATTGGGGTATGACTTAATGAATGATATTAGGCTCTTTTGTATATAAGCTTTGTTACATCTTCTATCCCGCTTACCTTTTATGATTTGTTACAGTTTGTTACATCTTTTGTTACCATTCAACATACACAATTTGTTACATCTTCATTAGCTTATATACATACACAACTGTTACATCTTCATTAGCTTCTTTGTTACATACACAACTGTTACATCTTCTAAGTTGTGTTGGTAATGCCACATTTGTTACATCTTTTGGTACCATTCTAAGCGACACAACCATTAAAACATAGAAAATTCATTACATAACAACATAGAAATTACATTATATGGTACCATTCATATCATTTCATTACGGGTACCATTCATTACATCCCATTGTTACTAGTCTAGGTACTAACATACATCTCCAAAAGACAACTTAACATACACCCATTGTAACTCGTCTAAACAAACCTAATAAGAAAGATCCAACAATCAAAACAATCAACACTCTATTGTAGAAGGAAGTTCGAGAGTTTTGATTGTTCAATTGAACAATGTGATCTTGTGCATTCACCAAATTGACATGGAGCTCATACATCCTAGCTTGATACCAACGATTTGGTAATGCCACATCCACCCATCTAAAATAATTACAATTTCTTGTGGGATCCATGAAATTTTGGCAACCAAGAAATCTTCTTCTCGGGTTACTTTGTGTCCAAGAGGTACGACATTTTGCAATTTCACCACAGCCACAAAGATTGGCCATTTTCAACTTGGAAGAAGATGAAGTTTTGAGGTTTTGGATAAATGGGTTTCAAACCCTAATTTTGGAAGAAGATGAAGTGTGTTGGGGTGATTTGGGTATAAAAGATGATTTTAGTGGGTTTCCTAAGTGGACAAGTCTAGGTGGACGAAGGTCTAGGTGGAATACCTACGTGGCAGGTGGTAACACCACAACCGGTTACCAATCCTTCAAGTGACTAGGGTGGCACTAATAAAAAGGTTTAGTAACATATGTGAGAAACCCGTGAAGTATAGTGACCTAGATGATGAATACAAACATTAGTGACTTAGGACAATTTTTTTTGAAAGTTTAGTAACTTTTTGTATATTAACCCTGATTTGAGTAGTTTGGAGGTCATGCATGCATCTTAGTAGCACGGTCCTCATTAAATATGTAATACTTAGGGCTTGTTTGTTTATTTTTCATTAAATCATGTTAATTAACACATGACTTAACGTGGAGACTCTCACTTTTACCACTTATTATTTTAAGTCATTTATTTTGATTAAGTGAAAAACAAACAACTTTTCACATGACTTAATAAATTAATTTTTTTCATATTAAGTCAATTAAATTGCATTTAAACACCATCTTAAACCTAAAAACTAGGTTCTAACATATTTTAGCCAGCGATTGTTACTTCAATTCATTTATTATTATACGGAGTATCCATTTTACCATGCATTGAATCATGTCAATTTTTTTTACACCTGATACCTTTTTTTTTTTTTTTATCATTTGGGAACATTTAATTCGTTAACTGACATCGAGACGAATCAATACCTAAAAATATGCTCAATTGATATAGTACTTTGTAAAAACTAAAAAGTACTTGGTTTATTTATTTTATCATCTTGAGATGGGTGTTTTACAAATGTCAAAAACGAATTTACAGCAAGTGACAATTATGGTTCTCGTTAATGACACTCAAGCAAAATTAAAAGTTGAAACACAATTTGTCAATTTGAAGTCGTCGGTGGTCTGAATTTTTGGTGATAAAAAATTTACAAACATCAAGTATAAGGGGTAAGATGAAAATGCAAAGTTGAAAGCAACCATTTTTTTTTCTCTATAATTGTATATAAGTTGTTGATATCTTATATCCTTATACGTTATGGACATTGTTCTAAAAGGGCACAAAGGTTTTGTAAAAATCTCGTAAAAACGTGAGGCTTGGTCATGTCGCTACGTTACGCTTTATGTCACGTTTTTTTTAAACACGATATACATATATAAATATTATCATACTTTGTGCCGCTTTATAAACGCAAAAGGCGTGAGGCTTGATCATGCCGATACGTCATGTCTCGCGCTATTTATAATCTTGGTTATGGATAATGGTCTTCACTAAATGATTATTTGTTGTATTCTATATGATTAAAGATCATTTATATACCAATTTTTTTCACATACTAAAGGAAATCTCCACATTTTATTTTTATTTGATCTAATGGATAGGATTAATGCCAACAATTTAAAAAACTTACTTTCATCATTTTTTTCAAGTATTAATACCTTTTAAACCGTTAATCGTTAAGAAAAATAAACCATCACAACGAGAATTTAATTATCTTTCTATAGACACGCACTTTGATATACTTTCGAAAAACTTTTTTTTTCCTGTTTTTTTACATTTGTTTACGCTTTTTTCCGTTATATTCGTTATATTAAACGCTCGTCGCTATGGTATAAGTATTTTCGATTAACGATTAACGGTTTAAGAGATATTTAAATTATAAAAAATATGTGAAATATTAAAATACTTTTAATTTCAACATTGATTATGTAAGGGAAAAGTCCAAAATACATTCTTGTGATTTGTCTCGTGTCTCGCTTTACGTCCTCTTACTTTTTTTTAGCACAAAACAATCCCTCCGTTAGTATAGTTGGCCACCATACATTCCCTGTTAATAAAGTTAGCCACCATACACCAATAAGGACTAACGATGCAAATTATTTCTCCGTTATCTCCTAGCATAGGTTAAAATATTTGCATCGTTGGTCCCGAGGACTAACGCTGCTATGCTTTTCTTGTTGAAGGGACTAACGGTGCACCGTCACCACGCACCGCCACCCACCACCACCCACAGCCACTCACCGCCACCGCCACCACCACACCGCCACCACACCGCCACCACAACCCACCACCCTACCACCGCCACCACCTACCACCACCACCCACCTCCACTACCGCCACCACAGCCACCACCGCCACCACCGCCCACCTCCATCGCCGCCACCCACCACCCAGACAACCGCCACTCACCCACCACCATCATCGCCACCCCACCACCACCACCGCCTCACCACCTCCACAACCTCCACCCCACCACAAACCCTGCACACGCTACCACCACCACCATCCGTGATGGCGGTGGTGTTGGTGGTGGTTGTGGGTGGGCGGGGCGAGGTAATGGTGGTGGCGGTGGGTGGTGGTGGTGGTGGTGGCGATGGTGGAGGTGAGTGGTGGTGGTAGTGGCGGTGGAGTGTGGTGATGGGCGTGGCGGTGGTGGTGGCGATGCACCGTTAGGTCCTTAAAAATAAGATAGTACTGTTAGTTCTTGGGACCAGCGATGCAAATATTTTAACTTGCGTTAGAAGATAACGGAGAAATAATTTGCATCGTTAGTCCTTATTAGTGTATGCTGGCTAACTTTATTAACGTAGGGATGTATGGTGGCCAACTTTACTAACGGATGGGTGGTTTTGTGGGAAAAAAAGTAAGAGGATGTAAAGCGAGACACGAGACAAACCACATAGATGCATTTTGGGCTTTTCTCTTTCTTTAAAGATAAATGGTGTTGATGCTCCACGATATGTGAGAAAAGTAAATATGCAAAATAACTCTCCTCATTTTATATTGAACAACTTTATTCTTATTTAATATACGAACTTTTAAAACTTTCTATTGTGTTTTTCGTCACCGGCAAAGTTCGATACATTTTTAAATTATCATATTCATATTAACTTGAATGTATCAAATTTTACATACAATATGTGACACCCCAAGATTTTTCCAGATATTTGTTTTTTTGAGGAATTATGTTTGTTTTTCATTTATGAGCCTTCCTAAGCTCGTTTGACTTGAAAACGAGAAAGTTATATCGTGAAACGTGAAATTTAAACACAACGTCTTGACACATTGCGTTTTGATTTAATCTTGATATTATATACGAGAAATCGATCGTGTGAACACTCGTTCTTATTGGAAAAATTATTACGACCACGATGGCCTTGATTTCGCGATTTGAATCGCTCGTTTACTAGTCCGAATATGTCCCGAACCGCTAAATCATAAGAGATTGCAAAAACTGCAATAAAGGTCCATGTGGTTTATTCATCCCCCCCATGAATTCAGTAATTACAATATGGCCCTTATCCAAAAATAAAAAGCGGAAACCATTATTAGGGTTTCATTTTCTTTACAAACCCTAAAATCAAAATTTGACCTCCACCCTCCTCCTCCACTTCCTGCAACCGCCAACCTTTGCTCAGACGCTCCTCCTACTCGGCCTAGGGGTGAGCAAATGTCTTGAGAACCGAACCGAATCGACCCAACCCGAATCGAATTTTGGAACCATGGTCCGGTTCTCGGTTCTTCAATAATGCAAATTTCGGTTCTCGGTTCGGTTCGGTCCGAAAGCGCGGGTATCGGTTCCGAAACCGAGGAACCGCACAAACTCTATGTATCTATATAATTTCTTAGTTTTTTATGAAATAATGCAAGGACCATATCATTACTCGTTAAAAGTTTTATTTTTCTTAATAAGTATCAATTAGATTTTCTTTTTATGTATATACTATATTTTCAAAATCATGTGTTTGTCGTGTTTATGTTACTATAAAAAGTGAGTTGGTTATTAGTGATATTTTATACATACTTGTAGTTACCTCTGTGTGTAGCAAATATATTTCTTCGCGAAGACACATTAGCATCGTTAAATCATTTATATTACTTGATTTTGTTATAATTGTTTTTGCATTTGTTAGTGCCACAAATGCATATCAGTACATACTATGAAAGTTTACACAGTACATGCGCTTATCTTTCTTTATGGATATATTTAAGTTTTAATGGTAGCTTATGATCCTAATATCGAGTTAAAACTTAATTTGACGATGAAGAATAGTCTCTACACTACAATTGTGAATTTTTAAGTGTTTTTTTGAAATTTTCGGTTCCAATCGGGTAGAACCGAAATACCCGAACCGGAACCGAAACATGCTTTTCGGTCCGGTTCTCGGTTCCTAAAATATCCATTTTGCGGTTCTTGGTTCTTTCGGTTCCGGGTCGGTTCCGTGCGGTTCCGGAACCGAGCTCACCCCTACTCTGGCCAACTTTCGGTCTCCTGTATGTCACGCCAATGATGGCTGCTGCCGTTTGAGTAAAAGATCAAGAGTAGTTTTGGATCGGTTTAAGGTAAAGATCACGACTAGGATGTGATATGGGTTGTCACGGTTCAAGAACCACCATCATTGTATCTCTATTCTCGTCTTTCTCTTTTGTTTTCCTCGGTAAGCTTGAACTCCACGACCCTTCGTTGTTTTCCTTTATGCCGTTTTGCTTAGTTTGTCGTGGGATAATTAAACCGATTACAGATTGTTGTTTAACGTTTTCGTGGAATTAAAACTATCTTAAATACATTTTATGTATGTTTATGTGTGGTCTCGTGGATATGGAGATGGTTAGAAACGAGTTTAAAAACATTTTGTTAAGGTTTCGTGTGGTATAGAGAAAATAACGAGTTGTGTTGTGTTCGCGAATAAGAAACGGATTTAAAATGTTTTTCAGTGGCATCTTGAGTGTGGAAATGAATTGAAATTGTATATCAGTTTTGATAAATTGTGTTTGTGTTGTGTGGTGAGGTACACGGGTTGGATTTGGATCCCGTGCAGGTCGGATTTAAAACCGTGTAACCCATGATTTGTTGTTGATTATTTTCGCTTGTGATTCAATATGTGGTATTCGTTTGGTTTGTCTCCCACCACAGCCGCACCATAAGGTGGTTAGGCTTAGTTGTTCGGTTTTGGTACATACTCTAGGTCAACATTAAAACCTCAAAGGGTTTTTGTAAAATTGTCGTTGACATTTCAGTTGCGTCATGAGTTGTTTGTGGTGTTAGCAGAAAGTGAATAGTGCGTTTGATTTTGGTAATAACATGCTTGAGTTGCTGTATTGTTGCAGTCGAGAGAGGGTGCGTTTGTTTGAGTATATTTTTGTCAACCTATTTCCAGTTGTGCATCTGCTTATTGTCCCAGTTGAGATGGATGTTTGTCTGTTAGAATGTTAGGTAAAACGAATAATGGGTCACTAGTTTTTTTGAACAAAGGAATCATTCCATTTCAAACGCCACAAATGGAGGAAGATCTAAAACCACAAATGGAGGAAGATCTGACATAACAAGTTACAACGGAACCAAACGAGTTCGATAAACAAGACAAACACTATAATAGTTGCATTTCTGACAAAGAACACAATTGAAAGTGGGGAATCACCAGTGAAGCTGATGATCATAACAATATAAAAGCGCGACAAAAGACACTAAGTACAAAATACCGGCATCAAAAGGAGCCGAACAAAGCCTAACGGATCTAAAATCAAACCCCACGCAGCGTGGCAAGCCGGATAACGGACCACAACGGATCCGAGGCGGAAAGGCGGAAGCCCCGATCCGGCGAGAATCGACAATGGTATTAGCGACAACGGCAGCATCGAGGAGATGGCGTCACTAGTTCAAAAGGTTAATTTGGGTGTGTTAGGATTTTAAGGCCACCTAGCATATAAATTGTGTTATAATTTTTAGGAAATAAAATTGTGTTTGATTTTGAGGTGTCATAATTGTTTTACCAAAATTAAATATGATTTAACTGGTGTCGAATTATATGTTTGGGTTATTGGATAATTAACTAGCATGATCTATATTGTTTTGACTTGGTGATCGTTGGTACGTTTCGGTAAAGGTTGGAATGTGACATTGGGATTAACACTTGGATTGTGACTATAATTATCGGATTATATTGGATTGATTACATTTGAATCGTTATTGGATTTACGATGTTGGACGATGGAAATTATTAGACATTTTGTGACAAGACGGTATAATATATTAGACTCGATAAGAATTTAATATATTAGACACGAATCGGACACTAAATATTCAATAAAGCCAAAGGCTAATAATTACGAATGATAACGAAACAAAACTTAAAAATATTGTAATTTCAAATTTGGTTTATTTAAAGTCACGATTGACTTGGGAGCGTGATATAAATGGACGTCGTATATCGAAATTTATAAAACCTTTCCAAACTTATAAAATTATACATTCATAAATGTGTTGTATTTTCTTATAAAACTTAAAGGGTTTTCAAACCATTTGGGATTATGGGGTAAATGCCGAAACTTACCAATTGACTTATTTATTGAAGTAATTGTGTGTCGTCATTGTCTCGACGATCTTTCTCGTCGTTGTCTACTCGAGTTGAGTCTTGGTCAATTTTTATTGATTATTTCTCATAATATTGGGATATATATTATGCCTTGGTGTGAGTTACTCTTGGCGTGAGTTGTATGTCGAGTCTTTGTTTTCTTACCACCACACGAAACGTTAAAACTAAACTTTTTGAGATATTGATAATGGACTTTTGAAATTAACGATACGAGTATCCTACGAAAACTAAGACACGTTGTCTTTCGGAAATTATTTTGCTTTGCTAGATGTATTCTGAGATAGCGAGATGCTATTAGGTTGTGCCGATGACGTACCATTGTGCCTGTATCGCTTGTACTTTTTGGATATCGTTGTGCCCTATTTGTGAGATTGTTGTGCTTTGCTCACTGATGCCAGTTGTGATTCTCGCGTTACTTCGTTGAGGTGAGTTCATGGCCCCTACTTTTACTTGCTTTTAAACTGTTTTGGAGGAGAATACATGCTCGTTTTTACTAAAAGCATCGTTTGATTGATTTGAATAAGCGATTGTTACTTGATTTGGGGTGGATCAAAAAAAGAAGCTAAGACATTATCTTAGCTTCTTTTTTGAAGCGGATCAAAAAAGCTAAGACATTGATGAATCCATGCCATAAACTTTTGATCCACCCCATCAAGCGATCTATATTTTTTGAGGCGGATCAAGCGGAAACAAGAATATGGCATGGATTCATTGGGATAATCTTAGCTTATTTTTTATCATGGAAACATAAGATGGTCTATGTTGAAAAAGCCAATGATGGAAACATAAGATGGTCTATGTGTATCCGAGTAGAAGCAACACTAAAAGATCCATATTCCCAAGTTGCCATTTCCATGAATCAGGAGATGAAGAAAGGGTAACTTCAGTTTGCTCAAGTTGGAGATTATGGAGCATAGATGTAGTTCAACCAGAATCAACGGGTCTAGACCACTGTCAATTCCAACTTTATGCATTGTATCGATCACTAATCAAACAGTTATCATCAATGGCTAGACGGAACAACAGGTTATATCTAGAGGATAATGGATCGTTACCAATCCAAAGATCTTTCCAGAAACGTAGAGATGAGCCATTTCCAAGATGGCATTTCAGTGTGTCTTTAGGGAGAAGATTTTGAGAATGAAGGTAATTTGTTGTACCAACAATAGAAGACCAAGCCTCGTAGTAGCACACCCTTTACCATCGAATCCGCGAGAACCATGAATAGCTTTTAAGCTTGACCCATAAAGGTTCAAGTTGGTAAAGAACCTCCATCGCCATTTACGTAATAAAGCAAATTTAAAAGCCTTCAAACTACCAATACCCAAACCGCCATGATAAAAAGAAGCTAAGACATTATCCCAATGAATCCATGCCATATTCTTGTTTCCGTTTGATCCGCCCCAAAAAATCTAGATCAATGATTTTCAAGGGTGTTGATAATGGATTCTAGAGCTTTAAACATAGATAGGCAGTAAATACCCAAGCTTCCAAAGACTGATTTAATCAATGTGAATCGACCCCCAATAGAGAGCAAAGAAGCTTTCCAATATGACAACCTTGATTTGAATTTATCAACCAATATGTTCCAACTCGACTAGTAATGCATACTTTTTCCGATTGGTAGGCCGAGATAGGGGAAGTGAGCTAGCTTGACAACCTGTTACATGGGCCATAGATTGGAGTTCTTCCTCGGATACCCCTATACCTAACATATTATATTTTGCAATATTAATCGTAAGGCTCGATGCTTGATAAAAGGAGTTAAGGGAGAATGTAATTTGTTGGAGATCTTGCATATCCCATTCTGATAGAATCATTACATCATCAACGAAGAAAAATTATGATAGGTTTATGCTCGGGTTTCCAAAAGTGACTCCTTTAATGGGCTTAGATTGCAAGTCCTTTTCCAAAGTTAAGTGTAATCCTTCCATTATAAGAATAAACAGGAAGGGAGAAAGCGGATCTCCTTGACGAAGACCACGATCCAAGTAAAATTCGGTATGGGACTACCACTAACTAAAATGGAAGTGCGGGCGATTATAAACAAGCTCGAATCCATGATCTCCACACTTCACCGAAACCCATATGATATAAAACTAAATCAAGATAATTCCAACTAACCGAGTCGAAAGCTTTTCAAAATCGACTTTAAAGATCATAAGACGCTTGTTACGTTTTCTATACCACTCGATAACTGTCGACCCAATATAAACGCCATCAAGAATCATCGATTCGATATAAGCGAAGATTGGGTTGGACTTACAAACTTATAAGCGGTTGGCGATAAATCGCATACAATTTTATATTGCATACCAATGGCGAGATCGGACGATAATCTTGATACGCCAATTTAGAAAGTCTGCTAGCTTAGAAAGTGCGGCTAAGCCAAAAGTTAGTTATGACTTTTGGCGGGAAAATGCTTTTCTCCTTCCTCCCATTTCTCCTTCCTCCCTTTGTATAAATACTCATTTCATTCTCGAGTTGTAATTCATTCACTAAAAAGACTTGTAATCTTCTCTCTTAATTCCATTACAAACTAAGTGAATCATTTGATTACAAATACGGTTTCATTTCTTCTTATGTGATTCTGTTTGTTTCATAGCAACTACATTTCATAACTGATTTACGGTTGTTTTACAATTTGGTATACATCAAGTGGTATCGAGCCCTTTTACGCACCATTCAAGAGTGTTATCCCGACATTCTTGATTTTCGGTCATCTTCTCGTGAAATTTCGCAAGAAACAAAGATTTTCCTAGAAAGAAATTAGTCACCACTAATTTCACCTATTATTACATCAGATTAGTGCCAAACATTTGTACGGTCATAAGGCTAGCCATAAGTGGTTAAATTCTCTAGCCTTGAACAAGATGATCAAGCACTTGGTTTGGGTAATCAAGAATAGGACCGAGAGTTGTTATTCCATTGTAGATGAGTAATAACATTCTTGGTGAGATGGTGAACACAAGAACCATAGTTAGTAATCAAGATTCTTCAATGGAGTCACCCAACAAAGCTGTTAGTGATTTGCAAAAGACTATGGCGATTTGATGGTGAAATGCAAAGAATGAAGAATGGTGAGGCACCGCCTGGGAATCATGGTAACATTGGTAGAAATGGTGGACAAATGACTACATAATATGGAAGGTTGTCTAAATTGGGTTTCAAGATTCAATGGGTATGATGTAAAGGGTTGGATATTCCGATGAAGGCAATTCTTTTGTCTTGATAATGTAGATGATGAATTGAAAGTGGGATTCTTTGCAATGCATGTGTATGACAAGGCCTTGGTGTGGCATCGCATTCATTAAGAGATTCGGTGAAAGCAGTTCTTGGGCGATGTATGAGAAACAAGCCTTGCGAGATTTGGTTCATGCTTTGAAGATCAATGATGGATTTGAAGAATTTGAAACAAGCGGTAGTGTCTGTGATGATCAAGATTTGTTTGAAGGTTTGGTGAATAAGGTGGAGTTGAATGAAGAATATGCCATCGGTTTGTTCATTGGGGTTTGAAGGATGAAATTGGGATGCCCATTAGAATGTTTAAGTTGTCAACATTAATGGATGTGTATTGTCGGGCCAAGAAACAAGAAGCCACTAATGTTGCCTTAAAGCCAAGGTATAATTTCAATCTCCTATGAGACCATTATCTTGGTTATGTCAATAAGGATAAGGTTATTTTACCAAAACTAGTTAATAGACCTATGGCTTTACACCCACAAGAACACCATATGGTGAGAATAAACCCTTTAAGAGATTGACTAAAAAGAATTGGAGGATAAGAGGATAAGAATCTTTGTTTCTTGTGATAAAAATATGTGCACGGACACAAATGTAGTGGTCAATTACATTCATTAGAAGTGGTGATAGATGAGGAACCGAGTTTGTGGAAGAAGAATGGACTAATGATGAAATGGGTCATCCGGGGAATTATGATCGACTATTGAAATTGATCATAATAATGAAATGGTTGCTCAAATCTCATTGAATGCTCTCACTAGTGTATACAATTATCGGACAATGAGGGTTAAAGTGCGGTAGGCAAACAAAGGGTGCATGTGCTTGTGGATTGTGGAAGTACACAATTTCATTGATTCTGTTGTCAAAAGTTAATGTAAGACTAAAACTATGTGTCTTTGCAAGTGTGCGTGGCTAATGGTCAAGCTATGACTAGTACTTTGATGTGTTGTGGCTTATCTCGACCATGGGAGAAGAAATTTATATGATTGATGCTATGGTACTACCTTTAGGAGGTTGTGAAGTGGTGTTGGGAATACGGTGGTGGTCTACTTTGGGAGAAATTATGAGCAATTTTGAGAAATTAACCATGAGGTTCTATGTGGGCAATAAGAAAGTGTTGCTAAGAGGTTCTCAACAAGCTACACTTTAATGGATGCAACCTAGAGATCGGAATAGTGCTATCTTTGAATTCTATGACAACGTGTCCGTACATCACGTGTCATCTCGTAGTATGGTAGGGACAAGTATGATTGACTCACATATGATTATGAAATTCGAATGACTTTAATGGTGTGTTTGAAGTTCCACTGGTTTACCACCAAAAGATCACATGATCATCACATTCCTCTTATGCCAAACACCCTCCGGTTAACATCGGACCTTATAGGCATCCTCCTAGCCAAAAGGATGCCATTGAGCAGATGGTACGAGATTTATTGGATCTTTGGTGTCATCGGATCTAGTCAAAGTTCTTTCTCTCTCCTATAGTCATGGTTAAAAAGAAGGATGGCGGTTGGAGAATGTGTTGACTACAAACAATTGAATAAGAATATGTCAAAGACAAATTTCCCATACCTATGATAGAGGAATTGATAGATGAATTACATGGGTGATGGTGTTTTCAAATCTTGATTTAAGGTGCGGTATCACCAAATCAAAATGAAGGAGGAAGACATTCATAAAGCGCATTCGTAACTCATGATGGCCACTATGAGTTTCTAGTAATGCCATTTGGTCTTACCAATGCCCTTTCACATTTCAATCACTAAATGAGATATTTAAACCCTATTTGAGGAAGTTCACTTTGGTTTTCTTTGATGACATTACGGTTTATAGCAAGTCGATTCAAGAACACATTGTGCACCTTAAAATGATTTTCGAGACTATGCGGGCTCACATCTTGTTTGCAAAAGGAGCAAGTGCACTTTGCGGTGTCTCGGGTGGAGTACTTGGGTCATCATCATCGATAAAGGGGTTGCAACAGATCCTTCTAAGATTGATGCTATGAAAGATTGGCCTACACCCAAGAATGTAAAGCAAGCGAGAGGAATTCTAGGACTCACTGGGCTATTATAGGAGGTTCATTAAGGGGTATGGAATCATCGGTAAGCCATTAAGCGACATTCTGAAGAAGAACTCTTTTGAGTGGTCGACATAGCTAAAAAGCTTTTGAGAAATTGAAGTTAGCCATGATACTAGCACCGGTGTTGGGGTTGCCAAACTTTGAGAAATAATTCCGTGGAAACCGATGCATGTGAAACCGGTATTGGTGTTGTTTTGTTGCAAGATGGTCATCCATTGGACTACTTAAGTAAGGCCTTATCTCTCAGCCATCAAGCTTTGTCCACTTATGAAAAGAATTTTTAGCTGTCATTTTGGCATTGGAGAAGTGGAAGGGTTACTTAATGGGTAGACATTTTAAGATCAAGACTGACCACTTCAGCCTCAAATACTTGTTGGATCAAAGGCTTACTACTCCTTTCCAAGCTAAATGGTTGCCTAAATTTCTTGGGTATGATTATTAAATTGTCTATAAGAAGGGTAGTGAAAATGTATTAGGCGATGCATTGTCTAGGAAAGAAATGCAGGTCAATTATTGGCAATAATAGCTACTAATGTGACCTTTGGACTTCTCAAAGAAATGAAGAAAGTTAGGTGACGGATGAGAAGTTGGCCAAGTTAGTAAGCGGTTTGAAGATCCTAATTTTCAATCAACAAAGTACACTTGGTCTAATGGCCGATTGAGAAGGAAAGGTAGGTTGGTGGTGGGAGGTAATGAGGCACTCGGAAAAAAATCTTCGCACAAATCCACAATAGATGGGTTGGTGGGCATTACGGTGTTCAAGTATTTGCGTAAGATGAGTTCTATTTGTTATTGGAAGGAATGAGAAAAGTAGTTAAACAATGGATCAGGAATGTGATGTTTGTCGAGGCAAAAGCATGATCTTAGTGCTATCCGTGTCTCTTGCGACCTTTTCCTATACCGGTTAGAGTATGGAGTGATATATCCATGGACTTTGTGGAAGAATGCCAAAATCTCATGGGAAGACCTGCTATACTAGTGGTGGTGGATAGGCTCGATAAGTATGCTCACTTTATTCCCCTTCAACATCCTTTCACATTGCACAAGTGGCACAAGTGTTCTTAGATAACATCTACAAGTTACATGGTTTGCCAAACACCATTGTAAGTGACAGAGACAGAGTGTTCCTAAGTGCTTTTAGCAATCATTGTTCAAGGATTTGAAAGTTAAGCGCAAATGTCAACGACCTACCATCCACAATCGGATGGATGAGACAAAAGTGGTGAATAGGTGTCTCGAGTTCTACACGAGATGTATGTACGGTGAAAAGCCAAAGAGTGGACACAATGGCTTTCAATGGCGAGTTTTGGTATAACACAAATTTCCACATCGCTTTCCAAACCACCCCATTTGAAGTGTTATATGGTGTAGGATCATGAATATTATGTTGTTTGATGATTCGGGTTGTCTAGGACAATGATTAAATAAGAAAGCCATTAAAGAGATGAAGAGAGAGTAGAGGAGGTTCTTGAAAGAGAGTTGCTTTACAAAATAAAAGGTTAGATTCAAAAGCCACACCCCTTCCAAGGATGGAAGGAGTATTTATAGTTACAAAGCATACGTCCTCCTAACGGACTGTGGATCAGGCATACAGTGGGTAAAGACCCGTCCTTCCTCCACGGTGATACACTAAACTATACTACGCTACAAACTAACTAATAAATTACTAAATAACGTAAATAACTACACGTCCACGAGCTAACATATGCTAGATCATAATTGGGGTGACCGACACTTTAACATGGAATTTTCTAATTCCTAACAATCTCCCCCTAAGGGAGGTCACCCCATGTTTTACATTTCAAATCCTAGCATTCTATTTTGTCTTTGGTTACGAGCTCGTGAGACTTCAATTCTTCAATGTCCGCATTCTTTGTGCTTTTGTAGTGACTCTTCATAGTCCAATTATTTTGTACTTCGGTGGAGGTCTTTGAACCGATCCACATCTTTGATGATCTTGAGCTTTATGGAGATCATCGACCACGAGAAATCTACGGATCACCCTTTATTGTGTTGCCTACATGTGGTGTTGTGACTTTTGGACCGACATGCTCACACTACGGATCATGACATCTCTTCCATCGAGTAGCGGAAGCTTTACTAGTTCATGATATTTGTAGCGATAGCGAAACATGGTATAAAATATCGAGCCGGTGTTATGTAGATATGCACTAGTCATTATTTCTTCAATTAAGTGTGGATGTTGTGAGCATGAGGCTTTGGATTAACTTCTTAATTACGATCACCGCAACCGTCCAAATGTACCGCAAACAACAGTTAGCAATAAACACACGAAAGTGTCTTTGATCACTTTCGTTGAATTGAGGTACACGCCCGGGTGCCCCGTTGATTAGTACAAATCTTGCTGTGATCGTATAATTCGAAGAATCTCCTTGACGGGGTTTCGCATTTTGTTCTAGCCGTTCTCAAACCGAACGTCTCAAAGAAGACAACACGGGTGAGTGAACTAGTGAATTGAGATTCAGCGATTGATGAAAATTGATTTGAAAACAATCGTGTATTGCTTGAAGAAAGAGTTTTGTCTGACGAAGGTTTTATGAGAAAGGTCAATTTTCAATCAAAAATACCTTTTGTATTTGAAAGAATACACATTCGATGTGCTAGAGAAAAGAAGATATTTGCACATCGAGCGGTTTTCCCAAAGTATTTTTTTTCAATCGGAGATACTTTTGAGTTTCAAATATGAATACACATTCGATGTGCTAGAGAAAGAAGATTTGCACATCGAGCGGTTTTCAAAAGTATTCGTCAATTCCATTTCGGACCAAGGTTGATTCAAGATTGAACCTCCCATCGTTTCTATCCGGTTGTCACAAGCTTGATCTTACGAGAAGATATCACATGTCACCCACCAAGAGCTTGTTTGATGTTGGCTCTAGAAGGATTTCCATCTTCATCGTGAGTACTTTTACGTATCACTCGGATGTTACGCAATACCACAAAGATAATCGTAGGACTCTTAATATATTCTTACTTTCCACATTGTGTGAAAAACAAGTCTTCATTAATTTAGTGTCCTAATGAGATATTGTGGATGATCTCTTGGCTCTAGACTCGATTGTGCACATTTGGTTCCTATGCGAGACTAGGGAGAGGTCTCCTTCTTCAATATCAATAACATCTAAAGAGAGTCGATAGATTATGTAGGTTCCCGTGAGAATGAAACAGGCCCCTTTAAGAGAAACTTGAGTAGCTTGGGAAGTTGTAGTGCGGTGCGTCCTTTGGGTCCATGACGTCTTGTCTTCAATACTGGGCGTTACCTTAGTAACCGCTAGTAGCATATGTATTGAACCCGGTTCGCCCTAAGGTTGAATTATTGGAGGCTATTTCTTTTCACCCTTTTCACATTTAATTCTTTTCATTCTTCAACCCTTTCGGTGCTACCGTGACTTCATTACTAGAACCTTGTTGGGTTTATTCCGTTCTAGCTCATCTCGATCGGCACTCTTCCCAATTCTCATTTTTCTCCTTTTTCATCATACCTAAGGACTTCTACACTATCTAGTAGATTGTCCCGAGTAGATCCCTCCGCTCTGCGGGATCGTGGGAACGAATACGTAACCTAACCATCCTTATATCACCATGCATAAAGTAAATTGGTGGGTCTTTTGGTATTGTTCATTCCTTCTCGAAACCAATTGAAAATTATTTGGAAAACAATCAAAGTACTTGTGATATAAAATCAAAGCATTTTGTACCTTAATTGTTTTGATCTTTTAGAAATGCTCCCCTCAACATGTGCTCGTATGATTTTGAAATTGATTAGCGCATGGAGGCAAGAGTTCTTTGAAATAATTTCATGATCACAATTTCCATAGAAAAAGCCATTTGATTTTCTTGGTAAATTCTCCCCCTCAATATGTGCGTAGTATATTTGAAATCATTTTATCACATAGAGGAAAAAGTTCTTTTAAAGTACATCCATGATCACAATAGCCATTAAGAAACCATTAGAAAATCAATCAAGGTACTTTATGTTGAAACATAGAAATCATTGTACCTTGAAAGTTTATTTTCTTTTGAAATGCTCCTCAATATATGCTTCCGAGATTGAAATTGTTTAGCACATATGGAGAGCAAGCATGCACATCTGAATCAAAATGATCACCTTTTATTAAATTTCATTATTAAATCACAAATTCTCCCCCGATAAAAAATATCAAACCCTTTGAGATTTTGGATCCCAAGTGATTTAATAAGGTTTAGAAAACATGGGAAAAGATGTGCCAGATTTAAAAACTCATCTAGTTTTTGGATAAATTCTCCCCCTCAACATGTGCATTATGTATATTGAAATCGTTTGGCACATGGAGGCAGGAGTGCCTTTGAAGGACTAAAACCAATTCAATTAAAAGCAGATTTGAGATTTAAATCACGATCTCTCCCACGATCAAAATTTCAAACCAATTGAGATTTGTGATCCCAATTGATTGAATCATTTAGAAAATTTTGGGGAAAGACGGCAAGATTTGATTTTGAAAATGATAGATAAGAAATAGTTTTTCGACATTAAAGATTGTTAGTGTCGTATGATAGTTTTAAGAGATCTTTAAGTAAAATAAAACAATTTCACAATCAAACAAGAACTATAAAAAATTTTCATTTTGTAAGACCTTGATTCAAAAGAAAAATCATACCATGACATAACATTAAATCTTTAGATCACCACTTATTATCGTACAAACAGGACTTTTTGATGAAATATCGTTTGAAAATATTTAATTTGAAATCACTAAAGATTTGACAAAATAAAGTCCAGTTGATTTCAAAACTTTGAATCCGATTTATTTTCAAAACAATATTTTTCCATTTTCAAAACAATATTTTACAAAGTTTTAGAAAATGGTATCATCACTATTATCCCGCACAAGATACGTTAGGTGGTTCGTAAGCTTCGTTGTTGTTGTAGGTCGAAGAAAATCGATCTCACGATGCGGTGAGACCTCTCGACGTTGCATTTGTCATGCCAACTCTTCATAGAGGTCCACTAAGCTCCGTTTCTTTATTTGATGATAAAGAAAACCATCTCGCGATGCGTTGAGACCTCTTACGTTGCATTTCATGCCAACTCTCCATAGAAGTCAAATTAAGCTCCGTTTTCTTCATTTGTCAACCCAAGATATAGTTACCCTTTCCTTTCGGCATCCAATCATCTTCTATTGTGGGATCCGGATCGGGAACATTCTTATATGCCAATATACCTTCATACGTTAGTGAACACACATACAGATATATGGTGGTCGACCTCACCCAAACAACAATCGACTAATAAAAGTCAATCCAACATAACAATCAGATCATATAAGGCAAGGGATTTATGTGTTTATCAAACTCTAATAATCTAAACCTAACAATCATATCCTAAATTCCTAGTCCTTCGACATAGGCAAATATCATTTTTTTTTAATTAAGCACGAGGATAATTAAGAAAGCCCGTTAGATGATATAGATTTGAAGCCGGTTACTGAAATAATCAGAAGCCATTTGATTTGTGACATGTTTAGAAAAGAAATATTTACACCTTCGCCGAACTTCATCTATGGTCCCGTGCCATTGTTGAATGACGTTTCTAAGACCAAGAGATGTTATCGATACTGAAGACATGTCTTGAGAAAACATATTTTTGGTATTTTTAAATTTTCCGATTTTTATGGGTTTTGTTGGTTTTATAATTTTCTATTTTGATTTTGTTGGTTTTATATTTTTATATTTTGATTTTTGAAAAATATATACACAGATAGATTAGATGATATAGTTTAAGAAGATGATGATACGAGTACCGAGATAAGGATATCGAGAGCCCCGTTGTAGAAGATAGAAGTCATCATCCCTAAAACTTTCACCACCAAAGCTTCTGAGGCTCTTGAATTGAAGAAAGAAATTGAACCATCCGAATATGAGACTTTGGCGCTTCCCACAAACCGAAAAACTTTAGCCGAGCGATTCCAAGCTTTCTTTCAAGCTTCCTTAGCAGTGCACAAAGAAGCACACCATTGTCATCGATCTTGCTGCTCCTTTTAAGAATGATTATTGATTCTTCGCTCGAGGTTATATCATCAACAAGAACAAGAACGATCATCCCACTCATAAATAAACTTCACATTTCATAACCATCAAGTCTCAAGCAATCCATTCCAAAGGTGTCAAGAGACCACTTCCCCAAGTTGTTGAATTGATGCGTCGATCTCTTTGTATAATGTTCAAGAACTCTCCGAATACACATCATGAGGGAATGAAAACACCTCCCAATGTTCACATTTTCTTCCCCGATGATCGTGTATGAAGCTCAAGAACCCAAGTACACCAATACCCAAAACTCTCCGAATACACATCATGAGGGAATGAAAACACCTCCACAATGTTCACATTTTTCTTCCCACGATGATCGTGTATGAAGCTCAAGAATCCTAAGTACACACATTCCCAAAGAGAGAATAATCGATAACACCTCCCTCATGTTACACATTTATCTCCCCTGAATATGTCATACTTGTGTACCTCTTTTATCTTCGTAAACTTTCTCTTACATCACTTCCCCACGTAGTTGGAATAATAACACTAAAAGCCTTGATGAGTAAAACCTTGAGTTTCTCTGCGGTCATGAAATTTGTCTTCCGGGATATCTTCAATCACTTAGAAGAATTAAGTTCATCAAGTTTAATCGCATTTAGATGTGTGTCTCCTTCCCATTCTCGGTTTTACTAGAAATCATTGAGAAGAACATCATAAGCTCGAGATGTATCCGTGAGAATCAACTTGTCAAGAATATGAGCAAGTCTAATTGGGGATTAAATTTGGCTTTTCAATCACCCCAATTAGTGCTCTCCCTAAACCGACGAAGATTTTCAAGTGTTCTTCTCATTGATTAAAAGAAGTCTTTAGATCATCAAATGTAATTTGTCTTTAGCCTTCTAATATGTAACAAAAAATGTAGAAATGTGTAGACTCGACCTTCTTCAAGATTGTTCGAATGGGGATATTGACAGATTAACATCTTCTTCACACCAAAGGCATTCTGCTAACTTGTAAATAGCAAATCCCTTAATTAAAATCCCTCCCAATCAAACAAGAAACGTAAAGATGTTCATCAAAGAAATCACCCAAGAACTAGAAGCACTTTGTCATTTAATCATATCACCGTGTGAAGATGTCAACCAACGGCTCTTAGAAGAAACTACATGTGAAGATGATCCGATAAGAAGAAGCTCGGCCTACATGAGTTAGGACCCGCTTGACCATATATTCTCAAATATCAATCAACTATGCAAAAATTCACACTTTTCTCCCCTCAAGAATTGCATACGGAGATGCCATTCTTGATTAAACAAGTGATTATCATCCAAATGTATTCTATTCACACTTCTCCCCATAAAATTAGCACATGATGTCGCCATCTTCATTATATTGAGCAAGTGGAATAAGAGTAATTATCGAGTCCGGTTCACTTGATGACCAAGCGCATGGAAAAGCATGAAGCATGTTGATGAGAATGGTCATAAATGAGAAGATTTCTCTTCTTGAGAAGATAAAGCGCATCAAGCGTACATTTTCTTTTCTTTAGGGTATGAGGCTTGAATGTTGTGTTCAAACGTCATAAGAAGATTTCTCTTCTTGAAGATAAAGCGCATCAAACGTATACTTTTCTTTTCTTTAGAGTACGAGGCTTGAACTGCTGTGTTCAAACGTCATTAATCTCTCTTTTCATCTACTCTTGGCAAACTTATATTCAACCCCATTATCATTCTGTAGGCTCTTTGTAGTGACAGCTGATGGAGAAAACCCAATATGATGAATTTGATCCTTAAGTAAACTAACTCGAACTCGTGACTTAAACTTGCACATATTTAACAAAGAGCGGTGTCGAGACTTCATCCTCCATTGAATCTCTAAGTACTCTATACTCTTCATCCAACCAACCATCAAGTATTAGACGACATCACCTTTTGAAAATCTACAATTGAATGTGACATTGAGCACTACAACGTAACTCCTTAAAGTGATAGTTATTTTGTGGTGGTAAGATACCAATTCCCAAGTGGAAAAAAGAAAAGGAAAAGTCACCCAATAATAACTAGATTTCCAAGTCTTAGTTTTTGATAATAAGCTCGAACAAGGATCTTGAAGAATCTTCATCCATCCATCCCCGATACCTTCGTATACTAATACACTTGCCCGTGATAATTCACTTCACCTCTAATAAATAATAGTGAATTAACCCCGTTGTCACATCTTCCGATTAAAAGCTCACATCTAGCCTCCTTTGACGCTTTTATGAACTATGATAATGGTTTTCATCCCACCATGGTTAAAAGAACCTAACCCCGTAAAACCAAGTAATAACCAAACCGCCATGACGAATATCCAAACACACATCCAATTTATGAAGTACACCTTTTATCCCTTCTTCAAGCGAAACCGTAGCACCAAGATCAAGATCCCGAATACGCTTTCCTTTCTCCAGATGGTTCCATCATTACGGATTTTACAACTCTATGGTTTAAACCGAGAAATAGTTTCTTCGCGAGATTTTACAAAACCAGAATAAACCGTAAGATAGATTTGAAACACACTTTACAATTACTGTGATGTTTCCATTGTCACGGATTTTACAAGTCTATGATTTAAACCGAGAAATAGATTCTTTCGCGGGATTTTACAAAATCAAGACAAAACCGTAAACAATGTCAGCTTTAATGTGTTATGACAACTTTGGTTTCGGTGAATATCTATTTTAGGGGAACATGCAGCGGTTCATCAGCGGTTCATTCATCATCATCACAAGCTCTTCAACAATTCATAACCCATATGAAGAAAACTTCACAAACCATACTAAGTAGAGTAGTATACACTACTTTCCCTTGGAGGTTGACCGTATAACATCAAAGTACAATTTTCTCCCCCATGATGGTTTCAAAATTTTGGAAGCATCATTAAAGTTTACACCCATCTGCACAAAAAGTTCTTGTCATAAGCAACCATCTTGAAAAGTCATGGTCGACGCTGAAGATTCTTGAAGGATTTTGCTTAGACTGTGAAGTATCATTATTAATCAGTGGTATCGAATTGCTGATCACATCTCACCCATTCAACCCTTTGGTAAACACATCATCCACATATTTTGTCGGCTATTGTTGTGACTGCATGGAGAGGTAAACCCGATATACCAAATTTGATCATGAAGTAGAATCCCCCAGATTTGTTACTTAAACTTGTACTAATCCTCGTGAAAAAGAAACGGTGTACCCAATGTACAAAACCTCTTGACATACCCTCAACTTCGTGAGACACCGAAGTGATAGTTACATTATGGGTTAAGCGAGAAAGAATCACAAAAGTACCTAAATAGCCAAGTCTTTATCACACTCAAGAATGCCCAAACAAGTCATCTTCGCGGAAGGGTAGAAAGAAAGAAGATGAAATAAGTAAATGTACTGAAAAACTTCACTTCAAATCCAAATAAGAAATACCGAATACAAACAACCCCGTAGTTAGTTTGTTCAACCATTAATTCAGCCGTGAAGATGTATAAGCCAAAGTATCAAACCTCATAACACAACAACTCTTAGCATCATACCAACTCTCGTTAACACAAGTCTCATAATCAATTTATACCACGTACATCTCAAATCTCATCATAAATCCACGCCACAAGATCCAAATCAGAGAAGCCCATCCGACCAAATCATGTGTACGGTCCAAGCATGGTTACATGTAATAATCTAGGCCCGGTCAATAAAAATCCATCTAATTATCCAAGTCCAGTTGTCTAAATAAAACCATTTGAACCATCAATTCAATACCAAATTAAGAATGCCAGACAAGTATCTCGAACTCATTTAATAACTCATGCCGTGAAGCAGCTATCCCGTGAAATTAGAATTCTAAGCTACCAACTTTATACCAAATAATATCATTTGTACCCAAAATTAAAATTTTGATAACAAATTGTTGATGTACGCCCATATATTGAGTCAATCTATCCGTTAGTAACATAAAGTCACAAAGACAAAAACACGCCCAAGTCAAGTCTATTCCAAATCACAAATACTGGTTGATGACCCATGGATAAAATGATGATACTCGGCCCATGAAAAGAAAAACTGCCGATCCACAATCCTCCTAACCCTAATAACTGTGTTTAAAACCCCTAACATATCACACTTAGCCAAATCTTGAGTAACCTAATTAATCTCACCACAAAAAAAGTACCATCATCAAGATTCACACCAAAAACTTCAATCCCTAATATTACTCACTAAAATCTCCGCCTCTATTCTTCCCAAACATATCACACCGATCAATAATCACCAAACCATGATGTCCTTGCCACAGGGATGGCTGAGAGACGTTTTGTTCGACCTTGCCACATGGATTGCTTTGGTTTTGTCACGGTTTCAATAACTCACTAATGTTCACAGGTAGGTTTTATTAATTTCAGTCCGATATTGTTTCATTGTACCAACGAACGTGAGGGAAGGAGATAACATTTAATAGTTATTTCCTTTTCCTTGTCAATTCGAACCTGATGAGTGATGATGATGTGGGATTTATTGATTCGGACCTGATGAGTTGGTTTAGGGTCTTATTGTTGTTGGTTTTAGATTAGTTGAAACTGCTCGTTTTGTTAAAAAATTGTGGACCAATGAAGGTTTTGACCTGAGGTTGCTTGAGTCTAGTGATTGGTATATTGTGGTCAATGGTCAACATCTTCTTCATCCTTTCGCTTGTAATCGGTTAAACCATAGTAACTCGCTTTGACTCATAGTTAACAACTCGCCTCGACCCATAACAATGATAACTCGTGATTTGACTAAAAATCAATCAAGAACAACCTCTTTGACCCATACCAAGTCGCTGGACTTCGTTGACTCAAAGTCAACGAGACCAACTCGCTTGGGAACATTGAACCTATCACAATGAAGAAGAACTCGCTCAAAAGCAAGTGCAATAGTAGCAACTCGCCAAAAGCAAGTGCAACAAAGATATGGACCATTGAATCTAGACATTTTGCAACTCACATCATAGAACCGGCCAAAACGCATGGTTAACTCATATAGAAATTAGGCAACTCGCTAAGATGAAACTTGACCAAAACCCAAATAAGAACCGATTAAAGCAAAGATAAATGAACAATTAAAAGCAGATTTCAAACTATTATCACAACAGATTCAAAGATCAAAAAACAAGTTAAGAACATTATATCAACAAGCAAGAGATTTAATTATCAACCAAAAATCGCTTAAAGCTTTTCAACCAGATTCATTAATCCTTTAAAACCGCTTCAAAACAATTTCAAACAGCTTAAAACCAACTTAACAACCACACATAACCAACCATCAAGAAACATTATACACGAGGCATCACAACACCATAAGACACATGTCAAACCGCGTCAAACAACCATACAAACCACATCAAAAATGTACGAATCATCAAAGACAACACAACCTTGGCTCTGGTACCAATTGTAGGATCGTGAATATTATGTTGTTTGATAATTCGGGTGGTCTAGGACAATGATTAAATAAGAAAGCCATTAGAGAGATGAAGAGAGTAGAGAGGAGGTTCTTGAAAGAGAGTTGCTTTACAAAAATGAAAGGTTAGATTCAAAGAAGCCACACCCCTTCCAAGGATGGAAGGGGTATTTATAGTTACAAAGCATACGTCCTCCTAACGGACTGTGGATCAGGCATACAGTTGGTAAAGACCCGTCCTTCCTCCACGGTGATACACTAAACTATACTACGCTACAAACTAACTAATAAACTACTAAATAACGTACATAACTACACATCCACGAGCTAACATATGCTAGATCATAATTGGGGTGACCGACACTTTAACATGGAATTTTCTAATTCCTAACATATGGTCAAACACTACCCATCCATATGCCTTATTTTCCAGGGAAAGTACAGTTGAAACTGTGGATAGAACAATGCAAGCAAGAGAGCGGTGGTTAACATGCTTAAACTTCATCTAAAGAGAGCACAAGATAGATGAAAAGTTTGGCAGATAAACACAGAAATGATAGAAATTTTGAAGAAGGTGTTTGGGTCTATTTGAAATTACAACGATACAGGCAAGTAACAGCTAGACAAAGTCCTTATAACAAACTCTTAGCTAAGTACTATGGTCCCTTCAAGATCATAGAGAAGATTGGCAATGTGGCTTATAAATTGCAGCTTCCAAGTGGTAGTCAAATCCATCCAGTGTTTCATGTGTCCCAACTCAAGCTTTGCAAAGGAGTGGTTGATAAGCTCGAACTCTTCCTATGTGCGATAATGAAGGGTTCCTATCTGCTTCCAAAGAAAATCATTGATGTGAGATCGGGAAAGGTTAACAATAGGTCATGGTTTATGTGTTAGTACAATGGTCAAATGGCAAGAAGAAGAGGCAACTTGGGTGCTATACACTGAATTGCTGAAGAAGTACCCTGGGTTTGATCAAGAGTGTTGGGGTATAAAGTCAAAATACTGCCGAAGATCAAAGTACTGCTTATGAAGAAAGTCAAAGTACTACTCGTCAAAGTACTACTATGTTAAATGACTGTTATGCAAATTGTTTAGAATATTCTTAGATTAGAATTAGTTTACCTGTCGTACAAGAATTGTAAACCAACTAGGGTTTTCCTTATGTCTATAAAAGGACCCCTAGATTGGCATTAGAGATATACATGCAAGTACGTTATTAGAGTTATTTAGCGATTAGGTTGTTAGTGAATTTGCATAATAAGCGTGTTCAAAGTTTGGTTTTAATATAATCGTTGAAGTTCAAAGTTATTCTTCTTAGCTTTGTTGAAGTAGATTCCGCATACTTAACAGAGTTATATCGTTGTTTCATCATTAGTAGTTTGGATTTATCCAAGGTTGCTAAACCCTTACAAGCTACATAGTTAGTCCGGTCGAGTATATCGATCCAACAAGTGGTATCGAGCTTGTGTGGAAACTCGATTAAGAAGAAACCCTTAAACCGATTTAACTACAAACCCTAAAAGATGTCGATCAAGCCGCACTAATCCCATCCATCACCTCACTCGTAATTCCTATCATCAAGAAGGGAGAATATGATCTCGGAGCATGAAGATGAGGCAAGACATCACATTACTGCATCATGCACTATGGGATGTGATTGTCAATGGTAATGTCATTCTGAAGAACCAGAGCGCTCCCGGACAACCTAAACCACCTCACCTTACCTTGCCAGCACAGTACAAAAAGAAATCAAGATAAGCTCTCAACATACTATTGTCTCGCTATTCCCGATGGTCACCTACTAAAGTTTCATGATGCTAAGGACGCAAAACAATTATGGGTCGCTATCAAGACAAGATTTGAGGTAATGATGCTTCCAAGAAGATGCATAGAAATCTATTGAAGCAACAGCTTGAAACATTCATCGTTGGTGAAGAGAAGGTCTTGATGTCGCCTATGACATATTCCAAAATCTTCTTAGTATGCTAGAGTTATATGATGCGATGTATCTCATTGAAGATGCCAACTTGAAGTTCTTAAGAAGTTTGCCATCCGTATGGCATGTGGTTGCTACTATGATTAGAGGACAACTGGTTTGGATTCTATGGACTTTGATGATCTCTACAACAATTTAAAGGTGTATGAGCATGAGATGAATGGTCAAATAAATTCAAAGTCTCACAACATTGCTTTTGTGTCTTCCGAAACAAGGATTTCTCAAAAGCATCGTTGGTGATAAACAAGATATTGCGCAACCATGACTACTACCAATTATCACCATCAAACATCATCAACTCGATGATGTTGTATGTTCCTTCTTTGCTCAACAAGCCACTTTACCTCTTACTTATGAAGAAGATTTGTTGCAAATTGAAGAGGATGATCTAGAAGAAATTGACATAAGATGGCAAGTTGCCATGATCACCGCAAGGATCAAGAAGTTCATGAAGAAAACAGAAGAGGTATTGACTTCAAAGCCAAACAGGTATAACATTTGACAAATCTAAGATGAATGCTTTAATTGTCAAAGGCCCGGACACTTTGCAAGAGAATGCAAGTTTGCTAAATATCGTGCAAATAGAATGATTGAGAAACCCAAGGTTGAAATAAAGGAAGTTTCTATTATCGAACCAAAACCAAAAGCTTTGGTTGCTTAAGAAAATCTATCGAGGTTGACCGGAGTGTCAATTTGATGATGAACTAGTAACCTACTCTATGGTTGCAGTGGAAGAGTTTGATTGAGTACGCCTTTTGATGAGGAACCAGATTTGTCGCTTTGGAAACACGAGATGGCCTTGGAAGCTTTGATGGGAGCATGGAAAGTGAAGAAGAACCTGCTCGCTTGCTATGGTAGCTACTTCACCAAGTTCATCCACTATCTCTCGAGGTATGCTCTAAATGTAATGATTTTTATCAAAATTTCTTAAAGATTATGTGACCGAAAGAGATAATTGTAGAAGGGCTAGGTCCGAGGTAGTCGGTTATCAATTGACTTTAGAGTCAATGAAGCCAAAATAATCACCATGAAAATAATGAAATGGTTTCATGAAAAATATGAGCAACAAGATTATCAATTAAAATTGAGTGAATGGAAGTTAGGATGTAAGGTTTCTGAACTTGAAAAGATCACTAAACAAAGGGATGGATTGTTAGAAAAATTTTCTGGTTGGAAAGAATCTGGTCTGTCACATGTTAGTTTTGTTGAAAAACAAAAAAGAGCACACATTATAACTGGCCTAGGTTTTGGTGTTGAGTATAGCAGTACAAAAGAGAACCCAACTAGTGATAAGGAACAAATTGATTCAGAGGAGATAACAACTAGTGATGATGAACTCATTAGCTTAGAATAAAACACATCTAGTAATGAGGAATCAATTAGTCAAACACCTCCTGAATTTAAGAAAAAAAAGGGTTATAATGCAGTTCCTCCACCAACTGGTAGTTTTCAACCACTTAGGACAGATGTTTCTTGTTTTGGAGTAGACAATTTAGAGTTTAGAAAAAAGCTTACTGGTCAATCAAAAGAAACAATTGAGAAAACTAAGGATGATAATGTTAAGAGTTCAAGGTGTGTTAACAATGATAAAAGGTTTCCTAAAGCTTTTTCAAAACAAGCAGTACCTTCAAGAAAAACTTTTCAAACTACTGCTAACTTTAGAAAAGCTTTTAATCATTCACCAAAAAGTCAGGATAGTTTTGGTCATAGAACTAAAGGAAGAGAATTTGGGATTATGGGTCAAAAATTATGTTATGTTTGTTATAATCCTGATCATTTGATTAAGGACGTGACTTTCACTCGTAATATTTAAGCCAATTCCCAAAGACTACATCTACCAACCATAAGCCAAGGAGAATAAACCAGTTTGAATCACTCACAGGGTTAACCCTAGTAATTTCTCAAAAGACTATAGGTACCCTCACCGTAAAAGACCTTTTTCAAACCACCAAGACCTCAAGCACTTTTCAAGGCATCGTAAGTCAAAGGTTTCAAGCAAGACCTCTCAAAGTAATCGCTAGGTTTTCACCCAATCAAGGCATCGCAAGCACTTTTTCAAATGGAAGACCAAGGAGATCCAATTACTATCAACCTAGAAGGCATTACACCTCAAATAGAGTACCTAGATCAAGGAAATCAACACAAAGTGTTAAAACCAATTGGGTTAAGAAAGAAAGTATTGATGGGGACAAACAAAGACTTTCAACAAGTAAGGGTGAAAAAGAGAATTTTGTTGAAAAAGAGAATTTTGATGAAAAAGAGAGTTTTGTTGAAAATCCAACACAAGTTTTAGAACAAAAGAAAATAATTGATTATGTTTTTAAAAACAGAGGAGATTACATACTCAAATAATTTGAGTATGTCATCTACTGCGGGAACACAAGTCACTAATGGCTTGGGTTCCTAAAAGAAACTAACTTTTCATCTTTTGTGCGTGGCAACCCGTAAGAGGAGCTTAAAGATCATTTGATTGATAGTGGTTGCTCCGGAAGCATGACAGAGACAAGGAGATTTCGCCGATTTTAAGACACATTTTGGAGGAAGAGTTGCTTTTGGGAATGATCCTAATGGAGGTAGAATTATCGAAAGGAACCATCAAGGCAGGATGCATTGATTTTGAGAATGTCCGTTATGTGAAGGAGCTCAAGTTCAACCTTTGTCAAGATCTCGATCTGTGACAAGAAGCACCCCGTTATTCACCCATTGTAACGTCTTATTCTCTCCCCGAGTTCAAACTTGTTGATGATCACTTGCAACATTGAGAGTACCAAGAACCAATGATGTGTACAGCCTAGATTTGAATAATATTAACTCTACTAAAAGAGCAACATGTTTGTAGCAAGGGCAACACTTGAAGAAGCACATCTATGGCATAGAAGATTAGGACATGTGAATTTCAAGAATATCAACAAGTTGGTTAAAGGCAATTTAGTTAGAGGTTTACCTTCAAAACATACAAGAATGATCATTCATGTTTGTGCAAGAAGGGTAAACAACACAAAGCTTCATGCAAGAAGATTGAGGAAAGAACTATTAGAGAACCTTTAGAGTTGTTGCACATGGATCTGTTTGGACCTGTTTTCTGCAAGCTTAAACAAGAAGAAATATCGCTTAGTTGTAACAGATGATTACAAGAGATTTAGTTGGTCTTTTTTTTTGGGATTTAAAGATGAAACCTTTGTTGCTATTCATGATCTTATAATAGCCCTTGAAAATCAATTGAGACTCAAACTAAGATCTATTAGATGTGATAATGGGACCTAATTCAAAACAAGTTTATGGATGAATTTTGTGCCAAGAAAGGATTAAGAGAGAGTTTAGCATTGCTAGAACTCCACAAAGAAAATGGTGTTGCAGAAAGGAAGAATAGAACATTGATAGAAGCAAAGAAGAACAATGCTTGCGATTCTTTATTACCCGCTCAATTTTCAATGTCGTGAATCATCGCTTGTTATGTGTTAAATAGAGTATCACCACTAAACCTCGATGAAGACACCTAATGAGTTGCTTGTGGGAAACAAACCCAACATCGCTTTATGAAACCTTTGGTCGTCCTCCGACTATTCTCAATACTATTGACTCTCGGGAAAATTTAATGGCAAGTCGATGAAGGATACTTATCAAGTTATCGTATCAATAGCAAAAAGATTTAGAGTGTACAACAAGGTTACCAAAAGGTTCAAGATTGTCTTCATGTTAACTTTCTTGAAGATCAAGAAAATCAAAAAGGTAAAGGTCTTGATTGGATGTTTGATCTTGATGTTTTGAATCCTTCTATGAACTATGTTCCTGTCAGAGAAGAAAATCAAGTTGTTCACAAAGAAGAAGATTTACAGTACATTGTTCATGGAGTCACTCTTAGACCTGATGAAGAACCCATAACTATTGAAAAGGATAAAAGTACTGTTGAACCAAAATCCATATTGTCTGATGATGATCAAGCTATTCAAGATGAACTTAATCGGATGCTTTTTCAAGAAACAATAGCAAAATCTTATGAAGATGATCAAAGAAGAGCTTATGAAGCGTAAAAGAAAAGGGTAAGTCTACATATTATTCACAAGATTTTGATCACAGATTTGGATCAAAGTATCAACGAACCATTGACAATACTTCGATGATTTGAATGATCCAAACATGCAGGTTAGAAGACAACGATGATGAGTTAGAAGATGAAGGTATTTTCTCAAATTCCAAATAAAGAAGCTGAGAAAATTGAGCAAGTTAATCTTGAAGGTACTAATTCTCAAGGTACTGGTGTTCAAAGTACTGATGCTCAAAGTACTGGTGTTCAAGGTACTGCTCCTCAAGGTACTTTTAGGCAACATCTTATTACACCAAGAACCTTGGATTTTGATGAAGAAGTTGGTCCTTCAACAATTATACATGAAGAAGCAGGTACTTCTAATCCGATTCAGCAAGAGGAACATAGTGTTAGTTATGATGAGACCATTGCTCAACATATCAAGACCAAGAGGTATTAGTATTCATGGAGTTGAACAACCTCAAGTCTTACAACCTTCTTCTCAACCTACTCAAGAGTTAGATCCAAAAGATAATGGAAAAAGGAATCTTGGTAGAATCCAAGAAAAAGAAGAAGAAGCCTACTTTAACAGACGAAAAGCTATTAAGGAAGCTAAAAATGAAGAAGTCGCTAGAAAGATACAGCCGAATTAGATGTCAAATTGAAATACCAAAGAAGCAAATTGTTCTACAAGAAGACCACAAGGTATTGCTAAAGAAAGGAATTCCATGATGAGTTATCCAAGGGTCAAGGATATATATGTTTACGGTTAAGATATCCGAGATGAAAAGCTTATATGATGTCATAGAGAGTCTATTCAAAAGGAACTTGATAGTATTATTTCTTTTGATTCTGAAAAGCAAATTGTGGATGCAAGAAAAGTCAAAGGAAGTTTAAAGAGAAAAAGGACAACTAATGATGAACAACTATCAAAGAAGTTTAAGTTAAGAACATATATAGTTGATGAGCTGAGGAACTATCTAAGAGTTGTTGATTTTGGGCATCCAAAGTCAAAAGAAGTTGCTGAGACGAAGTCTAAGATTTGTACATTTGAAGTTGTAGAATCATCAAAAGAAGGAGATTATCTCATCTTTCATAGAGAAGATGAAAGTTTTAGAGCATTCAACTTGTTGTGGGACATATTGCATATGATAGATAGAGAAGATTTGCTTCATTTGTATCAACAAGTGCAAGCTTATTTTGAGCATATTCCACCAACATGAGTGGGTTTAGTCTTGTCGGGTGATCTTACAACTATCCGGGAGACAAGAAACAAGTAATGATGCTCGAATAATCAAGAAGATTGGGAAATCATAAGTTGGAGATTCTTTGAATCATCAAGAGTGCATGTATTGGAGTTAGAAGATGGTACCATGATTCATATGCTAGCGTAAAGGAGATATCCTCTTACAAGAGATCTTATGATCGTAATGCTAGATCATGGTATGGAAGTTGAACAAGAGAATGAAACAAAGACTATGGTAATTGAGTTGTTCATAAAATGGACAACTTTAGCAGATGATGATGCATGATTACTGGTATGGTTTTTATTATATAAATCTTTTGAATAATAAGTACTTTATTCAAAGTACTGCTGGACAAACTGTACTTTATCAAAGTACTGCTTGCAGCACAAAACCAGTAAAGTCTTTTAATAATAATGAGCAATTTTTGTAAGGTGCAAAATACTTTTTGAAGCACAAGATAACATCAACAAATTGTTTTGAGAATAACACATGGTGTTAGTACTTGTACTACACAACAAATGGTAATCAACTCACTATGTTTAATAAACAAGAAAGAGTTTGACTCATCATGAGGGTACTGGCTCGATGTGATTATCAAATCCATTTTAGTTGACAATTTACTAAAAATTGTATGGTTTTCAACTCATCATATCCGTAATAGTGAAGAGTTGGCTAGCCCACAAGATAATGGCTTGTGGTAAAGGTCGTGGAAAATCCATTTGTATGGTAATTAGTTCACCATGGTAGTGATTGTACTAAAAGAACTAACTAGTACAAAAGCAAACGGCTCTTGTAAAGATTTAACAACCGTTAATAGTCGATGATTTGCTAAAATCATATGGTTATCAATGTACCATGGTTTTAACCTAAACATTGGCTACTCCAAAGTTAATGGCTTTGGTAAAGAGACATCAAAATCCATTATTTTTCAATGATTCACCTCTCCCAGGAGTTTATACACATGGAAGTGATGAGAATAGTATGAAACTTTGAGATCTGATGTACATTTTGCCATATGTTGCTGAGTAGCTAAAAAGATTAGTTGCTGTGAAAATATCATCTATTGCTGATAAAGATTGCTGATAAAGATTACTTTGATGATGACAATACAAACACAGAGAGTACAAGACGAATCTGAAGTTAAAGATACAACCTTTCCTTGAAGACAAAGATGTTGAAGAAGATATAAAGGAACTTGAAATCAAGCAAGTAGAATTCGTTGGGGAGGATTGTTGGGGTATAAAGTCAAACATCGTCAAGATCAAAGTATTGCTTATGAAGAAAGTCAGCATCGCTCATCAAAGTATCGCTATGTTAAAGGACCTATGCAAATCGTTTAAAGACTGTTATGTAATTCTAGAATATTCTTAGATTAGAATTAGTTTACTTGTCGTACAAGAATTGTAAACCGACTAGGGTTTTCCTTATGTCTATAAAAGGACCCCTAGATTGGCATTAGAGATATACATGCAAGTACGTTATTAGAGTTATTTAGCGATTAGGGTTGTTAGTGAATCAGATAATAAGGTGTTCAAAGTTTGGTTTTAATATAATCGCTGAAGTTCAAAGTTATTCTTCTTAGCTTTGTTGAAGTAGATTCCGCATACTTAACAGAGTTATATAAGTGTTTCATCATTAGTAGTTTTGGATTTATCCAAGGTTGTTAAACCCTTACAAGCTACATAGTTAGTTTGGTCAGAGTATATCGATCCAACAAAGAGGAAGCAACTGAAGGTGTTGTTTGACTGTGGAAAGTCAAATGTTAAGGAGAAGGGATTTTATACATGTCAATTTAGAAAGTACTGCTAGCTTAGAAAGTACTGCTAAGCCAAAAGTTAGTTATGACTTTTGGCGGGAAATTTGTTTCGCTCCTTCCTCCCTTTGTATAAATACTCATTTCATTCTGAGTTGTAATTCATTCACTAAAAAAGACTTGTAATCTTCCTCTCTTAATTCCATTACAAACTAAGTGAATCATTTGATTACAAATACGGTTTCATTTCTTCTTATGTGATTCCCTGTTTGTTTTCATAAGCAACTACATTTCATAACTGATTTCTGGTTGTTTTACAATTTGGTATACATCAAATCTTTGATAAGGATGGGTTTAGGAGTTTTCGGAATCAAAGTTATGAAAGCGGAGTTGGTACCTTTAGGAATAGTTCCAGATTCCAAAAAGTTGTCAACAAAAACAACAACATCATCTTTTAAAAGATCCTAATACTTAATAAATAGGAAAGAGAATCCGTCTAGCCTTGAATTTGCTGCCACAATCCTAAACGGCTTTTTAATTTCATCAAGAGTGACATGTTGTCAAGCATAGCAACTTCTTCCGGTAGAGAGTATCAAGACGGATTAGAGTTTACATCAAAAGAAGAATCATATGCTAAATACAATACATTAGTATCAAAGAGTAAACATATGACAACCTACTAATCGAAATTTTGCCATATGAGCCATCTTTTTATATTTGCAAAAGTCATCTAATATGGGCCATGAGATAAAAGAAGAGAACTTAATAATACTAACCAAAAGTGATGACATATTCGAACTATTGACATAATAATAAATAATTAAATGTAAATTAACCGATTTTCATTTTTTTATGCATAAAGTTTCACATTTTACTTTATTTAACCCCACATAACTATTCAACCAATCAAGAGAGGAGTCTTCGCCTTTCATCTTTATTTTAGCGCCTCCTTCTCTTTTTTTTATTTTTTCGTCCACTAAAACTTTTTCCAAAGAAAATCATTTTATCACATGTTCTGTCTCCCTTTATTTCATATTCTTCTGCCAAATTTAGGCATCGTTTCTTTATTCATTTTTGCCCAATTTTTCCGATGCCAGGACTGGACCTGACGGTTGGACCAGTTGGGGGAGGCCACCCGCTTGCCACCCCATTGGCTCCGCCAGTGACTGCTACCCACTTAGATCGGAAATTTGATAAGTAGTAATTAAAAGTCGACACTTATTTTTGAACATCATAAATTAGCCATTTGTACATTTATTTTGAAATGGAAAGAGTAGTATCAAGAGTAAAATATGAACTCGCTCGCTCTTATTTCAACATGCTATATTAGCCATTGGTATAGTGATTACGCCAAGTACATAACCAAATGCTACAAGGAATACTAATGTGGTTTTCGACAAAAATAGAGTAAATAAATGTTTAGTCCCCAAGGTTTTAGCAGATTTCATGTATAGTCCAAAATTTGACAAAATTATCGTAGTCCTTCCCATAATTTGAAATGTTGCTCAGCTAGTCCAATTTTGTGACGACGTTAAATTTCGCTCGTTATCTCATGTCACGTGCAAGTCACATGAAGGTAGGTTTGTCTTATCACTTTTCAAAATAAATCACATACTATTTTTCTTATCTTATTTCTTTTCGCACAAAAAATCACATACTATTTATCTTATCTTTCTATTTCGTCTCTTCTCACAGTCATCATCATCCGGATTCTAGACACTCATCTTCAAAGCCCGACTACCACCACAGTCAAGTCGTCACAAAACCACCAAACCCATATTAACGATGAAAAAAGTGGTGTTTGGTTTTGAAAAGCGCCTTGTTGATATTTAAATTAGTGAAATGTTGTAAGAATGAACATAGGTAGCAAGGGGCGGGTTGCTGTTATTGAAGGGGTGGAGGTGATTGGCGAATACATGGGTTTTTTATTCTTGTGTTAGCCGGAAGCGACCTTATAGAATGGGTCCAACCTCATATTGTGGTGACGAAGTGTTTTACTTTTGTTAACTTTATTGTTATTGTTATTGTTATTGTTATTGTTATTGTTATTGTTATTGTTATTATTTTGAATTTTGATTCCATGGATGACAAAAAAAAGGTAAGAAGCGGGTAAATTAGTTGTTGAGTAAATTTCAAAATCTTTCTTGTAGTTTGGCAAATTGCGATTTCATCTTTATGGTTTAGAAATCAGCGGCCTCCTTGTGAGAAAGTTTGGTTCATTTTCGCCTTTGGCTAAAGTGAAATGATTAAATGCCTCTTCTTTTTACTTTATTTCACTTTGGGATAACGGCATTTTAGTCATTTTACTTTGGGCAAAGGACCAAACGAACCCAAAAGTTTCTCACAGAGAGACCGCCTACAATTTTAAAACCATAAGGACTAAATCTGTCATTTGGCCAAACCACAAGGTCGGTTTTTGCAATTTACTCTTAGTTGTAAAAGAAGAAGATGGAAAAGAGATTAGGAAATAAGGTCAACACAATGGCTAACTGGTTTGCCTACCACACGCCTTTCTCTCTCCCGACAAGCAGATCACCAAGTTGCCATAGAGGCACTAAGTTGCCATAGAGGCTTACAAGTTAATTTATTTTATTTTATGTTTCTTTTTAAATTCAAATTTTTAAACAACAAATTCAAACTTCATTAATAATAAAACATTAAATAAATTATTCAAATAACATTAAAAAAAAATTACATAAATTCGTCATCGTCATCGTCACTTGTGTCTTCGTTTTCACTCTTTTGATTGACTTCATTTTCACGATTCCCCAAACATGTTCGACCAAATCAGCTTTTAAGTTTAGATGAGTTGTTCGGTCGATTATCTCCTGAGTAATTACTAACAATTGTTCATGCGATCTTAAGGGATCATGATCGTGGTGGCCCTCATCTTCGTACCATGTGGGACATATCGCCCGACCCTTGTTTCGAATGATCATATTATGTAATATGAATATGTGTACACAATATCTTGGAGATCATGTTACGACAACCCTCGAGCCGGAACTTTAAGCATTTTCCACTTCTTCTTCAACACACCAAAAGCTCGTTCCACATAATTCCTTGCTGCTTCATGGTTCTTGTTGTACAATATTCTTTTATCATCACCCATGGGAGGATTTGAAATGGAATTAATAAGAATGCACTAATCCGGATATATCCTGCTGGTAAGATAATATGCCCTTTTATAAGCTACATTGTTAACCTCGAATGGAAGGTCCGTGCTCCCATATTTGATATCATTGAAAATGAGGATTGATGTAAAATTTTTATGTCCTTATTCGTCCCGATGACACCAAAGAACGCATGCGAAATCCATAAATCTTGGGAGGCGATCGCTTCCAATAAAATGAATGGATGTCGCCCGTGATAACCCCTAGCAAATTGACATCTCAAACTATTTGGACAATTCTACCACTCCCAACCTGTACAATCAATGCTTCCTATCACATCAGGAAACCCATGCTTATGCTCGTGACAAGTATATATTCTTTCAAGGTCAGAATATGCTGGCTGCAAAAACTCAACACCATATAAATCCATGATAGCCATACAAAATTTATGGAGATAATCACGGTCGTTGTTGCACCGATTTGTGATACCCGTTAAGAAAATCGAACGATCGTGATATCTCAATTGATTTAATTGCCGCAATACACTTGATCAATAGGGAAATACCAAGTGTGCCTGCATAATCGTGGATTTTGTTGAGAATAAGGAGAATAATTGGTTACTCTCGAACAATTTCGAGAATAATTCTTGATTCATCTGAGTACAATGAGTTTGCGGAAAAGTAAGCCTTCACTAAACGATTATGAGCACCTTGATGATCCCTAGCTACGAGGTTCGCTTCGGACTTTGGCAAAGTGACACTTGGTACTGCCCAAGCAAACTACAGAACTCCGCAAGGTCGCTCATCACTTCTTCTTCATCATCCAAGACAAATAATTAAAAATAGCTCGCATTTACATAATTAAGAGAATGTTGATGAGAAGTTGTTTGAATTGTGTTTGAAATTGTGTGTTTAAGGTTGATATTTATAATGTTGTAAGCGTGGTAAAGTTTTTAATTTTTATTTTTATTTGAACGGTTGTTTTTGTTTTGGTTTGTATTTAAACCTCGGCCGTTTACCCGACCTAGTTGGCATTTTTTTTTCGTCGTCGTCCAATCAATACTGAAGACCCACAAAGGGGCGACCGATCTTGACCGGCCAGTCGAATTTAGTTCTTGCAATCCAAAGCTAGGTATACTTTGTTACTTTATAATGAACTTCTGTTTTTATGAGTTATATGAAAGTTATGTTTGTTACTTGTGTTTTGCTATGATTGTTATAATGGAGTAGTTCTTTGATATACTTGTGTGTAAAATGTAAACAATTGTTTGAGTGTTCTTATCTATGTGATTCATGATAATTCTTCTTGTTTAATGATTTTGTTGAGATAACATCTAGTCTTGCTTAATTAGTTGGTATTAACATTTAAAAGATAAAAGGTCGAAGGATTTCTCTTAATGTTTTTATTCCAAAACGTTAGTGCATGAATTAGTACCGGATATGATGTTTGACACTCATCATATTTGATTATTGAAATGGACTTGAAATGATTTCATCACGAAAATGGCCGAAAGGGTTTGTAAGAACAAGTTAGATAAGAATCATTTTAAACAAATGGATTTCATAAGAATAGTCAAATTGGTTAATAGGTCAAAGGATTAGCTATATGATTGTATTCTTAAGAATGATTTTTCATGACATTAACCATTGATTGTAAATCATTTGCTTACGATTTGTGCATCATCACAAGTTTACACCAAACTACCATGAACACTTTATACAATTGGTTATGAATTACACACAAGTATATGTTTTCTTTAATTGGATACTAGCATTACAAATTAGTTTAGGAGGCTTGACAAACCTTCTTGTCTTAAACAAATAAAATCACCACAAATCCTTTGGGACGATCTTGACTTACCCACCTTTACTACCACGAGATTTAGTATACTTGCTCGTATGTGTTAAATATAATTATCCGGTAAATCATATTTATAAATTTAAAACTTAGAACATGAATAGAGCATATCAACTATTACATGCGTATCATGAATAGCGACTTGATTACAGTCTACCAAAATTAGTATTGTTTAATAGTCTCTTGAGTATGCTATGCAGTTAAAGTTTTATGGTTAATAGCTTGAGATGATTGATAACAAACAAAGAATCAGTTGATATGTTGAAAACATATTATTTAGGACTATTATATACATGAGTGTCATTGGTGTCAAATTATTACTTTCAACACATTATGCTGAGTGTGCTATGTTGATAACGTATCATTTAGGACGATTATAAATATGAGTGTCATTGGTGTCAAATTATTACTTTCAACACATTATGTTGAGTGTGCGAGAAACGTTTGCAATATTGATTTGATTACAACAGGACATTCCAATAATTAAGATTTTTTCTATTTACACGATAAAATACCCCCATCTCTCATTTTGTTGATTGAAAGGTTGAACTTTACAATAAATATTGTGAGAATTAATGGAACACATTTTGGAAATAAGGTTATCATACCAAGTTTGAGAATTACTTTATCTGATAAATGTTTTCCGCTAAAGATCGCGAGGAAAAACTATCATGTGTTAGAATAAATGATTTTAGGGGTTGTCTGGGATTTATTATAGAAAATGCTTATTGGGGCTGTCTGGGATTACTTATTAGAATAATTCCTCATACGGGTTGTATGATATTGCTTATTAAATTAACCACATTTAAGTGCTATTTCAGAATTCTTATTGCAACTTCTTATAGGTTGTGTATTGGATTGCTTATTGGAATAACCACTTCCTTACATTAAAGCTATGTGTTTAAATCTTTATCTAATATTTGTGTTTTATCTTTTTTGAATGATATGATTGTGTTGTCTTTTTAGTATAATTAAGAGAGTGGTGAATGATGGGAATGTGATTACTGTGATTTCAACATACAATGATCATACAATTGGTTCAATAGGTATGTACAATATACATATCACATTTTTACCATGTTTTAAATTATAATATATTATGGATCACAACCTACTTTTGCTTACATTTTCAATGAATTATTAGGTGTTCACCGAATAGATATTGGCTATTAAATTGATTAGCCATACACGCCATTTGCTATTCAATACCATCAAATTTGAGACGATAATGCATGGACATCTATTAGTTTAATTGTTACAACTAATTGATTACGGAATAATTCACGATATCTCATTATTCCTTCATATATTAATGAAACATTTCTACGCTCGTTGTTTTCTTATTATCTTATTTTCATCTATATATATTTTTAAAAACTCTGCGAATTCGCGGGTTATTAAGCTAGTTTGTTTTTATAAATTGAAGTATGGCAATGGGTATGTAAGTTGTAATTGGAGTATATTGACGTGAAAGTATTAATTGCTATAAATTTAGTGAGAAACAATCTTTTAGGTATATGGGTGGTGCATGGAGTACAGTGGCATCAATTAATGTACCAAGCAAGCAACATCTTAATGTGTTTGATTAAAAACTGAGAATAATCAAAGGCTATGATGTTGGAGTTTTAACTTGAACTAAAGGCTCCTTTCGAATGTGACCCAATTATCGTGGGTTTTATTGATGTTTGTGTTTATGTTATTGAGCTAGTGGAGCGGCCGGAGATGAGATTTGAGAATGAGTTTTGTATCGAGTGTTAAATTATAGTGATGAGATGATGATAATTGTGGGTATTGTGGGTGAAAATAATAAAGAAAGATAGATTGATTGGTGGTGGCGGGACTTACATAGAAGCTATTGAAGAAGATGAAGATGAAAAGGAAAACAATGAAATGACTAAATTACTCTCGTAGCAAAAAATATACAAGACAAAAAGAAAGATAAAGAAGAGGAAAGCAAAATGTAAAGATAAATATATTTTTTCGAAAAGACTAGAATACGTATCGGTAGGGGTGTAAATGAGTCGAGCCGTGAAAAGCTCGGGATCGGATCGGTAAAAGCTCGAACGAGCCGAGCTTAAACGAGCTCGAGCCCGAGCTCGAGCCCAATTTGGGCTCATTTAATAATCGAGCTCGAGCCCGAGCTCATGCAAAATCTCGAGTAGGCTCATGAGCCCAAACGAGCCCTAGAATTATATACGTGTATATGTCGCCTATACGTATAAACGAGCTTAAAAGTAGTAAACGAGCTCGAGCTTTATGTAATTAACGAGCCGAGCTCAAAACATCATTAAATTAGTCGAGCTTTGAGCCGAGCCTCGAGTTTGTGAAAATTTTCACGAGCCGAGCTCGAGCTCAAAGTATAAGGCTCGAACGAGCTCGAGCCCGAGCTCGAGCTTTATATATATATACGAGCCGAGGTCGAGCCTTAACAAGCTCGAGCTCGGCTCGGCTCGTTTCCACCCCTAGTGGCTGGCATGTGATTGGAGATAACGAGCTGAAATAATGGTCGTTATATTTTTGGACTAGCGGCGTGCAACATTTCATAGATTGGGGAGAACTGCAGTAATTTTGAAGAAATTTGGCTTATACATGAAATCTGCAAAAACCTTGATGACTAAACCTATAAGTTACTCAAATAAATATAACATGTTTTTTACTATTATTTTTTTTCTGAAAAGGTGAACTCATATATTAATAGGTTACATAGTCAATATAGCAAACCATGGACCGCCTCCACAATATCTATACAATGACCATGATTAAACAAGATAATTTGCTATAAAGACACCTATAGCATTTAAAGTGCATACTACCAAGTCCCAAAATACAAACAAATAAACATACAAGATACAGATCTGCAACATGAAGCAACAAAATATAACAGGTTTGACTTGAAAGTAAAATCAAAATTTAGTTGAACAAGCATGATTGGCACATTTTGGACATGCGAGCCCAAACTTCTCGCTCATATCCAAATCTTCAACACTCATATTTCCTTCGAAGCCTAATCAAACTTGTGAATGAATGAACTCAACATTAAGTGTAACATTCATGAGCAATATTCAATCCCGACACATTCTCCTCCCACCACCGAATGGAATAAGCTTAAAATTTTGGCCTCTATAGTTGATATCAACCCCCAAAAACCTCTCTGGCATGAATGTTTCTGGGTCTGGCGAAACTTTTGGGTCTCGTCCTATCGCCCAAACATTGCAAAGGATTTGGGCATCTTTTGGCACGACGAAGCCTCCAACTTCTACATCATGTATTTCTTTATGAGGGACAAGAAAAGGGAGTGAAGGATGTAGTCGGAGAGTTTCTTTTATAACTGCTTGCAAGTAAGGGAGTTGAGAGATATATTTTTCTTGTATAACTTTGTTGTTGCTGTTTTTCATGAGTTTATTAAGCTCTAACCGAGCCGTCTCCATTTTCTTGGGGTTACGAATAAGCTCTGTTATCGCCCATTCTAATGTAGTGATGATGACGACGCATTCGCAATAATCAAATCCTACAAAAATAAATGAAATTATTCTAATGTCTAAAATAGATATGATTTACCTACAACAATATATGACCATATATATCGCCTAAAAGATTAATCAATTTGACCAACTTGTTTGAGTTCAAATTGCATGGGATAATATTTTACTTACAAACAACAAATGTCTTATGTCATTTTGACTGAATTCAGATTTGTCTTGTAACTGAAGATTGAGCAGCAAGTCCAACACATCATCTTTTGTCGATGAACCCTCGTGCGATAATAAACTAGTTCTTCTTTGCAACCGTTTATCAATGATTTCATCCAAAACAGTAAATAATTTCTTAACATGAACAAATCCTTCTTTCTGTAAACCTTGCGGGTCCAAGGGTTTAAGTATCGGAAAAAAGTCTACTAGATTTGCTTTCCCACAAACTTCCAAAACACCCGATACTGAATCTTTGAATTCTTCTGAAGATATCAAAGCATTTTAAGAGAAATCTCTAGAGAACAGTACGTTGAATAACATGTTAAGACTTGTTGTAAAAGCAATTGCACCTATATCCACATCCTTTTCACTTGTACAACATTCATTAATATTGTTAACAAGTTCTTGTACCTACAAGTAAAATGAGACATATTTTTAAAATAAGCACGATATTTATTTTGATAGGCTTTGAAAATCTATGAGATAAGAGAAACAAAAGAGCTAAGTTTAAGTATATAAGTATATATACTCTCGATAAAGTTCCCCCTTACTCCGCTCTGACAGCAAGATTGAGTATTGTTTGTTATTGTTGTACTCTCGAAAAAATTCAATAACCCGGATTAATTTTAAAAAGTATTCTAAGGGCCCGTTTGGTTTGTTGCTAGGAATGACAATTGGTATCGGATTTGGAATGATGTGGAATGATAATGGGTATAAAAAAGTGTATCATTACGATTGTTTATGTTTGTTTGATAAAATATGGTATGAAAAAGTGTATAGATATTTGAATTTTGTAGTGGAAAAAGAGAGGCCCACGGAATGGATTTCATAGACACCAAATTGGTGTGAATTAATCTACGACTACGATATACCCATTTCATTACCGCCCACAAACAAAACAAATTAAACACGCACTATGACTTTGAAAGTCATAGTCTCATTCCCATTTATAGAACCAAACGCCCTAATACTTTTTTTTCTATCTAAATTAAAACTAGGAAGGTCAGATTTCCTTTTCTTCATTTTAATTCTAGGATTTTGTATAGTTTTAGCCTTATGTTATAAACAAGGATTTAAGATTATTTGATGACAAAAACTTCTTTACATATTAAGGGATCAATTTTCATCCTTCATTTTTATTAGATCTAATGAATGAGATTAATCCCAACAATTAAAAAACTTACTTTCATCCCTTTTTTCAAATATAAATAGAGTTAAACCGTTAATCGCCGTTTAAAAATATATTACCACGACGAAGATTTATTTGTCTTTATATAGATAGGACTTTGATATATACTGACAAAAAAAAATTTCCGTGTTATTCACGCTTTTTTTAAAGTTTTATCGCTTTTTACGTTATCAAATTTCATAAAAATCATATATGATTTAACACTAATTTGAATACCACATGTGATATTAGTGTTAAATCATATATGATATGTATATATCATATGTGATTTATCATATATGATTTAACACTAGTATAACATATGATATTACATATCATATGTGATGTAACACTAATATCACATGTGATACTCAAATTAGTGTTAAATCATATATGATATTTCATGCAAATTCCAGTTGCGAAGAAAAACGAAAAAAAGACGAAAAACGTGAAAGAAATGATTTTTTTTCCCGAAAGTATATCAAAGTGCCCGTATATAGAAGGATAATTAAATGCTCGTCACGATGGTGTAATTATTTTTGCTTAAAGATTAACGGTTTAAGAGATATTTAAATTATAAAAAATATGTGAAATAATAAAATGCTTTTAATCTCAGTTATTGATTTCTTTTTAAATGGATTATGAAAATGAGTCCCTTATTATGTAAGAAAAGTTTGGTATATATAATAAATCTCCTTTATAAACAAGCATTTGCTGCATGGATGGCCAAACATAAGTAATACACACGAATACAAATAAGGCCATTGAACAATGCTAAATATCCTACTAACATGTGTAAACATGTTAAGCTATTCTTGAATGTAATTAACACAAACAAATTAAGTTGGTGAAATATATTATTGAACGTTCATAAATTCAAATTAAAGAACTAGACATGTGTATGTATATCATTATTTACTAGCAGGGTACTCGTGTATTGCGACGGCGGGTATCTTGAAATATAATTTTTTGATAAATTATGTACTTTAGTTATCATGTTCTTTTTGACAATAAATTTACGGATGTCAAGAATTTCGTTTAGCCTGTGCCTGTTTGGCCCGTGCCCGTTCGGACTCAAGCTCATTTTGCCCGTTGTCCGTTCGTGCTTGAATATTTATAGAATGTGCTTTATTATTTGTATAAGTGACATTTAATGCAAGGTAGTCGCGTGTTGCTGATGCGGCAAGACCTCGAAATAAAAATTTCATGAATCATGTATTTTAGTTTATTATGTTCTTTTGATAATAAATTTACTGATTTCAAGATTTTGTTTAGCTCGGCTCGTATGGGCTCGAGCCTGTTTACTGCTACCGCTCGTGTTCAAGGTCATTTGGCCCGCTGCCTGCTCGAGCTTGAATATTTGTATAATGTGCATTATTATTTGTATTAGTGACATTTAATGCAAGAATTGTGTTTAATTTGGCTATACAATATGGTTGATAATTTTTATTTCTTATATAAGAGGTGTTTTAATAACTGTATTAATTGTATTTATTGATCAGTTAATTAATTAACTATATTAAATAGCATTAATGTTGTGTTTTATTTTTTTAATATGTGCATTAAAGTGGTGTATGATATGATTCTTGTCTTGTACGTCTGAAAATTATGTGCATTAAAGTGTTGTACACTAGGCTTCTTTTCTTGTAAGTCTTAAAATTTGAAAAGAAAGTAATCCATTTATTATGAGAAATGATTTCAAAATTTTGTGTGATGACATTTATACCTTTAATATTTATGAAATGGCACTGGACCACAGCCCCCTCGTCGGAGGTTCGGGTTACAGAATTATTCAGCTTACTTTCTGACATCTACGACTACGACTGGAAAGGAGGCAGCGATGAATGGAAATGGACAGCAGATGATGAAGGTGTTTTTTCGGTTAAACAAGCTAAAGTTCTGATGTCTTCAGGCCCTGTACAGCAGAATATTTTGTGTATGAATTGGAAGGGTTGGGCTCCTTTGAAATGCAAAGTGATGGCTTGGAGTGCTGCTATTAATCGGCTCCCTACTAAGTCCGAATTGGTCAAACGCGAGTTCCTTTGCCGAATGATACGGTGATCTTTGCAAAGAACAACGAAGAAACAACATCGCACCTATTTACCTACCAGTATGTTTGCCGCAAATTTGGTCGAAGATGGAAACATGGTGCCGCTTGTCGCCTATTTTCGCTTTTGAAGTGGTCGACGGTGCCGACATTAGCGTATCGCTCAACAACTTTCAAGACCAACAAATACATTCTCGAAGGGATTTTGATAACGCTTTATGGGCTTTATGGAATGAGAGGAATAATAGAGTTTTCAAAAACAATAGACAGAGAGCCATCAAGTCGTGGAATTTATAAAAGCTACATCGCTTTTCCGGTTTCGAATAGATCTAAATATAAAGAGATGGATTGGAATGCTTGGAGAAATTCTTCGTTCTTGATGTAATTCGTTGTTGGCCTGTGGGTCCTTGTTTTGCGACCGTTTGCTTGCGTTTTGAACGAAATTTATCTTTCAAAAAAAAAAGAATGTAAACGTATAAATGTCATAACACAAAGTCTGAAAATCAGTATGCAAATCACTTTCCCTTTATTATACGTGGTATTGATTACTTCATTCACTAAATTAAATATACAAATTTACTTGTTTTAGTTCACTCATAAATAGACAAAACTTATCATGTTGAAAGTTGCGTTACTCTCAACTCCCAACTGTTCACATCGGATTTATTTGGTTCACGAGTTATTCTCATACGTATCACATAAGGGGGTTAATAATCGCACCATTTTTTTTATACTTACATCACATTATACAATACTGTAATACATACTTTACAAGCTAAAAAATAATACACAATTGTTATGTAGGTATAAAAAAATAATGCAATTATCATCACCCATCACATAATATGTAGTACCAAACAATATCTATCCATTTCATTTTCATACCATCATTCCTAAACCCGTAGACCGTAATAGGAATTTAAGTTTTAAAACTAAACTGTCAACAAAAAGATAAAAAGGTAAATAAATAAAAAATAAAAAGTAAACGAGGACATGAAATGTTACGAGCTAAGCGATGGGATTTATTTAAAAGAAACTCTTTGAAAGTCCTAATTTTAAAGTAATAAAATGAACTAATCCTACATTTAGAATAACCAATAATCTCTGTGTTAGAATACTTTTTCAAATTCACCCTATTCAAATTCACTTGTGTATTCTCATAATTTTTACTTTTTAATGTGTCAATTTCCATGCATGATATTTTATAGTGGGGTTTGAACCGCACATGATACACGTACCTTTTCTGAACGTAGCAGTTCGCTACCCTCAAGCGATGGTCCAGATAACAAATATTCTTTAGTGATTCTTCGTAGTTTTCGCCATTGATCTCCAGTAGGTAGCCAAGTAATGGAATATTGATCGTGATCCATCAATTTGGCAATGTTTGGGATGGACCGGGCTGAAATGCTTGGTCATGTGAGAAAGAATTCTTTTACGATTTTCATGATGAAACCACAATTGTTGTTATACTTCCAAGCTTAAGTGACATTAAAGGACCATAACGAGTAGACGGTTTCGCGAGTGAGCGATGGGGTTTGTCTCCAAGTGCTAAAAGGTTTCCAATGATCGGCAAAGGGTAAGGCCCAGGCGGAAGCCGAGAATGACGACTGTTTGAAAAGCTGAAACCATATATTAAAGTTACAAGAAAAGATTGTGCGAGGAGAAATGTCGAATACTCCATTGAAGTGTGTGTGGTTGTGAATATTGATATTGTTTGCATGCAATTTTATATATAGGGCTACTAGCATGGTACCCGCGCTAATTCGGGCTTAAGCTCATTTTGCTTATTGATTGTTCGGGATTTAATATTTGTATAATGTGCTTTATTATTTGTATTAGTGACATTTAATGCATGAATTGTGTTTAATTTGGTTGTACAATATGTCCCTTACTTTTGAAAGTTGTTTTTGGTATGTGGCTATAGTCTAGGCTTACAAATGCAACCTAATTCGCTATAGCCTGGGCTCTGATACCAATTTGTAACACCCTCCAAAAATACCGCAGCGGAAGGCATCATCACTAGGGTGCTACTTCATAATACAGAGATCAAGTTATAAAGAATGACCTCTAAATGAGACTTCATGAATGATGAATCATGCCAAAATCAAGTACCTGAGAAATACATGCTAAAAAGGTCAACATATTGTTTGTGAGTTCATAGGTTTGAGTAAAAATAATAATGTAATGTAAGTGAAATATTTATCAAAAGAATTTAGTAATCGTTGCATCTATCGTAATTTCATAAAAATAATACCATTGTGTAACCAACAATGTTGTGAAAGAAATCAGATCATTGTGTAACCCACAATGTCTTGGAAGTGAAAATTTGTCATTTAATATATGTAATAGTGAACCACAAGATTTTGTAAGGTGTGACCAATGTAACCCAATGGCACGAAATAATGTATTATACAGTCAAAGCTCATGACACCGAAACGTTAACGTAGTAATGAATGCCCGAATACAAGTGTATAACCCGCACACTTGTGACTTACTCAAATAATATGCGTCCGTCCGACCAGACTAATGGTCAAGAGAGCTTATCCTACTATGTGGGGTGTCAACCCCAATAGATCTATTCATAGCATTTGGCGCTTACTCACAAAAGAGTAACTAACGGTTCATGATAATGGGCTTAGTAATAGTAATGGGTTATTGGATTTAGACCAAGATGCAATGTAAATTTTGTACTTATGCTCAAGAGAAAATAATTAAGTATGCAACGAGTGAAATAAATAGTGTATTCGAGAAATCAAACAAGTATTTAAATAAAGGAAGTAATGTTTTAAGTAAGCAAGTATCGTATTCAAGTAAAACAATTATTGGATTTAAGTAAAAACAAGCATGTATTCTCCCCCAAAAGTATTTGAAAACAAGTAAAATAAGGGCTATGAAACTCACCTCAAATGAATAATAAGTATCGGAAGTAGAGAAGTGGCACGCAAAACGAGGTAAACCCCTAGCCGCGACCTAATTGAATATTATCATGTCTTAGGTCGGGAACATGATATGTATGTCATGCATATGCATTTTGTAAGTTTTTATCACCGTATATGTTGCGTTTAAGTTTAATATGAAAGATATCAATTTATGTCAAATTTAACGAAAATTATTATTATTTACAAACTTTCAAAAATGACCAAGTGACATACTTTGGCGGGACGTAGAACAGTCATAACTTAGTATTTTAGGTTGGGCTTAGTGGATATAGAAACTAGGAAGTAAGGTCTATATAAGTCTGGAAATGAACCTCGGCTCAATCGGAAGCGATCCCACCTAAAAATGGCCGTGAAGTCGGGTGCTCAGGCTGTTTTTGATGTTTGTGGGCAGTTTTCTGGTAAATTGACAAGGCCATAACTTATTCGTTTTTAATCCGTTTGACACGGGGTTGGATTTTATGAAAACTAGACCACGTGAACTAGAAAAGTCTCATTCGTCACTTTTTACCATATCGGACTTTATCTATGAGAAAAACGGACCCAAACATGGTCACCAAGAAATTTGTTTTCGACACTTTTCTAGACTTAACTAGATTTTGGTCGTAAATTATAGTAATCATAACTTCTTTGTTAAGGCTCGGTTTGACCTGATTCAAATTGGTATGATTAGAGGGTCATGTTGGCTACGTTTTTCATAACTATCACAGTCCGCCAAACTATGTTTTTGGTACACTTAATCGGGTCTCAATATGGTCACACAGCCACACTTTATAAAAAGTCCAGTTTTTGTTTTTAAGATTTAAGTGTTGGGTTGTCTCTCGTTTGTCCTAGGCTTTGAATATATTTAATTAATATCATTATATTTAAGTACGGTGACTAAGATTCAAACAACAAATCAAGTTTTTAGTGGGGAATCTGTGAAAACGAAATTACCAGACACTTGAACATATTTTAGAAAGGACTAGTTTTCGAGCAAATTACACTTCCACAAGCTTAAGACTTTGAACTTGTTGCACTAATATCGTTGTATTTTAGCGTAGTCACGAGGGCTTTGATTAATAATCATTTTTAAGTGCCGAATACTAAAAATAACATACAATGTCAGATAGTTTGCCAATTTTTGTTCGAGAAACATGATTTTCGCAACATGGCCCCATAATGGTGATATAAAACTCAGGAATGCATGATATATATATATAAGTGGAAAATATGTATATCAGATGAGATTTGAGGCGCTTACAAAGGTGGTGAAGAAATGATCAAGAGAAACAAACAATATCAACCCGAAAAACCTAATTTATGTGTGTAAAACCCAGCTTCTCCAAAACTTAACCCAACCGTGTGTCAAATACTGATAACCAAGAGAAAACTTTTGCCCTCCTTGCTTGTTTACTGCTGCCGTACCAAGAGAGAAAAAAAAATGGATTTTTGTTTCACTATGGTGGCATGGATGGCTAAACAAGTCTTGTTCTTATAGGGTGAATAAGGTATGTTCAACTCTTGCTTTCTTTCCTTGGTTGTTGCTCTCGTGAATCAACAAGAGAAAAAGAAAAGCATATTTTGTTTTACTTGTGATAGTAACTTGTGGTAGTAAGTATGATATACTAGTATTTTTGGCACCTCTTAAACCTCCTTTAGCCTTCAATAGTAAGTTTTAAACACAAATTTAGTAGGAGTGTCCCCTTGGTCTTATGCTTGCCGTGTTTCATGAGCCCAAGACAAGAAAGTAGGTTTTCTTGATATTCCACAAAGTCACAAGACTTCTTATAGGTTAGTTTAAGCATAGAAAAGGGGTTCGGTTATTTCGACCCTATAATTTTAGATCGACCACCCCTTATTTTTTGTTTTTTTTTTATATTTTTTTTATTTTTTTATAATTTTGTTTATATAAAAACTATAAACCCGAAAATGCTGAACAAGAATATAAAGCTTTAATAAACAAACGCTTAAAACCGCCGTAAATACTAATATAAACCGACAAAAACTCGCATTGACTAAAAAAGTGAGGGACAAAGGAATTATTCTCCATAATTATGTGACATAATAGGGGATCAAATAGTACAACCCTATAAAAGGATGGTAATTACTATAAATGGCGGTTGCCATAATTTGCTTTAAATTTGGTCTATTCGGAGAAACATGAAAAATTACTATTACCCGCCATTTATGACAGCCGTTAAACTGTTTTACATATTCGACAATAACAGTTAACTGTTTATATTCCATATTCAACATTCAAAACTTATACACGGAAACATTGAGCAATTTCGTTTTGAGAAAGAATGTGTGGGTGGACATGCATATAGCCCTATATATAAGATTGTTTAGTTTATGATATATAAAATATAATAAAACATAAAGACATCAAGAGACACAATGGAAGACTTAAGATCATAACAAATAAATTAATTAACTCGAAATTATGCGTAACGCACTCTCTTGCGAATATCAAATCCCTCGAGCAAAGCAAAACAACCCTCGAGCAAAGTAAACCAAAGAAGTACTTATTGGTGTAAGAATAATGTCTTACAACCACGCTCTTGTACACACGAATTAACCAAACGAATCAAGCGATTGCTAGATCTAACACAAGTCCTCGCTTAAGGAAAACGAAACCAAACTCCCTTACAAATGGGGTGTTCGCCGATAATGGAAGAGAGAGGAGAGGAAAGATCTAGGGTTAATTCAATGCACAAGTGTATGAAACCCTAGAACCTAACCCTCCTTATATACTAGTAGGTAAACTTTGGGAACAAGTTAGGGATTAGGCCTTGAAAGGCCCTATGGCCGGCCATGTAGAAAGCCCAAAGCCAAACCCATAACTTTTCCAAGTTTTCCATTTCTAGTCCTTCTTTCCATTTAACGGTCGTTAGTCATTTTTCCATTAAATACTTAACGATCGTTAACGGACTTAATGTGCAATAATTAATCGTAAACATAAACATTAATTATTAACTTTAATTCTCATTCGCTAATGTGTGTATCCTCGGTCACGAAGTTCGAATCCGACATTCACATGTTCAGAATATATACATTTCAACAGCCCCACTGGATATGTTTACAAAACGTGAAATGACATTGGTTAGCGCCTAGCAACACGCCAATGCCCCTGCATAACTCGTGTATGGTTTTCGGAGAAAACCAAGTTTGATGATTCATCATCATATTCATCATTTTGTTTCTAATACCATGTTAATAAGAATATGGATCTCACTCATTTCTTAATTAACTATTTTGTTTCTCGCTTTATGTGATTGATTAAGATTACCAATTCTTCCGAACATATTCCGAAGACCTTGGGCATGGCCATGCAAACATCTTAACAACCCTACAAGGGCCCAAGAGTATTATACTTCAAAATAAATTTGAAGGAAACAAATCCCATTTTGACTACAAAGTGATTCATAAATTTCGCAACACTTCGAAAACAACCCTTATAACTACCGCCACGATATCGTTAGATTCCTTCAAAATAATGCACTACATCCATGACATATCTCTTGTATCTCAAGTCGAGGATAAATATCCATGATATACTTAATGACAAAGATCCATAAAGTATCATCATGTGGGTGGGATAAGTCCTATACTTAATTCATTGAATATCATCTTAAATTAGTCATGCTACGCATCAATATACTTTCAAGTATATTCTAACTAATACTCAGATTTGTCTTAATTCAATATCATTCCCATGTTATTGATTGACAACGGACTATTTAGAATAACTTAAGTTATTCATGGATTTAAACATGCAAACATAGGACACAATATTATAAATGAAATTAAACGTATATCGTACTTTAATTCATTATAAATAATAATTGTTTAACATCCTTTATCCAAATACTAAATAGATCAATGCATGATAATACTAGTTAATGAATTTTGCCACAAGTCATGAGAATCATACTTGTTGACAAGGCATAATTTCAATTAACTTTGATCTATAGGAATTTTGAGAATACTTATTTCAAAAATTCAATAAGTGAATTTCTTGTATATGTTTACACATATCTTGATATTGTCATATCATTCCATAAGGTGCGTGATAACCGAACCACCCTTTTATGACAATCATCTTTCAAAACTTTAAAGTTTTAAAGTATTCTTTTCTTTAATGTATAATGCAACTATGCTCCTAGTTGAGCATAACTAGTCAACATGGTCATCATCAAGGATACCATGACTAGAATCGAGTGTCATCTCAATTATACCAAAGATCATTGTGTACAACAATATGCTCTTTAAACGTCCAGAACTTCAAGAGTTATAGTGTAATGTTGGTGCCTACCAAACTCAAGTTTGTTGGCAATGACAATTATGAAATAATTGCCATATTTCCATCCATAGAATCTAGGAGCATCTCCGCATCGTGGAATGTGATTCTAAATCCAAACATATTCCTTTTAAAACAAATATTTATTACACTAACAACTTTCAATGTTGTCAAATCATCTTGTAATCAAGCATGACACAACAATCTTATACACAACATGATGTTCATGATGAATCTTCAAGTTAAACTTTAAGATCTCATCTATCTTGTCAAAGATATGTATTCATCATGTTCTATTAGACTCATTTATTTATCGCATATGTTTATAATAATAAACATATTTTTCAAGGTTATATATCTTATTTCCAAATCTTACAAACGAAGTTCATTCCCAACTAAAACTTAATTTAGGTGGAATGTAGTTGCCATACAACATATAAGATTTAAAATAATACTCCCACTAGCTTTTAGAAATACTTATGAGCTATCTTATTTTAATTATTAAATCAAACATGGATTTAATATTAAACATAAGAAACATCTCTTAGATGCTTGCATATATCCATTCATGGATTCTTGCGCTTGTACATATCCAAGGATTATTTGAATTTATAAACTTCTTTGTATTACTCATCGCCCTCGCAAAAGTAATTCCACAACAAAGAGTTATGACATTCATTGTCAAATTTCATATCAATGAAACTAAGTATGACAATTATAATCTTTATACTTATTTAATGTATCTAGTAAAGAATATTCAATCATAGTTAATTGCTTAAATATGATTAATATTATTATCACTAGACATGCATTAAATATGTGTATAATATTGTCCATATGATTTCTACATAAAGATTTAAACCACTAGGGTTTCCATCCTTCAAGAAACTCATATTCATTATTAAGATAAACCAAGTATCTAAAGTTGATTATCTTTATGGACAAAGATCTCAACATTCATAGTATGATTGATTTACCACAATTCAACATTTGATAAATTCATCATTATGATTAACAAAGCTACCATGATCCTCAGAACTCATATTCCTCAAAGATATTAAATATCCGAGATATCCTTACGAATCTATGAATGACAATTCCATCATATTAAGGTCTATCATTTTCATGTTTAGCCTCATTATGATATTTGCTAGTGCATTTAGAAGATTATGTATTTTTGTAATTCAATCTTTCAAGATCTAAACAAAATCCCACTTGCCTTTTAAAAATTTAAAGATTACTTTAAATAGTTTATCAAGTAGAGCAACAATACATTGTTCTCTTTTGGGATACTACAAAAACATTGACAGCTTCCTAACATTAGTTTGTTACAACTCACTCTATAAGTAGTTTAACAAATTCGTAACTTCATTTATAAGACTTAATGTGATTCATCACATTCCATAAACAAATGGTGTCTTATCAATCTTCTAGGTTGAGTCTTATTGAGTATATTCAATCTATACTCAATCTTCTAACCTTGATAACATGTGGAAGAAACTATAGTTATCTTGAATCAAACATGTCAATAGATTTTGATTCTTTTAACCTGAACATACCATAAAACTATGGTATTTCATTAGAATTAATATTGTAAGAAAATCTAACAATATTTTAGATAACCATCTACTCTATGGCTTACTTATTTACCAACAAAGTAAAACTTAATGGTACAATAGAATTACCAAATCAATTGCATGCATTATAACACAAGTATTTTGACCAAGTCAAAAGACATATCGCTTATAATCCCACTATACGTTATAAGTCATTGATCAACTCATTGACTTCATGCAAATGTCTTAAAACATAGCAAGTTAACGCCTTACTTTATATTGTAAGTCTTTAAAAGACTTTATGTTTGTGACTTTACAAAATCATAAACATTTATAATTAAAGTAATTATGAACACCACCTCGTGTTTCAATTAATATTTCAAGTTAATAATTACTACATATATTTAAGTCATTCAACGAATACTTAAATTCAAAGTAGTATTAGATTACTTCATTTAATTATGTCATTCCATGAAATGTTCCATGTAAGAAACCGCAGAATCATCCATGCTCGCTCACGACACGCGGATAGTTTACCTTGGGCTACAATCTAGTTCACGCTCACGTAACATAAATTGTAACTACAAGTGTTTCTTAAATATTGAATGACATAAATATTTAAAATAAAGTAGTCTTTGTTATCATCTTGACACATGTTCTTAATAGGCAATCATACATATTTAAATGTATACTTCCTATTAGAACGTTATTCTCTTACTTTTCAACAAGAGAATTCACTTAAATCATATTAATATGTATTGTACCTTGCACACAATAAAGATTTCTCCCACTTGTGCATGGAACAACATCATGTAACATATAAACAATACGATACACGCTCGCTTATTTGATTAATATGATTTGTGTCATAGATATAACTAGTAGATTTAGGACTATATTGATTTGTAAGGAAACCACATGACAATCCTTAAAAAACATAAGTGCCTACAATTGAAAGTAATTATCTTTGAAGATAACTGGTTACTACACAGAAATAAGGCTTGTAGCTCCCATTGAATTAGAAATCATTAAAACAACTTTATTCAAGAATGCAACACAAATGCTCCCACCGAATTTGACAACATTGTAAGTGTTGCACAACCGCTAAAACAACTTGCTTGCTTTTTACTTTCCTACACCTTTAAAGAACCATACGTAATCATTACTAAGGTACTAAAAGGTGTATTCTACTTTATGAATGATGGGTTATCCATCAAAGTTATTAACTTGAAAATTTGGGTATGCAATTTCTTCCTTAATGTGCCTACCATGCCCATAATGGTATGTAGCACCTTTAAAGGTTAAAGCAAAACAACTAGATAAAATATGCTAGTTTGCCTTTTACCAATTTTCGCGGTAATTTGTCTAGCTTCTAATTTTGTAACTCATATACATGTTTTCCAGCTAACCAACATTCATGTTGTTACAAAGGATTCATTCACCAAATGAAGGTAATGAAATCTTTATGGAAAATAAGATGCAATTCATTGCTATGAGTTACATTAGAATTTAGACAATTCAAATGTTCCTATTATACCTTTCTCATTCATGAAAAGGAATAGGATTGAGTCTCATGCTTCTCCCATGGAAAAGAGACTTCGCTTGTCTTTTCGGTAAATCATTCTCGATCAAACATTTGTTTGAAAGCGTAATGGAACAAAACGATCAAAGACGGTTAAATGTTGCAATTATACATTCAAAAGAATTACAAAATTCAATTTTAGTATTTTCGATAATTAACCTTTTCAAGAAAATTAAACACCCATGGTTCATAAACATATAACCATTTAATTTTCACCAAAACTATGATCCAAATTGTCATAATCTAATCACGCCGCTTGATCCGCTAGTAATGAACCTTATACAAAGTGGTAGAGCTTGTGCTCAATTGCCAATTTCAATTGCAATTACTAGATTTATGGGATTTACATATAGCCAATTTCAATTGCCATGTAAACATGTTTTATCCCATCTTATGCCTTGAGTTGTCCGCTCACTACAAAACTCAATTGTTGTCCAACTTAAGAATCGCAAAATCGTCCATGCCCGCTCACGACATCGTGGACATTTTACCCTTTGATTACGATCTAAGTCACGATCTCACGCAAATAAAAGGTAATCTTAGGTGTTTCCGCTTCGTTGGATGGCATATAACTTAAATTAAAGGGTAATAGTTTTGATGTTAAATCAAATATGTACAAAATGTCATGCATTCATCTTTGTAGCATAGTTTTTATTAAAACATTTATATCTTGTTTTAATGTTTAAGTTTTCATCATCAAACTTTAATTGAGGTATTGGTTTCACCAATCAAGGAATTAGTGTTAATTATCATCCATTATACCGCATTTTGCATAAGTGTAAACACTTAGTGTTTCGATAATTACCACCAAGTGGCGCATGGAATTAAAACTAATTCGCCTAAAGATGAGCTTGCACATTTAATGGCTTACTAAGTAGCTCCACTCGAACTTGTTGTGGGGCGAGGACTGTGCACGCTAAAGCACAACCTTAGACATCCATTCAAGTGACTATGCGCACTTCTTTAAACCCCTTTATTAGTTCATTCTCATGGGTGAGCTGCTCACTATTTGTACCAAAGTCATCAATCAATTAAACGATTATGATTACTATTCTTAAAATACATGTTTCACCATTGTTTAGGTCATTTTATTTTTCTTGTAAAATAATCTTGTTACAAAACATAAACAAGCAAGTATTTAAAAAATAAACAATAAACAATGAATGCATAACAAATAAAGTCATGCATATCAATTAGCCACATGCAAACGGTTTAGATAAATCCTATTAATTAACCAATTAATATATATTGAGGTCTTCCCAATTTTAGATCTATCAAAATTAGTGTATATCACTTAACCACGAAAGACATACAATAAAAGCATATCCATGATAAAACATGCATGTAATTATCATGGACATAAAATTACACTTAACAATTAATGCAATTAAATCAAAGTTACGATATACACATAAAGTTGTATGCATCTTAGGGTTTCTAATCCAATTAAAACAATAGTTTACAAAACCTAATTAGGCACATTATAAAACCGCCTCAAAATTAGGTTTAGGTTAAGCAAACCCTAGATCTAAGCATACAAATAATAACACATTCATGTTTATTTTAATTATGTGTTTCAAGAATTAATTACTTGTTATACAAGGCTCGTGATGCCACCGTTGAGTTTATGATATATAAAATACAATAAAACATAAAGACATCAAGAGTACACGCCGGAAGACTTAAGATCATAACAAATAAATTAATTAATCGAAAGTATGCGAACGCACTCTTGCGAATATCAAATCCCTCGAGCAAAGCAAAACAACCCCGAGCAAAGTAAACCAAAGAAGTACTTATTGGTGTAAGAATAATGTCTTACAACCACGCTTTGTACACACGAATTAACCAAACGAATCAAGCGATTGCTAGATCTAACACAAGTCCTCGCTTAAGAAAAACGAAACCAAACTCCCTTACTTGGGGTGTTCGGCCAATAATGGACTAGAGAGAGAGAGAAAGATCTAGGTTAATTCAATGCACAAGAGTATGAAACCCTAGAACCTAACCCTCCTTATATACTAGTAGGTAAACTTAGGGAACAAGTTTGGGATTAGGCCTAGAAAGGCCCATATGACCGCCATGTAGAAAGCCCAAAGCCAAACCCATAACTTTTCCAAGTTTTCCATTTCTAGTCCTTCTTTTCTATTTAACTGTCGTTAGTCATTTTTCCATTAAATACTTAACGATCGTTAACCGGACTTAATGTGCAATAATTAATCGTAAACATAAACATTAATTATTAACTTTAATTCTCATTCGCTATCGTGTGCAATCCCATGGTCACGAGTTCGAATCCGGACATTCACATGTTCGTAAATATATACATTTCCAACAAAGATTGCATGTAAGCAATAACAATATTCACAACCACACAAAGTTCGATCAATGGAGTATTCGACATTGCTTCTCGCACTATCTTTCCTTGTAACTTTAATCTATGGTTTCAACCGCCGTCATTCTCGGCTTCCTCCTGGGCCTTACCCTTTGCCGATCATTGGAAACCTTTTAGCACTTGGAGAGAAACCCCATCGATCACTTGCAAAACTGTCTACTCGTTATGGTCCTTTAATGTCACTTAAGCTTGGAAGTATAACAACAATTGTGGTTTCATCAAGCGAAATCGCCAAAGAATTCTTTCTCACACATGACCAAGCATTTTCTGGCCGGTCCATCCCAAACATTGCCAAATTGATGGATCACGATGAACATTCCATTACTTGGCTACTGACTGGAGATCAATGGCGAAAACTACGAAGAATCACTAAAGAATATTTGTTATCTGGACCATCGCTTGAGGGTAGCGAACTACTACGTTCAGAAAAGGTACGAGTATCATGTGCGGTTCAAACCCCATGCACTCTAAAATAGCATGCATGGAATATTTTCTATATTGACCCATTAGAAAGTAGAAAATATTTGAGAATACATAAGTAAATTTGAATAGGGTATTCTAAATAAGGATTACTTCGTTTTGTTATTCTAACTGTAGGATTACTTCGTTTCGTTATTCTAAATGTAGGATTAGTTCATTTCTTATTTAAAAAAGTAGGATTTTTCAAAAAAATTCCTGTAAATAAATCTCATCCAGAGCAGCTCGTTACATTTCATTTCTTCATGCATCCTCGTTTTATTATTATTAGTATTATTTTTCTTAATCTTTTTGTTGACTGTATCTTTCTCAACTTTAACAGTTTAGTTTTATAACTTAAATTCCTATTACGGTGTGTGGGTTTAGGAATGATGGTATGAAAATGAAATGGATAGATATTGTTTGGTATTATGTGATACATGCATATGAGAACAACTCATGAACAATAAATCCAAAGTGAGTAGTTGGGAGTTGGGAGTTGGGAGTTGGGAATTGGGACTTGAGAGTAACGCAACTTATAGTTTCAACATGATAAGTTTTTTCTATTTATTGACTGAACTAAAAGAACTAAATCGGTATATTTAATTTAGTGAATGAAGTTATGAATAATGATATACGTACACATGTCTAGTTCGTTAATTTGAATTTATGAACGTTCAATAATATGTGTCACCAACGTAATTTGTTTGTGTTAATTGCGTTTAAGAATAGCTTAACATGTTTACACATAACATTATTCTTAAATCATTATTTTGGCCATCAATGCAGCAAATGCTTGTTTATAACATAAGGCTAAAACTATACAAAATCCTAGAATTAGAATGAAAAAAAGGAAAATCTGACCATCCTAGTTTTAGTTTAAAAAAAAACAAAAAAAAAAACAAACCTAGTATTAGAATACTTTTAAAAATTAATCATAGTTATTGAATTTTCTCTAGAGTACAACAATAACAAACAATACTCAATCTTACCGCCGGAGCTGAGTAAGGGGAAACTTTTATCGAGGAGTATATACTTAAACTTAGCTCTTTTTTTTCTCTGTATCTCGTAGATTTTCAAAGCCTATCAAAATAATTATTGTGCTAATTTTGAAAATATGTCTCATTTTACAGTACACGAACTTGTTAACAAGATTAATGAATTTTGTACAAGTGAAAAGGTCAGGATATAGGTGCGCTTGCTTTTACAACAAGTCTTAACATGTTATCCAACGCATCGTTTTCCGGAGATTTCTATCAAAAGTTTTGATATCATCGTAAGAATTCAAATATTCAAGATCCGGCGTTTTGGAAGTTTGCGGGAAAGCAAATCTAGTAGACTTTTTTCCGATACTTAAACCCTTGGATCTGCAAGGTTTACGGAAAGAAGGAATCGTTCATGTTAAGAATTTATTTACTGTTTTGGATGGGATCATTGATAAACGGTTGCAAAGAAGAGCTAGTTTATTATCACACGAGGGTTCATCGACAAAATATGATGTGTTAGACTTGTTGCTCAATCTCCAATTACAAGAAAAGTCTGAATTCAATCGAAATGACATAAGACATTTGTTGTTTGTAAGTAAAAAATTATCACCATGCACAATTTGAACTGAAACAAGTTGGTCAAATTGATAAATCTTTTTTTTAGACGTATATATATGGTAATATATGTTGTTGGTAAATCAAATCTATTTTAGACAATAGAATAATTTCATTTATTTTTGTAGGATTTGATTATTGCGGGTACTGATACATCATCTACTACATTGGAATGGGCGATGACAGAGCTTATTAGTAACCCCGAGAAAATGGAGACCGCTTGTTAGAGCTTAATAGACTCATGGAAAACAACAACGACAAAGTTATACAAGAAAAGATATCTCTCAACTCCCTTACTTGCAAGCAGTTATAAAAGAAACTCTCCGACTACATCCTTCACTCCCTTTTCTTGTCCCTCATCAAGCAATACGAGATGTAGAAGTTAGAGGCTACGTCGTGCCAAAAGATGCCCAAATCCTTTGTAATGTTTGGGCGATAGGACGAGACCCAAAAGTTTGGTTAGACCCAGAAACATTCATGCCAGAGCGGTTTTTGGGGGTTGATATCAACTATAGAGGCCAAAATTTTGAGCTTATTCCATTCGGTGGTGGGAGGAGAATGTGTCCGGGATTGAATATTGCTCACAAAATGATACACTTAATGCTGAGTTCATTCATTCACAATTTTAATTGGAAGCTCGAAGGAAATATGAGAGTTGAAGATTTGGATATGAGCGAGAAGTTTGGGCTCGCATGTCCAAGAAATGTGCCACTCATGCTTGTTCCAACTAAACTTTGATTTTACTTCAAGTCAAACCTTTTATATTTTGTTGCTTCATGTTGCAGATCTGTATCTTGTATGTTTATTTGTTTGTATGTTGGGACTTGGGAGTATGCACTTAGACTTTTATATGTGTCTTTATAGCAAATTATCTTGTTTAATCTTGGTCATTGCTTAGATCTCATGGGGACGGTCCATGGATTGCTATCTTGACCATATATGTAACCTATTAATACGAGTTCACCTTTTCATACAAAAAAACCTTTTATATATTTTTACTAAATTACATGTTTAGTCCTCAAGGTTTTTATAGATTTGATGTATAGTCCAAATTTCGACAAAATTACTATAGTCCTCCCTAACCTATGCATTATTGCACGCCGCTAGTCCTAATGTATATATATATATATATATATATATATATATATATATATATATATATATATATATATATATATATATATATATATATATATATATATATATATATATATATATATATATATATATATATATACTTTTGCTTCCTCTTCTTTATCTTTTTTATCAGACTTTTTATTAATTAGGGTAGCTTTTACCATTTTATTTTTTTCCTTTTCATCTCAATCGCCTTCAATTGCTTCCATGTAAGTCCCACCACCACCGACAACGATTTATCTTTCTTCATCATCTTCACACACAATACCCACCCTTATCATCATCTCATCACTATAAATCTATACTTTAAGACCAAATACAAACTTTTCTCAAATCTCATCTCCATCCACTCCACTAGCTCAATAACATAAACACAAACATCAATTAAACCCACAACAATTCAGTCACAATCAACAGGAGCTTTAATTCAAGTTAAAACTTAAAATAAATTTCACAAGAATTTTATATTGCCAGATATACTAAACGTTAAAATAAATTTAATTTATGCAGAAACTTTACGCTACATCTAAACTTATAACTATTTAATTATACGCAATTACCACTACAACAAATGGTGTAATTATACACATCGATTGGGGCGATTTCACCTGTTTGGTGTGTTAAAATTAGAAGTACAAGCATATGATAGCGTGGCAATAGTTACACACAAAATGCACAACACTTTAAAGCGTGAGAAAGCTTCAAAAGTCCACTGATAGTGTAAAATTTGATTAAAACTACACACTTTAGACGTGGAAAATTTGATCAAAAAGACACGCTTTTAGTGGATATTTTGAAAACTACACGTCAACCTAGTGTTCTTTAATCATGAATGGTATGCAAATTTTACACGCTTTTAAGTGTGTCTATTTTGATCATTTTATATTTAAAATAATAATAAAAAATATTAATAATAATTTTTTAAAATCACAAATCAGAGCAATTTTATAGCAACATCATAACGCATGAACATCATATACTTAAATTTGTAGCAATTTCATAGCAACATCAACTGAGCTATTCCATAGCAACATCAAATCTTGAGCAATTTTATACAATTAAACCTCAGATACTCAAATAACACTTTCATAGCAATTTCCAAGTATGTTTACAAAATTTCATTGAAAGCTAGCTTCTTCAATCTTTCGCCTTTGAGTATTCAAAATTATCGAATCCATTGCAAGTTGTGATCTTTCGCCTTCAACAAGCTCCTAAATAACGAAAGAAAACCAAAATTACAGGATTACCGATTTAGGATTTGGTAACATCTCAAAACAGATTAGAATCAAAATGGGTCACTTCATACAACCGGATCGACGAGTTGGTTAACTACGGGTCAGTTGAGTCGAGCGGCAATTATAGTGGTGCATAGTGAATTAACATCACATCGAATGAGTGTCGCTTTAGAAACTTTCTTTCACATCTAACACATGGTAGTCCAAATATTGGTTAACTAGAATTCTACCAAATAATGAATGCAAATTCATATTCGTGAGCATATATCGAAATGTGCACCGAATTGTGTCCCGCCTAACTATCATAAACTTATAATGCAACCGAAGTTAAGTACTTGCAGGGCCATAACAAATTAACATTACAGACATAACCACGCTTATGCAAATGCCAAATATGCAAGTATAGATTATTACACCTATTAACTACGATTATTACAATTACAGATTTTTGCACCCATTAAATACAATTATTGCAACTACTATTTTAATACATGCAAGTTGCTAAACACTACGCTATGCTATGCGACCAAACACTCGAAAATCAGCTAGTTATCCTAACTACGCTATGCAACCAAACATTCGAAAATCAACTAGTAAAACAGATAGTCATGTGCTTGATCAATCAACATGTAAATTTATAACATTATAATACATACCCGGGTAGTGATCCATGACGGGTGAGTAATGATCCATGACGGGTGATGCGCGAGATGAGGGCTGAAAAAACATAGCATACTTCAAACTCGAGTTGTTGTTAACCATTACTTGAGTCTTATCCTAACCTAAGGATTATTGCAGTGTATCATAACTAGTCAGCCCATAACAAAGTCATACTAAGAGTCATACTAGTGAGGGATAAAAGTACAAGAATAACATAAAAAAAAAGGAAAGTAAGAAAACAAGGTTCATATTACTCGCCACCCACCGGTCCAGATATGAACCGTGAAACTTCACCACTTTGCTCAAGAATGTCAACTATAAAGAAGTAAGAATAATTACATATTAGCAAATAAAAACAATATAAAAACTCACCTTAATAGGCAAGATGTGTTAGATTCATAGAATCGCAATACAAACCACTTTCATAGTATATCTAAAACTTCGATTATTTCCTTCACAATTCACAGTGCCCTCAAGCATCTCGATTCCATCAACTTGCTTTCATCCTGCAAGCGTATAGCATAATATGATCACTTACAATAAGTTGAAATCTTTTTAAATTTTACCTAATAACATAATGTAAATGTAGCTTTAAGGATATTCAAGAAAGCTTGTATATACCTTGTTGAGTCCTTGGTATTTAGTAAAGCTTGTGATCGAATGTTAATATCTTGAATGCATAATATAGACTCGCTTTGGCCCTTTGTCGAAAACCCTCTTAAAATAAAAAATAAAACAAATCGAATATTCATTTTACAAATAGGAAAGTACAAAATATAGCATCCATATCATTTTACAAATGTATAATATAGACTCGTTTTTCAAGAGTTGATTGAAAAATAGGCAGTGAAAGCCAATTGTTAAAATGGGTACTTTTGATTTGGGCCAAACCGTTGGTCAACGTTTTGTATCTTTTATGATCTAAACCTCAACATCGAAGTCAATACCGACAAAAACACTTGAAACGAGAAGAAAAGCTGGTCAACGCTCAATTTCTAAAGATGATTAAAGCGGTATGCGTAAAAACAAAGTACATAAGTGAGAGGCAAACCCAGAAGAGGAAATTGCGCTTGCTTCTTGTTCATCCTTTTCACTAGAAAGAAACGTAAAATGGGATCAGAAACTTCTTGAAATGGCTTCTAATCCTAGTATGACCGTAATCCCAAGGGTTAGAGAGTACTAGTAATAGCCTTACACAAGATCGCTCAAGATAAAAAAGAACTTTTCAACGAAACCTTAAAGTAACAAAGAGTATCTTGATCATTCTTGAATACATATTTAAGTCAAAAAGAGTAATAAAAGTCATCAAGATTGATTGGTCAAACAATCACCCAACGATTAGAACAAAATAATAAGAATTTGATCACCAATCCTACAATAAGAATCCAAATAGTGAACCGCAAGTATTCGCTCTTCTTAGATCGCCAAGAAATGGCCGACACCAAATAAAGTATATCTGTAATTAGGATTCATCAAAATATAAGTTTAGACACAACTACCCTTAACAAAAGTGACAAAACTAAGTTTCCTGCTCTGCACCACTAAATACTAAATGCATAGTGTTCTTAGTTACCATGTTTCTTCAAGTGCATGTATATAGTATATATGGCACTCCAAATTCACTCTAAATCTCTAATACCATCAATTTATGCACTTCGATAAAACATACACAGCTAAAAAAACCAAAACTACTAGCTTTAACAGTAGCTAATCAACTAATCATGGACAATGTGAAGCGCAATAATTATCACAATAATTAAAATATGTAAGGAAGACTTACTTACGTAAATGGATTCACACAACAAAGCTACCGCTGATAAAAATCAGAGACTTAACCTCACAAGCTACGACTTCTCTGTGATCAATACCTTACGCACTGCAAAACATAGCTAAAACACATTCCTGAGCAGACATAGACTTACAACGACTAAATAGCAAATCATGACTTGCTAACCTTTCTCGAGACACTTTTGCTGATTCAGAGCATCATTCTTACACTTAAGAAACACAACATTTTCATCTCTAAACTTACTCGTTGATGCCGACATTAGCACCGGCGATGTCGATATCACTTATCCGACAACGTCTAACGAAACATCACAAATTTGGACCTAAATCTCAAACTCTAACCCTAAGTAACCGCAATATCAACATATACATAGTCAGATTAAAAGTAGTAACAATACACAAAGTAAATCAGAAGAGAGAGAACCAATAGATTGTTCCGGTCAGTCGGTCCGATCAATTGCTCCGATCATTCACTCCGGTCAATCGCTCCGATCATTCACGCCGGTAAATCATTCCGATCATTCACGCCGGTCAATCGCTCCGATCATTCACTCCGGTCAATCGCTCCGATCATTCAAGCCGGTCAATCGCTCCGATCATAAATCAAAATCAAAATGATTAATGATAGAATATGATTAGCATACCTTGCTAATCGATATAAAGAGGCCTAATTCGATATGATTGTGATTGAAACCCTAATTCGTTTTAGGTACAAAAATTGAAGTGATTTTGATAATTAAAAGTGATTATTTAAGTTTATGAACCGAATAATTAAAAGTGATAAATGAAAACCTATCGGTGTTTATCAAAATTTTTTTATTTTTTTTTTTAAAAGTACACCTTGTTTTTTGTGTTTTAACTTTTTCCTTTTTTCAATTATGCTAGTGGAAGAGTTCACACTTTACACTGGAGTTTCATTTTTTTCTACACGCTTTTGTAAGTGTAGTTTATTTTTCACATTTTTAGATGTGTAGATTCTTTCCACATGTTTTTGCGTGGATAAAAAAGAAAACAAAGTACACAGTTTTCAAACCGTGGAGAAATAATCGTGTAAAATAGACAATTTTTTTGTAGTGTACCTTTAAAAACACAATATTCAATATAAATACAGAATAATTTTTTTTTATCAAAACCCCGTGCGTACACGAGTATTATAACTAATACATTTAATAACAAAATAACATTTTCCTACTTGTTTCCATTTATTACAAATTTATATTCCCAATTTCATTTATTACAAATTATTATTCTCAAATCAATTTATTACAAATTAATAAATGTTTCGGACTAAAAAGATTACGTACCAAAATTTAACGAGACAGTAATATGTAGGAAAAGTCAAATAAATGTGTGGGTGGACATGCATATCTGTGACAAACCGTAACTTTTTGGTCTTTTATTTTAATGATTCTGTTATCTGAAATGCGAGTAATTTTTTTTTTTTGGATAATTAAAATACAAAAACGAGAGGTTATCTCGTGTTTTTAGAAAAGCACGGCCCCGCACGCATACCGACACCGACTCAATAACAGCAAAACTGATATTATCTAAATTATAAACAAATAGCGATACCATAATGTTACGCTCTCGAAAACGTTTCTAAAAATATAACATTTATTTTTTTTATGGTTACCGGAAAAGTACATTTAAGCAGAGACTCGACAAAAGACTATATTGTATTATATAACAAAACAAAAGAATAAAAACAAAATATATAAAACTAACCTAATCCTATGAACATACACCTACCCCTATATTACCACCAAACCGACCCATGGTTTTTTTTTACTCCTTCTCTTTTAGGTTTCTTCAAGAAAGAAGTGTAACATCTTTTTCATTGGTTGAGTTATTAGGACCTCCTAGTTTTTTATTAGGACCCCTTCTAGTTTTTTTGTTTTTTTTATTTATTATTATTTTTTTATAATTTGTTTATATCAAAGTTTATAAACCCGAAAATGCGGAATCAGAATATAAAGTTAAATAAAGTCAAACGCTTAAAACCGCCGTAAATACGAACATAAACCCACAAAAACTGCACAGAAAAAAGGACAAAAGAATATTCCCATGATTTGACATCAGGGTGAGGCTCCAATAAGAGGACCTTTTCATTGCCTGCTTGCTCCTCTTTCCCAACACACGTCCTTTCAATCTTTCCTAGCTCTCTACAAAACCCTCTTTGGGTTGAGTTATTAAACTGACATATTTTTTTATTAAAACCATCCCTAAGAATCTGGGGTCTTTTCTTGTCCCCTCGTCTCCCCACTCTCCCATTGGCTGTGGGTCCCACATACTGTACTATTTTTTTTTTTTTTTTTTATTTATTTAATCACAGAAATGTTTAGCAGATATTTATACAGATTTATTCGAATTGTTTTATACGATAATGCTTTTTAATCACAGATTGCTTTTATATGGTATTTATTTTACGTTACTTTTTATAAAAAAGTTTATAAAAAGGTTTATAAAAAGATTATAAAAAGTTTATAAAAAGTTTATAAAAAAGTTTATAAAAAGTTTATAAAAAAGTTTATAAAAAGTTTATAAAAAGATTATAAAAAGTTTATAAAAAGTTTATAAAAAAGTTTACAAAAAGTTTATAAAAAAAGTTTATAAAAAATAGATTATAAAAAAAGTTTATAAAAAGTTTATAAAAAAAAGTTTAAAAAAAAAGTTTATAAAAAGTAACGTAAAAAAAGTTTATAAAATGTTTTATTGTTATTGTTTAATTAAATGGAAACAATACATAAATAAATACTACACAAATAAATACACTATACATATAAAAACACTACACAAATTAAATATACCACACAAATAAATACATTATACATATAAAAACACTACACAAATTAAATATACCACACAAAATAAACTATACACAAATTAAAAAAAAAAAAACAATGGTACAGTTGGCGCACATCACATGACACACTCTCTCTTATACACAAATTAAAAAAAAAGGGGGCGCCCACTAGGTTTGCAGGTCTATGGGGATAGACGGGGTTCTTATAGTAGGACCCTAAATAAAACATCTTTATTGGAAAACAAAAAAAGCTCCATATAAATAATAAAAAATTAACCACTTTATTCTCTCTTCTTCTTCAAAATTTACAGCAAATAATTTGCAGACACAAAGTCTTTGACACTTTCTTTCTCTCTAAATATCCGCCATCCTATCACCATGTTGCTTGTAAACAAGTCCGCTCATCAAATTATTCTACTATCACCACCGTGGCATCTGTTTATAGTCGCCACCCATCACCATTTCGCCGTAAATCACCGACACGAACCACCACCTTCGCCACACATCACGAAAATATTATCGAACAATCACCATCACTTCAGATGTAATCTGGCCTCCATCAACACTTTGGATTTGTGATTACTTTTTTAACCTATTATTTGAGTTGATCTTTGATCATGTAGGATTTATGGTTTCGTTTAAATCAAAATGAGAATGAGGATAGAAATGGTGATGAATTGATGATGGGTATTTATGAGAAAGAAAATAATAAATGATGTTATTGGTGTAAGAGAAAAAGAAAAGTAATTAATTAATATATTCATTATTTCGTGAATCGATAATTAAGATTGATTTGACAATTATTATGTAATTATTTCTACAGATTTGACCACCCCTTTACAAACCGCTAACATCTTCCATTCACAAAAACTTTTTCTTTCTTTTTTTTTTCTTCTTCTTTTTAACTTGCGCGTAAACATCATGCATCACTATATTTCTTAGTCTTGGCCCGATATCAGAGAAACCGATATCATTGAATGTGTAAGAATTATCTTTGATGACTATGTATTGCTTGTTTATTAGAGGCCTCGAATCGAATCAATCGCACATCCGAATCAATATGCGATACAAATGTCTCGAATCGATTTCCATCTTAATCGAATAAGTGGTTGATGAATCAATCGACTCAAATAAAACTTTTGTTTTATAAAATATCTAGATGTGTTAAACTATCGCTTTTATAATTTAAATATATAAATATAAACAATTGCATTCGCACAAGAAATAAACTTTATTAAATATAAAAACAAATTTTATTATATAATCAATTTAAAGTTAAAGGTATTTTTATCAAAATGTAATCTAAATGTTTATTTGACAAAATAATCGTGTCGGAGTTTAGCTTGAGCTCTTTAGAACGATTAACTAAATTGTTCGCCTTATAGTTGAGATATATGAGTCCAAAACAGAACCTTTCAATTTGAACAAAATATAAATTTTCACATACATTCTTTATCATTTAAAACATATACAATGATTCTATTTATTACTTTTCATATGAAAGAGAAAAGTGAAACAAAAAAAAAAAAAAAAAAAAAAAAAAAAAAAAAATGAACAAAAATACCCAAAAAAAAAAAAAAAAAAAAAAGAATTATAACAAAATATACAATTAAAAAAGTAAGAATAAAAAAATATAAATTAAGAGGTGTTAAGACACCCTCCACATCTAGTTCAAGAAGAGGTTTATGCCCATCGCTTCTTAACGATCGTAAAAACAAACGCCTAACACTGGTTGCTCTTACCGCCTCGAATGACATGAGAAAACAAACACTCTTAATGACCCAAATGTTCGATCAGCGTTCGAATGAGTCGATTAAGATGTCATAAGAGCATATTTAGAAAAACAAACACCACCTAAAATTACACTAAAATTACAACATTGATCTAATATAATTACTTTTTACATACATTATTTATTTCTGACGCATTACTATATTTATAAATTGGATTCTATATTGATTTTAAGTCTACAAAAAATGAATTGTTATCGGGTTAACCCGAACCCGAGTAGACCCGAGCCCGACAACCCGATCTCTTATCGGTTCAAGTTGCGTGTCATATTTTCGAAAGTTAAACCCACCGATTAACCCGACAACCCGACCCGATAACACCTCTCGCTAAGGTCTATGATAAAACCGTAATTACCAAAGATACCAAAATCTAAAATTAGGAATGTGTTTGGGTCATGATTCGCTAACTGTGATATATATATATATATATATATATATATATATATATATATATATATATATATATATATATATATATATATATATATATATATATATATATATATAAAAGGTAAAGTTAAAAAAAAACATAAATCCGTAAAAAGAATAAAAGATATTGTTTTTAAAAAGTTCTCAAAAAATTACAAAAAATCTACAAGGTCGTATGTTTGTGATAAACTTTTATGAAAGAAGTTTTCTAATTTTGAGTTTTATACTTTTTTTTATGTACAAAAAACAAATTTTGATGCGAAAAAATTTTGATGCACAAAATTTAAGCTTGTTTTAGTTAGATGCTAACGTTATTTTGATAAAAAATTAAAAGAAGTTTGGTGCAAAACAATTTTTGATGCACAAAAACGATTTAACGACAAACGTATTTTTTCATAATTATTTTCAAAAAGTATCCACTTTTTGTAAACTTCCTTCACAACTTTTTTTCAAGCACCAACATACCCGATCTTGTGGAATTGTTTTTGAATTTTTCGAGAATTTTAAAAAATTTGTTTTTATTTTTTACGGATATGTCTTTTATCTCGATCTTTACCGTGTATATATATCACTATATTATATATAACATGAGGCATTTGGCATTAATTATTTTTCGAAAAAAGTATCCACTTTTTGTAAACTTCCTTCACAACTTTTTTTTCAAGCACCAACATACCCGATCTTGCTGGAATTGTTTTGAATTTTTCGAGAATTTTTAAAAAATTTGTTTTTATTTTTTACGGATATGTCTTTTATCCGATATTTACCGTGTATATATATCACTATATTATATATAACATGAGGCATTTGGCATTAATGCCACCTCAATGCCCAGTAATTGTTTTTCATGCCACATAAGCATTTGTTGTCGACCTAATCACTAATTTTTTAATTTAATTAGATTTTATATAAATTTCGGATTTTTAATAATTTTTTTCTAAATTTCGGATTTTTAATAATTATGTTTAATAAATTTTGATTTTTTTAATTTATTAAAATTTCGTTTTTTTATTCTTCAAAAAATCATGCATGCAGCTGGATTCAAACCTGGGCCTGTTAGTCTACAAATAAACATGATTACCACTAGACCAACACATTTTTTTATTATAACTTGGAAACCAAATTTATAAATCTCTACAACCAATCATTGACTATTTTGATTAGTTTGAAAATGAATCTATTTATCTACAAAATTATAATCCAAAACCATTATTAAAAAAAACATACGATATTTTTTTTTTCACAAAGAAAACCCTAATCGTAAAATCTCTCTCCAAGAAGAAAACTCCATCACTAGGGTTTTAATTATTTTTAATGTGTTTTTGTGCATGTTTTGTCGTGCTTGGAGGTTTGATAATGTATCTAAAGCCTAATTTCATCTTTTCCTCAATCATCTTCTAATGATCGCGACTTTTAATTCAGTAGTTGATTTGGAATTTTTTAAGCTATGGTTGTGTGTTTCTTCATCACAGTTTGTAACCATGAACACTTGACATGCCTGTTTTGATACAAGTATTTGCTAATTTCATCTTTACTTAAATTGATGGAACAATTGCATCTAATATGGAGGATATTTAGGTTAGTTATTGTTTTTTTTTGTCGAGATCGATTTGATATTTGTTATTCATATTATGTTTGCATATGACTGCTTTTTCCTATTTTCTTTCGCTTAGGATATCAAAGGCAACAACTTATAACTCATGTACGATTTACCAGACTTTATATGTTTGCTCACAAAGCTCGATAGCCCTTCGAAGGTATTTTGACAAACAATTTATTCCTTTGTTTATAAAGTTCATGTTCATGATATATTGCATATATGTTTTTAATGAATGATGTGAAGGAACTAGGAAGTTATACCACAAAGAAAAGAAAAGTTTTAAAAGCTCACCACCACGACAGAAGAAAAGCTCGATAACCCTTCGGAAGGTATATTTTGACAAACAATTAATTCTCTGTTTATAAAATTCATGTTCATGGTATATAGCATATCGCTTTTTAATGAATGACAGTGAAGGAACTAGGAAAGAATACCATACAACAAAAGAAAAGTTTTAAAACCTCCACCATGTATTATGTTGTTAGATAGCTTAACATGCATTGTTTATTAATTAAAAGAGTTTACACCTATATGTTTTGAATCTGCAACAGTTAAGCCTCGACAAAAGATAACTACTGTAATGGAAACATCCATGTTTGATTATTATTATGAACATGAACTTATTCCCAAAGTAGTTATATTTTGATTACATGTTTCCATTATAGTAGTTATCTTTTGATTATTACACTCATCTATACCTCTATCTAAAGATTTGTCTCTAATGAGCTTATTCCCAAAGTAGGTAAATAACATGTTTGGAAACATAACAAGTAACTGTCTGTTTAGTTTCCTCACTTTTTGCTACTTATATTTATAGTTTTAGATGGATTAGCAATGAACTCGAAGGTAACTTCACTCATCGTTGATATCTTACAAATGTTCTGGATGCAGGTCACTGAGGATCAGAAACTGTTGAGGGAAAAGGTAATGCACCTAAGTGGAGATGCAGGGATATAACGTATGCAAAATGCTCTTTCTGATACACGAAAAAATTACTATCAAGCAGTGGACAATGGCATCCCGATTGGTTCACCAGTTGCACATATACCACCATCTCCTTCTTCTTTGACGACCCTATATGCTGCTGACTCTGACAAAAGGAACAAAAGTGAAGAGCCTAGCCGTGTAGTTCATGCCCTGTTTATAGATGATGATGCGTATTTCTTTTCAACCCTTCTTTTCTGCAATCATCATTTCTTTCATCTCTTTTTTTAAAATAATTAACTCTATTCAAAATTTACAATTGTAGTTTGATATAATGGGCTTATTGTAATTTAGAGTGTGTTTGGGGAAGCTAATTTAGATAGAGGAACTTTTGAAAGAGATTATTTCATCTAAAGAACTTTTAAAGAGATTATAACGATCGATTGGCTTCTTGCGCTTTGGTATATTTAATCATTTTGGGATTGCTTATCAAGTTTGAATAATCCTTGGTTTCTCTATCAAAGCAGGCCAAGTGGATGGCACCGAAGTTCTTCGTGATGAACCATCAAATGAGAAGTCGATGTGTGACTTTGGGGTGATTTTGTGGAACTTGCTACTTTGCGAGAACCATGGGGTAATTTAAATCCCGCATGTGTTTGTCCCAATCGACTCTTAAATATTATTGCTAAAAGACAAAGCTCGCACTTGCATTTTCTTGGTATATAATCGCGATAGTCGACATACATTAATATGGCATTGATTTATAGTAGAGGTCGTAATTGGACATGTTTACTTATGATTGAGTCAAGTTGGGTTGTGTATATCTCAAACGGCAATTCAAACAGCTTAGCTAAAATGGGAGCATGTCATTTGGATGATGCTGGCCCAAACTTAATATTTAATGCGTGCAGTCTCTTAAATATTTTTATTCAATAATATAGATATTATTATTGTAATTTATAGATTTTGTAATCGTAATGGATAATAATTGTTTTCTGTCAATCTATGACCCGTTAAAAAATCGTGAGGTCCTGTACATGGGAGATGGGGTTAACCTGTGACCATTTTTTTTGTACTTTTTAAATTCAGGAATTTTGCTAAAAAAGGCCCTAAAGGCTTTGTTTAAGAAATAAAGACATGTTTAGATTGTTCTGCTATAATCATAACCACCAAAAGTGGTTGATGACAACCATCTCAAATTGGTTAACGATTACAATTTAGAGGTGTCTATTATCTCTTAAATATTACTTTTAGGCCTATGTCTAAACATTAATCGTTCTTCAAGATCAATTATAGTGATGTGTTACCTTTTAATTAGGTTGATCGGATCCCGAAATCACGGCTGCCGATGATTTTGTAACAGGTAGTCGTCGACCACAAACGGAGTGTTGTGGTAAGGAACACATATATACGAAGAATCATTACTGCATTTTGCCTAGCTGTGAAAGTGTGTCTGCTCCTAGCACTTGCCATCACTGGTGAGTAATATAATTTTTGGATATGTGTATTTTAAATAACTATGCACACTCCTCCTATTAACATCGGTCCAACCGATTATTGTCATTACAGTACATGGGATCAAGTTTGAGAGCAAGTCATTATCCGGATATGAAATCTATGTGCAAGCGACTATCCAGGTAAGTCAATGGTGATTTTGGAATGATATACATTCACAATCGAGAGTAATGTTTGCATGTTCCCCGATTTTTTGTGGCATATACATGTTATTGTAAGGTTTTTTTGAATTGTTCGGATTCACGTACAGTTGGCTTACGTAACTCATACCGTCTCTTGATTTGAAGGCAATTATTTGTGGCGTGAGCTAGCATATTAAGGATTGGGCTTATGGGAGCTTTAAACAAATTGCAGATAAATGTGGTGTGATTTTGTTGTGTGACGTGGCTCAAATTAGTGGTCTTATTGCTGCTTAGGTGAGTTTTCTTGCTAATCTATGTATAGCTTCTTTTTAATAGTTGATAATGCTGACTTACGTTACACGCTGAGAACGAATAATATAATGCTCCTACTTGATTTTTTTATTTTCATGATCTATATCGATGTCTCGCAACATAATACTCGCCTTCGACCCATCTTTGTTCTATAGATTATGAAGTGTGTTGTTCTTTTCATCACATGCTTTGCGTGTATGGTTAATAAGTTTTGGATAATGAAATTTTTGAGGCGCAAAACTCCGCTTATAGATTTGATGGTTTTAGCTACTGATAACAGATTCATAGCTCGCATCAGTTAATATAGCGGCTTAATTCACTGTTCATTAGAAATAGAAGCCACCGTTATATGTTTCCTGTTATTTTTCTTGATTATTTAAGGTGTGTTCAGGGGACGTGTTCAGAGGGGGTTGTGTTCACGGGGTGGGTTCTGAGGGTGTCGGTTTAATTTGGGTAATAGTGAGCGTGTGGAAAACTGCAATGAAACTGTTTACACTTGAGAATTAAAATACATATGTAAAAAAGGTAGGTAATTCTAAAAGATTGAAATTAAGAAATATTTATATTTATATTTCACATTGGACTTGACCGAGTTTCGATCGTTCGGTACATTCGGGCGATCGTTTCTTTGGCAACTGGAATCTGCTATAGTAAAGCCACTATTATTTAGTGACAAGCTCAAGCGAATTCCTAAGCACATTTAGATTGGTATATCCATCTTTAAGAAAACACACGCATGACACGCAACATAAAGGTTTTTAAGAAAACAAATATATGTACCGGTATAGATGATAATATTGTACCTGTGATTTCTTTTCCTGGTTGAATACTGATCTCCACCATTTGTTTGTTTATCTATTCTGGGAGTAAGTTGTTTGGGTGGCGTCTTACTCAGTTGACTGAATATTGAGTTTTAATAATTCAATGACTTTGTAAATTTTGTTTTGCAAGTTATATAAAATCAATAGAACCCTTTTTAACCCATTTGTCTCATTTTATGCAGTTGATGCCGAATGTGGTATACTACGAAACTGGACAGTGATCGACGGTAATCATATTGAGTGAGGAAGGCAGCAACAAGACACCAACATAAAGGAGGTGAGCCGCTTTGACATGTTTTGAACTGCTTTGAAAGTGTACGCAAAGGAAATGGTTATGGATAGGTAAACTTTTGAACTTCTCATCCCACTAAAATTTGTTAAATGCAAATATAGTTATGCTATTATTTTAAGAAAGTAATAAACTATTTGTTACTCAAAATAAAAAGAACTAATGGGATATAATGACCGTTGTTTTAAAATATAATGACCGTTGTTTGGGATGGCTTTTATAATGACTTTATATGTGGATGATCTATTTTGGGAAGTCTTTGGAAGCGCTTTTATGGGTTCCAATATCATTTTTAGGTGGTTTTGATAGGCATGTACACATACATACATATGTCTTTATTGAAAATGTTATTATTCAGAAGGTTAATGTGCAACTCGCTGATGTGGAGCACCTGATGGTCTCATTGCTATTGGATAATCGAGTTCGAGGCCACATTCATCAAGTTATCTGGCTATTAGAGTGCGATGACAAGTTAGATCTCATCTGCATAAACTATTTTTGATGTTCAAAACAAAACATATTTTGTTATTATCGTGTCGGTGCAGTTGTTCGAGATTTTATATTTTTATGGGTTTTTGAGAAATCAAGTGGTAAAAAGATAACATTACCTGTATGGCTAATTTAAATTTTTACATGACCTTGCTGATAAATACATATGAATATTGCAGTTTCGGTTAGTGGTGATGGGAAATATGTTCTAATTGGCAAAACTTAAGAAAAATGGTTGTTACAAGTTATCCGTTATCATCATTTTTTGCCAGGTTAGGTTAGTGGCTTGCATTTGCTATAACGGCCAAAAACCTCAAAGTGATTGCTTCATGTTGTGGAAAAATTTCCTTTATGTCTATGTTGTAGTTGCCGTGTCTTTAGTAAAATGGTCTTCAGTGATCATGTTCTCAATTACCTTTCATTTTGAGGTTTTTGGCCGTTATAGCAAATGCAAGCCAATGATATTGGAACACGTCAACATAGGATAATACCATGGATTCTTTATCAATGGTGTTGTTCTTGATTGTTTGTTTAGGTTTTATTGATTCACTCATCTTGCCACTTATAGGAGTCGTTATCTCAGTCCTTTAATCACCTTTTACATGTTGTGATGGTGTTTGTTTATTCAGGAAAGGTGAAGTTCAAATTCGAGTTGGTGTCGTATCAAGAAAAGGTCATGAATGAGCATAAGCAACTTAGGAAGGACATCCAATAGTTGATCTGATATAAGAAAATGATTGCTAAACAAGAGAGGAACTCAAGGCACTGAAGGCGCCTTCAGTTTTTTAGTCGAGGAAGATTCAAGAAGATAACGAAATTGTGGATGCGATGAAATACTTATGCACACGAGCAAATATTGAAGGCAATTTCGTTATCAGCCGAGGGAGTGGAGAAAGACAGTAGAGCCAATAAAGGAAGGCGAAGAAAAGCGGCAAAAGTTGTTGCTAGCATCAGACCGAGCTATGGTCAGCCGCAACATTTTTTGCGTGATGTGCGACTATAAGGGGTGTTTGCCTATGGTTTCCGCAAATTAAATCTAATCACACATGTATTGAAAATTTATAATGTACAACCAACCTCTTTTATCAGTAAACTCTAAATATGTTGTACATTTTAAGTGGCACATGTATACAACTGCTCACATAAGTATTGAATCATATCTGCAAATTGTTTTAATCATATCCTAACAACAATTTACAATGTACAAAAAAGAAATCTAAAGTCTCATTATACATTATCAACCATCATTATTTGTTCCCATGTTTAGATATTCTTTCAAACCTGTGACCAAAGAAGAAAGACTAGGAACCAACTATCATTATTTTCCAAGCTTTATAAAACCAGCAGAACGCTAGCGGCTCAAAACCTCGTGTTAGCTATATAAAACTAGGTAGTGTCTTCTTTTCATGAATAGAAACGGAAATTTTTATAAAGACCGGACAACTTCACAAACATTCACAAGTTGGGTGCAAAGACCGGACAACTTCATGTTGGTCTTTCAAGAGTTAAGACGAAAAAAGGTTTTAATATTCTTTGTTGTGACAAAGACGATTAATACAAGAACTTCGCTACAAATATCGTGTACAAAGAAATTTTATTTTGTATATGAATAAAATGATCATCCTTGTTTTTATTTCGCTATGACGATTAATAAAAGTTAAGGCCAAACATTGTCCCGTGATTGGTTTGTTTCTGAGTTCGGGTATACTTATATTATTTAATTGTTTCATTATCTTTTATATGTATAACACTAAACTTAGTTACTTATAATTTGTATGTTTTTTCAATTTACATCCACGCAAACCATACAATTATTTGTAATTCTAAAAAAAAAAAAAAAAAAAAAACCAACAACTAAAACCAAAGAAACAATTGTTTTATAATATTGTTTGACAATTTTAAAAATGCATTTCGTTAACAAAAACAAATAATTATAAGTCATGCCCACCATGGTATCAAATCTAGTATATATATATATATATATATATATATATATATATATATATATATATATATATATATATATATATATATATATATATATATATATATATATATATATAGATAGATAAAGTGAAAAAAAGTTATAGGGTAAAATTTGATAACAATCAAAAGTTAAAGGAAAAATAGAAAAAAACCCAAAAAAGGAGGAATTGACATTGTATAGTTCAGATCCAAACAAATACAAACTCGAGATTCAAACACACACACATACACACACACTCCAGATTCAAACACACACACTCACCATCACCACAACCACCACCGCCACCGTCTGCCGTCGTGCAACCACTGCACCGCCGCGCAATCAACACGGCACCACAACGACATCAATATTGTACCTCTACCACAACATATTCCTGGTTTGTTTTCTTCACGAATTGATCTTCTCGTTCATGTGTTTAACTTAATATTTCTGGTTCATTGATTAGCATACCATCACTTGTAAGTGCAGTAATTTTGTCAACTGATCAGGTTAAAATCAATTATATAATGATTTTTTAGATTTTGTTGAAAGTTTATCATAATATCATCATATTTTTCTACCACATATGAAACAAATTTGACAAAAAAATGCATAAAAAATGTGTTTATTAAAATTGCTCACCAGGTGTTTGATAAAATGTTTGAATAAGAATTTATAATTGTGATGCACTAATTTGCATCATATGTGTTTAATATTAAATTATATGACATCTTAGGGCATCAGTGTGTATATTTGCAACATCAGATTACATAATCTTAGGGCACCAACTTGTGTTAGTGCATATGTGTTTATGGTTGTTGCATCAGGTTAAATGTGTGTAAGATCAGTGCATCAAATTGCATCTTAGGGCATCTGTGTTTATGCTTAATGTATGAGGTTGAATGTTAGGGCCCGAGAATGTATTATTATTGAATTAAAACACATATGAGTGCATTTGTGTTTGTGGTTAGTGCACCAGGTTAAATGAATGTTCATAAGTATGTTTGATGCAGTAGATTTTAATTAGTGATGTAATAGGTGCATCAGGTTACATGTTAGTGGTTGGTGCATCAAATACTTGTGTAAACTTGTGTAAGATTACATGCTTAGGGTTGGTGCATCAATCTCTTTGGGAATATGTGTGTAAGATTAATGCATCTACGCGTCGATGTTTATTTATGCCATATAAAGTTTGATTAGGTTATGTATATCCTTGTTTTATATTTCAAAAGTTTTGCATGCGCATGTATGTTTATTGCAATAACTTTTACATAGTGATGCATTAGTGCATCATGTTACAAGTATGTTGGTGGTTGGTGCATCAGGTATTAGAGAATCTGTATGTAAGAGTAATGTGTCTGTGTTTATGTTTGGTGCATCAACTTACATGTTATGATACCAATTTGTATGATTAGTGAACCACAACACACCTTAAGACATTCGTTTGTCTGAATTAGTGCATTAGGAATAGGTTATGTGTAAGTTAGTTATAATTTTCAAAAAAAATTGTATGTGCAGATGTATGTTTGATGCAGTATATTTTACATAGTGATGCACTAGGTGCATCATGTTACATGTTACTGGTTGGTGCATCAGGTGTTTGTGGAAGGTTATATGTTAGTGGTTAACGGGCCAGGTCTTAAGGAATATGTGTGTAAGATTAATGCATCTCTATGAAATATTTTAGTGCATCTATATTATAATAATTATGAGTAGATATGAATATTCAGATGATATGTTATACATAAAAAGTGTGGTGCAGAAACTCTTGTAAGAACATCATAATAGGAGAGAGTTCAAACTTAACTTACTTGTAGTGTTTTTATCAATCATCGGTGAGTGTCCAAAACTCGAAAATGTCAACCAGAAGTTTCTGTCGTGCAACAAGAATGCATAAGACATCATGAAAATGAATTGGTGTACGTATTTGTTGGAAACAATGAAGAAAACCCGCAAAGAGTACAAAAGCTCTTCAAGTTTCAGAGGGCCAAGACTCTTGATGGTGGTAAGTAAAGAATCAAACCATAATATTTTTATAAAATTTAAACTAAAATACACGGTTGGTCCCTAAACTTGGCAAAACGCTTCATTATGGGACAAAACTCGGCGTTATCATCGCCAGAGGTCCAAACCTTGGCCTTTAAATGCCAAACTCGTCCCTTGACCAGGACTGTCATAGTCAAACCTAATTTTCTGGATTTCCTTCGAGGGTATAATAGACCATTAACATTTTTGACCCAACATAGTTAAAATGTAACCCAACCTTCAACCATATATGTATCGGCAACGACCAACATTAAAACCTAAAATACAATCAACACACAAAACGATAAGGGGAAGGCTTTGTTGAGTTCGTTGAGGAAAGCAGACTGCCCAAATGAAAAGGGTTTGGGTGTTAAGAAGGAGAAGGAAGAGGCTCACATCTTGTTATCAAAGTTTAACGATTTGGGAGAAAGGATTAAAAATCTGGAAATTTTGTTTAAATATCTTAAGGAAAAGAAGGAAAAGAAGGAAAATGATGATAGGGAGAGTTGTGGGTCTAGCTAAGTGTATGTTTAGATGATAGTAAACATTTTTAGTTCTTGAGAACATGAAATCGATGAATAAAAAATTGGGTTCTTATTTAAGTAATTGTGTTTGAAATCATTTTGCATTTCTTAATAGGTTTGACTTACCCAAGTCATACCACAATAGTAGGTTACAATTTGTTGCCTTTCATAAGTTTTTTTTTACTTGGGTAAGTCAAAATTCAAGATGTTACAATACACTATTGTTAATACATAATTGTTTACTGCTAAAACGTTTGAATTTTCAACCCGAATTTTTAAACCTCTGCCTCTAATTTTGCTGATACGGAGGTGTTTGGTTTTGCTGTAACAACTTTTGCTGATAAAAGGGGCTGTTTGGTTTAACTGATACAGGGGGATGTTTGGTGATACATTATGATTTATTGCTAAAGTATTTGCATTTTCAACACATATTTTTAAACCATTGCCTTTGCTTTTGCCGTCTGAGGGGTGTTTGCTTTGTCGATTAAAGTTTTGTTGATAAAAGGGTCATTTGGTTTCTTGATACAAGGAGATGTTTGGTTTTGTTGATACTAATTAGACTAAAATACACCCAATATCACAATACAAGAACAGATTAAACAAACACAAAACCAAGATGATATTTTATCATTAATATAGTCTGTTAAAGATCATAAAAAACTACATAAAACCAAGACCAACAACTAGCCAAAAGATCCAATTTACATACCCTTTTTACCAACCTATATTTCCAAAACTAGCACCCAAAAGACCACCTTTATCTACCCCTATGGAAAACCCAAAATTCAGTCATTATGTTCATCCATTTTCTTAACAAAATCTTGGTTGAAACGAATAGCTTCATCAGTTTGACCAACAATCTGTATGAGTTGAACAAGTTGGTGTGTGTGCCTCGACTGGATTTTTGTCAGCGCATCCACACAGTTAAGCGCAATTACCCGAGGTCCCGTAGCTTCATTCTCTTCGATCGCCTCCCCACGCTTCATGATTCTCTCTCGGATGATCAATGCATCAAGAACTAGGTTTTTCAGAATTCCTTTTTGTGCAGCCTCTTGTTCAAACCACACAGCCATACGATCATTCAAGTTTGATGAACCACCAACCTCCATGAGTTCATTCAAAATGGGGAAATCTGCCATTGGAAAGTTGTTTGTGTGTGGAAAAAATGGTAGATGGGTTTATCGTTTGGTGTGCACTAGTTAATAGCGTCTCCGGTAAGAGACGGTCAAGGGTCTAATAGTGATTTTTTTTTCACACTTGGTCCCTGAATTTGTCATGTTTTCCGTTGTCATACTTAAAACTCCGCCCAATAATCATCGTAAATACACAATTGGTCCCCTGTTGCCAAGTTACGATACTACAACTTAGTTCAAGATTAAACAACACAAAAAATGTATTAAGTTTGACTTTGTTAAGTCAAACTTCTAAAACATATCAAATTAATAATAAACTCCAAAACAAATATTGAGTAATGGTTTTGCATTTTTGACTTTACAAAGTCAAATAAATATTTAAGTAATGGTTTTGCAATTTTGACTTTACATAGTGAAAATGCAAATACTACCTACAAAATAGTCATTCACCATTTTCAAGTATTGACTAACTAAAGTAAACTGGAAATGCAGTTTTACTTGCCACAATCAAAATGAAATGCTAAATGAAAGTTTGACTTTCGAATTTCAAAATTGCATCACTTACAATACCCACAAACAACAACACATGAACAAGCTTATTTTATGCAAACCATATAAAAAATACTGTACCAAAATACCAAAACTATTTTGCAACATTAATTGTCATAGGGTATTCAACCCATACATAAACTACAACCACTCAAAGAAATCTACCACGATTGCAGGGAAGCTGGTGGAGTTTCAACAACTTCTAGCCAAGTCCCGCTTGTTCTTGATATTTTCATTCCCATCATGACTCCTATCGGCGAGCACGATATTGATTGTCTTTAGCAACCGGAACACGCAAGTATAAACTTTATTAAATTTAATTCATGCTCGTTTCTAGGAAAAGCTCAAACACCACAATCTGTGTCGGTCATGGTGAATGTGTTTGCTCACAAAATTGGGAAAATTTTCCAAGGTAGAACACTAAGCGTGTTTGCACTTGAAAAATCAAATAGTGTTGAGATACACAAACATGGCAATTTAGGAATGTTTATTTGCTACATGTGCATTACTCCAAAACACTTACTCTGGTATCTAGCATTTTCAAATTTGGACATCCACGAATCATTTCAATGATGAACGATAACATAACAATATTCCCAAAATCGACATAGGACAGCTTAAGTTTAATCAGGGATACAAACGGCACATTCATCCTAGAATTAGCTTCCCGTATCAACTACAACAAGTTTTAAAGATTAAATGTCATTACTGTTACACATTTCTTTAAGATTGTAAAATCATAAGTGTAAAACTCAAATTGTTCTTACCGTGCAATCATCAAAATCCAATGAAAGGGTCTCAAGATTTCGAAGTCTTGTCGTGAAAGATATCGGATGTTGTGATTGTCGCCACAACATTATAACGACCGAATCTCAAATCTAACTTCCTCAAATTCCTAACTTTGCAATATCCCATAGTCTCATCTCGTTTGTACTAGGACGATTCATTTTAAGAGACTTCAGTGAGGACAACCAAAGAATAAAGTCCCAAATCAGACCGCTTAGAAAATTGACATGGATCAATTCTAAGCTCGAGATTTGGAAAGCCATGAAAATATTCCAAACTAGCCATACCACAAATATGAAGTACCAGATGTTTCAACTCACTGAGAGTAAAGTTGGGTTGGGAACGAATCGATCACCATACCGCTTGTAATAATCGCTCCTCAATTCCATGCTCGGCAAAAACAAGAGCAAATCATGAATCTCTTCATAATGAAAGTTGTCTATTCCAAGCATTGATCTTGGCTCTACGACTAAGACAAACTTTCTTATTGGACCCATAAGCCGATTTAAGAGTCTAGTAACAAACCTCCCATCAAACTCATATGTTAAATAATAAAAGAAATCCTTATCAACTATGACATCGGTGAGCAAAGTCCACTTAGACCTCCAGTTTCGCGCTAAACTAGAGGTTCTCACCGCTTCTAACAAAGGCAAACGATTCAAAATGTTAGTGATCACTACATCTGGCATGTTGCTAATATGATCGATCGACATGGTTTTGTTGGAAGTTGGGTTGGTCTTTGAGTTCGAAATGACGATTTAGATTCGGATTTCGATTTTCGGTTTATCATTTACGGATAATGGTGTATTATGATTGGTAAAGTTGTTTGTTGGGTGGGTGTATTGGTTCGCGAGAAATTAAATGAAAGCGTATCAGGGAAGAAAAGACTAGTAGGCATAATCACAATTGGTCCCTTGGTTGAAGGTTGGGTCAAAAATGTTAATGGTCTACTATACCCTCGAAGGAAATCCAGAAAACTAGGTCTGACTATGCCAATCCTGGTCAAGGGACGATTTTGGCATTTAAAGGCCAATGTTTGGACCTCTGGCGATGATAACACTGAGTTTTGTCCAATAATGAAGCGTTTTGCCAAGTTTAGGGACCAACCGTGTATTTTAGTCTAAAATTTATATTATTATCATTTTTTTCCCATATTAACTAACTAGTATATGAATTAGTGTTAGTAAAATTTTGTGTATATTTTAGTGTATCTTCTTTTAAAAAAATAATGTATCCATATAAAATATAGCATAAGGATTATTAAACTCATTTGAAATTTTTATATGTTTGGCAATATACTAATATTGCATAAGGATTATTTAAAATCATTTGATGTTTTTGTATGTTCGGCAATATTGAATTCATTTAATATACATTGGGGGTGTTTGGCAAATATATTAATATGTGTGCATTTAGTGCATCTATATTTTAAAAAAAAATAAGGCATGTGTCTGTAATAATGCATAAGGATTACTCAGCGATGTAATAAACATTGGGGTGTTTGGCAATATAATAATTTTTGTACAATTTAATGCATCTCTATTAGAAAAATAAGGCATCGGTATGGAAAATTGCATGAGGATTACTAAGCGGTGTTTGTCAATATACTAATTTATGTACATTTTAAGGCATATGTATTAAAAAAAAAATAAGGCATATGTATGGAATATTACATAATGATTTTTTAACTCATAATGATTGTTTTAACTAATTATGGTTATGTTTAGCAAATACACATTTGACCTTACTCATATGCAACATCCTGGAATGGATAATTTTAGTGACGAAGATGATTTTGTCAGACGAGAAGATAGCATTGCTTATTGGTTGAACGTTGATGATGATTTGTTACAAGATGACGACTTTATAGGTATCGAAAGGTAGAAGATTTGAGAGGATTCTATGAATGTTTTAGATTTTGCAAGAATTTGAAGATAGTCGTTGCTTAGCTTGTAAAAATCTTATTTTCTAGTTTTTTGTTTAGCTTACTGTATATTATAAGACATTGTATTCTGATTCTAGCATCACTCATCAATGAAAAATGCATCTCTTGTACATGCAAGTTAAGTTTATAATAAGATTAATTCGTTCATAACATGACTAGTTCTTTGTATGTTTATTGCTATCTTTTTGTTTAACTATATTTGTAGGTTTATATTTTTTACTCCCAACCGCACAAGAATTTTTTTGTTAATATACAGCTTTATCCCTTCACCTCCATTACATTTAGTAAATGCATTTGTTTATCATTTACATTAATGGATGTGTTCATTCTCATCTATAACTTTAGTGCACCTATTTGAGGCACTTTAGTGCATCTGTTTGAGGAACTCTAGTGCATCCGTTTGATGTATTTAGTGCATCCGTTTGTATCATAAAAGCAAAACAAGTTCAATACTTTTAGGTTCATGAAATTGACGAAAAGAAGGCTCCAAACAAGGATAAGACAAACATGATTAACGACCAAGAAAAGATTCAAGTTGACGAGTCTTCAAAGAAATATCTACTGAGATACCACCTATTACATCATCCACTGATAACAACATACCAAAGAAATGAATGTGTTAAAGAGACAGATTTATATTAAAACCATAAATATAGAATATGGAACTTTATTATAATGAAATCTTGAAGCTGAAGTCAATTCATATTTCTGAACGCGATACTAATTTATACAAGATCTATACAAATTGTATATCTTATTTACTACAGGGAATTTACAACACAAGATGTAAATGATATCATCTACTTTTCATGTTACACTTATTCAAAACCAATTCCTTTACGATAGTTTCAGAAGTGGGATAACTTTTATGTATGAACGTTCCATGTTGTTCGGTATTAGGTTATGCACTTTAGCATCCACCAGCATAATCGTCAAACATACAAGTACAAGATCAAGAACTATATGCATGTGTGAAAACATCGTAAAATACGACAATTACACACAAAAAGAGAAACATGATAAAATATTATGCAACTTTCTTCGCATTTGTTTGATGAACTTTAGTGCATCTGTTTGAGTCACTTTAGTGCATCCGTTTGGTTAGATTAATGAATTTTAGACATAATGCAAAAGAAGCACTACCTGATTAACACGGATTACAAAAACTATCACTGTTAATTAAGATTTACCTTGATAGGTAACTTTTTCAACCGTGGCACAAGTAACTGTAATGTCCCTGTTGCACGTTTTCATCCACCTCGAAAGCTAGGGTTTTCAAGAACTCTGTGTCTCCAACCACCGCTAGTCTATGCTCACCCGATGATCGATCTGAAGCGCATGTATGATCCTCGTTACCTGCATGGTGGCATATAGAGGTTTAGGCAGATTTGGTTAACGAGTGAATATAGATGTGGAATACTTTTGCACATTAAATATATACTTTGGAGACTTTTGACCCATTTGATCCGTTTCTTTTTTAGCTATTTTGTTTTTCATTCTCTTTACATGAATTGACCCATACATTATTGGATATATCATATAGAATCTTTCATTCTTAAGATAAAAGTATAAAATAACCTTAATTAACCAGATACCTTCAACACTATTTGTTTGTGGGCGGCGCTAATCATAGTGAATAAAGTTCGCAAGCCTTTGAACAAGATCAGTCTCAAACGAGTCCACATCCTGATGTACATATCAATACCCATACAAGTACAAGATCATTAAACAATATGCATGTGTAGAAAACATACGTAAAATACGACAATTACACACAAAAGGGAAACATGATAAAATATTATGCCACTTTACAGCATCTGTTTGATGAACTTTAGTGAATCTGTTTAAGTAACTTTAGTGCATCCGTTTGGTCAATTTAATGAATTTCAAAAAAGCAAAAGAAACACTACCTGATTATCACGGATTACAAACTGATGAAATTCACAAGAATACCCGAGGTTAGATCATTGAACACAAGCCCAATCCCCAACACTCTACAATTAGATTTTCTGTTATCATATTATAATTCATGCCTGAAAGTTTCAAGAAATCTTGTTAGACAACCTTGCAAACGACTCAATACCAAGCTTTGTATAAGCTTCGTATAAGCTACAAATTGTACATACATGTTGACAGATTAACAGTCATTATCTATAAAATCCAAAAATATATATTATGTGACTTTCTAATAGATTAATATATTTTTTAATCCATTTTGACTTTGGGTAGTCAAGAAACAAACATTGTACTTTAATGTTTAAAAGCTATTACACTTTACTCTTATGGATTCAAAAAACCATTGCAAAGGCAAATGGATATAAAAAGCATTCCAATAGGCCAATATAGTAACACTAACATCAGCTTATCAATTGATTTAACACCTTATCCATAAGAAATAAACAACGGCCAATAGTACTCTTTTTCTAGAGGGTGTTTCACAAAGTTCTTATCCTAGATATTTTTATAATTGAATATTCAGCATCAACAAAACAGGCACAATCATTTGAAATATGTTTCTACTATTGAAAGATGTAATATAACCACATGTAAAAATAGTGCATCACAGTTATAAAATTTCATTCAGACAGTTTATCAAACACTTGGTGTGCAGTTTTTTGTGATCATGTATTCCATGTATATATTTCTCAATTTTGATTCAAAGAAACTATTCTATACAATGAATCATGTCAATAAACTCTGAAAATCGTTACATCTATAAACAAAGATGATAATTAACGAATCAAATTTCATAAAGAACAGCAATTTGTACAGATAAAACAACAACAATCATATATATAAGCTTTATAATTGATTTTAAGTAGCAAAAACAACATAACTACAATCAAAATCAGTTACATACCTTAATTTCATCTTCGATTTGATAAATTATGATGAGATGATATTGTTAATCTAATAACACGATATCTTATCAGATAACATGATATGATTTCATGATGCGATGATTTCGTGAATGTGATTTTGTTAATCTTCGATTTAACAAATCTGGAACTAAGAGAGAAATAAGATAAAATGAGAGAAAAAATATTAGTGTGTGAAATGATAAAAAGAAGAAAAAGAAAAAATGAGAGAAAATTAGGCATTATATATGAAAGGTGCGAATTTACAAAACACTCCCATAAAGAATAAAGGAAGTTACAATCAGGTCCCTGTAGTTCAGTGGTAAGAAAAGGAGGGGAAGAGGGGGTGATCTAATGGTTGAGATCACATCTCTCACTTTTCTTGAGATCAACTTTTAAATGATTCAATCTCTCTCTCTCTCTCTCTCTCTCTCTCTCTCTCTATATATATATATATATATATATATATATATATATATATATATATATATATATATATATATATATATATATATATATATATATATATATATATATATATATATATACACACACACATTATATATAACGGGAGGCATGATACGTAGATTAATCTACATATATCCAACTCATTGTCATGTAATTGTTTTTAGTGCCATGTCATCACTTTTAATACCACCTAAGCAATCATTAATAAATTTCGAATTTAATTTGTACAAAAAAGCATGTTGCAAGATTCGAACCTGGGTCTTATAGCTCACAAACGAACTCTTCAACCAATGGAACAAGCCAGAAGTTGTGATAGACAATTCAAAATCAAAATGTAATGTCTTAACCACATCGTTAGTTTTAAATATATAACTTATCATACATATCTTTTCCCTAAATATAGTCCCTCAATATAGGTTTTTATTGTTTTTATTTGACTGATCGCATACAAAAAAAAGGCACGCCTCTGAAAACCCTAATGATGAAACTTTGTTATTGTGTATGAATATGTTGGTGTCTTTGCAGGTTAGACGTCTTCTTTGCAATCGCCTTCTTTGAACACATGTTGTTATAATGAATCTTAAAACTACATGTAAGTCTTTTTAAAATTCATAATAATTTTGTAGGTTTGATGCATGCTTTATTTTGTTTACTTTGTGTATGTTCTAATTCTTTGTTATTTGTATATTTGCTTTAAATAGAAAAGGGTTATGGTACACAAAAGTTACTAAAGTTTACAAAAAAATTGTCCTAAGGTAGTATAGTTTCATTTTGTTCATTCGAGTTCTTGAACTTTGAAACTTTGTTTACTCGAATGCTGAACTTATAAAAGTGAATGTTCGAGGTTATTGAACTTTGAATTTTGTTCACTCGGGTTATTGAACTTATCAAAAATATACATCCAAGTTACTCGGACTAACACTGAATTTTCAAGTGTATGCTTACCAAAGTTTAGTAACCTAAGCGAACAAAATGAAACTATATTACCTTAGGAAAATTTTTTGTAAACTTTAATAACTTTTCTGTACCCAATAGAAAAACACAAAGGTATTATGAGGCGGGTGATAAAAGGAAGAAGGAATACAGGAGCACCATTGCAACTTACAACAAAGTGTAGATTAAATCTGCTCTGTATACCAGTTTACCTATTGCTTTTACAAAATCTCTGTTTTGTTGACTATGATTTTGTTGCAATGCAAATAGGATGAGGGAGGTAAGGAGAGTTCCATCTAAGAAGTATGGCCCAAGATAGCGGCATTATGAAAAAAGATTCAATTCTTGACATTGTGCCATCGTTCGCATCATTGCAGTTCATTTCAAGCAATAACGTGGTACAGCATCCATAAGGTAGTTACCATCACAATTCAACCTATCTAGAACTCTATTTAGAAAAAGTTTTGATATTTTTAAAATACATGTTATGGTGTCCTGTACGTGCCAACTAACTGGAATTGAATCTTGATATGACCCACTATCTAAATGGATGTGACATGTTTGTTAGTTTTGTGTAAATTCTGTGAAAAGTTTTAAATATGCAAATTGTTGAATGTTTGACCCATCTAAAATTGGTCCAGTTATGATCCTTTGTGTCTAAATTTGTTTTAAATCTGTTATTGATTTGCATGTTTCAAATATAGATAAAAGCGCGTTTGAAAGAAATAAAGAGTGAATTATTGGTGAAAAGTTTTATACATTAAAAGAAAAAGAACATGTGGGTAAAAATGGGTATTTTCAGTAACTTGGTGGATCATGACGGGTGAAAACCACCCGTATCTTCGCAAGCTACGACATCATCATCAAAGGTATCTTTAAAGGGCATTAATAGGATAGCCTAATTCAAACATCTGATATATCAAATTATGATCTTGGATGCCACTGCCTTCACCTCGCGTACCACTGCCTCCGCCTTACTTTATCGCATGCGACTTAGTAACACATTCGGACATCACATAACATAAAAAGCGGTGAGAACACGGTTTGAAAGAGTTGTGAATATAAGTTGCAGTGTCGCTTCTGAAATTCATAGTCTATATCTCTGTGAAATGGAATAAAAAATCAATATATGTTAAGAAAAATTTAATATATAAACATCTTTTATTAAATTTGGTGATACTGTTTGCATGTAGCGGCAAGAACTGGAACAACCGAATGGCCGTGTAATCTTTGAATAAGCATGAGAGACTACAGACTATCGATCTTCGTCAAGGAATATATCGCCTTGTGTGTAAGCTGTTTCATATGGAAATCATGATATGGCAAGGCATCTCTATGATGATTCTAAGAAGATGAATGGTTGGGAGGATGATGGCGGGCTTTAGTTTTACTATTCGTTAAGTCGATAGATATGTTTGGTAGCACTTTTATGTTTCTCTTTTGTCGATCATCCAACTTTAATTAGATTAATCAATCGAGTAATATACTATTGATATTGCACTAGAAATTTTGACGGATCACCCGGAAGTAACAACAAGTCAACCAACTTATTGTTGGCACGTACTTTATGCTTTGACTCGGAAGCCTGACGCTTTTAGTTCAAAACAACGAAATATACTTTGGAAAATCATTAATCCATGTAAGTTTATCTATTCAATCATATAGCTATAGTTAACTTCGTTGTTACTTTAGTTGGGCTTTTTTTAGTTATATTCGGGTTGTTGGTTTCAGTTATCACAATCATAAAGGTCTTTATTAAAACATACATGTACTAATCAAATTATCATAATGTTGGTAGCATAAATGTACTTAGAATTAATATAGCTGAGAGTTGTAACAAGATCCTTTGGCATCATGTCAGCAGTTTCGCCATCAATACAGTAAATTGATCATACAACAAAAAGGTTCATGTATGTGCGGGTAACACCATTTTTTAGTAAAGCCTTTTTTTCGTTGAAAAAGATGGCACCCGATCCATTATAATAGAAGAACTCGCTTATGTAAGTTAACTCATCTTTGGTTCATTAGCTCATTCTATATCAACAATACTTTTCCATGAACTCGACCCTACCTATAGCATTGATCATATATATACTTATTACAGCAGTTGGACCTCTATATGCAAGAATTACTTTACTAATTTGATACACATATGTAGTAACATGCTTATGATCATGTCCAATCAACCCATGTTCGTAGACTTATGCAAGTAGATTTACACTGCGTTCCTGAGTTATATTTTTGAAAGAAGAGAAAAGAAGTGAGAAGAAATCAAAATAAATTCATGTTCGTGAGTTTTTTTAGGAGAGAAGAGAAAAGAGATGGAGATGAAATTTGCTTCACTTTCTCTCCAAAATCTTCTTCCCAAAAGTGGGATGATTTGAAGAGAAAGTAAATAAGGAAACTTATAATTAATAAAATGACTTAAATGCCCTAAAATATAATATAATTTTGAGTTAATTACATAAATGGTCACCGTGGTTTGTCAATTTTTCACATTTAGTCACCGAACTTTTTGACAAAGTCGGTCATTAAGGTTTCAAATCGTTACAAATCTAGTCACTCAAGTTTCAATTTCATTACATAAATGGTCATCGAGGTTTGAAACTTCGATGACCATTTATGTAACTAAATGGACTAATTTGTAACGATTTGAAACTTGGTGACCATCTATGTCAAAAAAAAAGTTCAGTGACTATATGTGAAAAAATGGACAAACCATAGTGACCATTTATGTAATTTACTCTATAATTTTTTATACAACAATGGTTATATTTGTAAAATCATAAATTTTTCTTTCTTTTCTCTCAAACTTAGGAACTAACTTGGGAACACAAAATAATAAGTTATATTTCATTCCTCTCCTCTTCTTTTATGCTCGTTTTTATCACTTCTCTTCTTTTCTTTTATTTCAAAAATCAAGAACAGAGCGTTAGTATTTTAATAGTTCCACCCAAACCATGGTCTTGTACATCTAATTATAATATTACATTATTACATATATAATTATACATGTTCTTTTGGTATTTCCTATTAAACTATTTCCTGTATTAAATCATTATGAAAATAATACTATGTCAACATTCATATGTTAACTTACCTAGAGATATATTGCCTGACTTTAAGAGCTTTTTAGGCTTTTAGCGAAACAATTACTCAACCTTACTTCAAATTTTTAAGCATTTTTGTGCGTAGGCTATTTGGAATTGGTAAAACACGATTACATGAACCTGTATTATGTCGCTTAAACAAGTACGCAGTTGCAAATGATGATTTAGGATATATGAATTCAATTACTTTCATTTTTATAGCTTACAACCAATGCTCTAACTTATGTGCTAACTTTTTTTTGTCCTTTTATGCTATTATAGGAAAACAAGGGATTGCATTAATCTCTTGTAACACCCCAACTCGTGATCTGCAGCAGAATTCAAAGCGGGTGTTACTTCATGGCACATGATCATAACAATGAAAGCGAACTCTAATGGAGTCGTTTTAAAAAGGATTATCATTCGATTTATATAAATATCGAGTTTACAAAATGAGGTCCCAAATGGTTCCAAGTTTATAAAATACATTAAATTGGTTTTGAATGATAATAAAATTTATAGCCTTCTTGAGTATCCGTGCTCCTCCGTGCCAGCCTCGTACAATATGGACTTGAAATACATGCTTAAAATTGTCAACACAAAGGTTGAGTGAAATTCATACAGTTTATTGTTAAAAGTTGAACACATAATGTTTGTGTAGATTACGTTGTTATACACCCATAATGTTGAAAACAAAACAGTTATTATTTCACTAAGCTCATGCAACCAAGGCGTTAACGTGTTCCAAAATTAATTGGTGAAACTGTTGGTACCAGCCCTAATAGGTAAAATTGCCGTTTTACCTAATGTTACTCAAATATAGTGCGTTTCTTTGCCTATCCGGTCAACACAAACGGGATTCGTCAATCCCAATAGATCTATTCACAATATTTGCGCCCACTCTCACTAGTGATTAATGGTTCATGATTAGGGACTTATGTTTGGCAAATGCGGTAACTTAGTGCAAATAAAAGAATCAGATAAGTATATAGTTTGAAAACAATGTGTTCGGTTTAAATAAAGCATGTATTTCCCCCAAAGGTTTGTAAAACAATTAAGTAATAGAAAGTAGGGCTATGAACTCACAGTAGTGATCAGCAGCGGAGTGTAATGATATATTGTTTATCAACGGTGAGTATGACAAGATCACGATCTTTAATGATTACCTAAAAAGCATAGTATTCGTGTTTTAGTATATTATGCGATATAAGTGTACAAGTATATGTAGTTTGTTGGCTTATGATGTTGTACATGAATCCTTAAGTTAAAGTATTCCTTAAATGTTGTTTGGCTATCAAAATCAAGAGGTCGTGAAGTAGTTTAACATGTCATATGGTCATTTACTTAGTTTGTCAAAGTCTATTGAACAAGTTTTAAAAACAAGTTTCGGTCATTAGACTTATACTAGCCGTGCGGCTAAGTTATGGTCAAGCAATAATAATCAAGACCATATTAAGGATCTGTCTAAGTTAGAAAACCTCAAGACAACAATCTTGACTTAATCTTGGCTTTATATTATCCTCAAATGATCAATATATCACTTCAAGTTCTCACTAAGGTTGTTTTCTAGTCAACAACATGGCAGTTTAGTTTTTGCCGTTTTTAGGTTTTGTCGTTCACTTTCTGCTTATGTGTTCTTGATTCATTGTAGAAAAAGTCATTATGAGCAACTTTCGTGTTTTACACTTTTGTTGATTCGGACCAGAAAAAGGTCAAAATCGTGATTTAAAATCGTATCAGCAAACTTTTGTTTCAACAATATATTTTCATCTAGTAAAACTTAACTAAGCATAACTTTTTAACCACAAGTCCTTTTTAAGTGATTCAAAAGCTCAAGTTCATATTTTTATATTCACTAACAGCTTCTTAAGCTTAATCAAGTCTAAGGTCCAAAGTTTACCTATATCAATGGTCTAATTACAAGTATATACTTATATTTCATTACAGAAAGTTTGGTTGCACATTCAGTCCTACCAAAACGACCATAAGTTGAGTTCTACAACTTGTTTTGACACACAGATTTCGCCAAACTTTAAGTTTAGGTCTTGGCTATATTTCATAAAACTGAGTCAACTTCCAGAAATGACCAAAACCATGGGCTTTTCCTAAATGAAATCTGGTGTGCAGATTTTGACATGTTTTGCCATTTTGGCTCTCATTTAGTCATCGAGAGGAGTTATGAGGTGCGCCACCCGGCGAAACGACCGTAAGACATAGTTCTAAAAGCCTATTTTACTAAATTAACCTCAAGATTTACTGAGATGACCAGTTTAATCAAACTTTGGGACTGTTTCAGAATTTATGTTCATAGAACTTACCTAGGACTTGTTTTAGCTTGTTTTTATGGTCACAACCTCATGTACAACATCAATTAAGCCATATTACATATACTACTTATATCAAATTACATCAAATAGTTATAGAGATTATTACAATCATATTGAATGAAAAGAAAATAAACTCAAATCTTACAAGGATTAGGATGACAAGTTACTAGTACAACAAGAACAATTCAACCCTTAACCCTTCTAATCTCTAATCCTTGTCTTGAATCTTCAACCCACTTGATTCTAACCCTTGTTAATCACCAAATAATCCGCTTTATCTCAGCCCCTAATGTCACACCCCAAATTACATGCTTTGCGTGAAATGGAATTCTCGGGATTGTTGTCATAGCATCACAATCACAGTTATATTGAACGACCTAAAGTGTCGTTTAAAAACACATCGTTTGATATTTAATTAAAACATTCAGAGTTACAAGATAGGTCCCAAAAGTTGATAAAGTTTGCGGAAATAAGTTATTACAAGTCCAAACGATGTTTTTGAAATGCCATAATATACAATGAGACGCGTCGACGCCGCGACTCTATGAGGGTTCCTTATTCGTGCCATGATGTGAATGTCTTAGTTACCTGAAAATACATTGCTAAAACGGTCAACAATAATGTTGGTGAGAAATCATAGGTTTATGAAAATGATTTATCGACTACACAAGTATAGACCGGTATGACAATCATGCCACACAAAAATGTTACAATTGCTATAAGTCCATGACACGAAACTAGATCGATCATGATGTTCGCCCCAATAGAGTGTTTGCCAAACAACTCAAATAATGATATTAAATGAAATGCATCCGTTTAACCAGTTGGAATCCACCAACCCGGATGGAGGAGTCACCCTCGATAGATCTATCCACTCACCCTCGCTTCTATGAAATTAACGGTTCATGTTATATAATGGGGACATTCAATTGGCATGAGGTAACTTAAGCAATGTAAATGAATTTGATATACTTGGTATCGTAATAAAAATGATGTGCAATGTATTCTCCCCCGTAGGTTTGAAAATAAGTATAAATGTATACAACGGGGCTATGAAAACTCACTTGATGAATTGATGCGATGACAAAAGTGAGTACACGAAATGTAGCGTGAATCTAAACCCGACCTATTATGAATGATATGATATGTAATAAGTTATGATGTAATGTTATGCATGCAATCGGATGATATTTATACCACTTATGAATTTTTAAAATAATACTTTTAAATCGAAAAAATAATCTTTTAACGTTTTGACCATTTTAAATTACCTTACATGTATTTATGTTGAAATGATATCCGACGATAATCATTTAGTGATTTATTAAGAGATTATAACTTTTCGTCGTAAAATAATATCGTTGAAATTTCCATGAAAGTGACTAAAACGGTCTCTAAAAGCTAGTCGTAAAATGGTCCACGTCGAGCGTTAGGAAACAAACTCAACGGTTTTAGGAAGCTCGTATTATTATCTCAAAGTCTTAGTGTTTAAGTTTTCTTCCTAGAGGTCTCGATCACAAAGAAAAATATAGGTTAAGTATGGTACTTTAGTCCAAAGTATAGTTTAAGAATGGTTTTCGGCAAAGTTTAAGCAACCGTATTTAATTCATTACAACTCCGCTAAACAAACGGTCGGACATTTTGGAAAATATGCTTGGCGAACTTACTTTTATTAGAAGACATCACTTTATAAAAAGTTCTACATCAATGTTAAAAACGACCTTCAACATGGTCACTTGTTTTCCGTAATACTTGTCTATTAGAAATAATATAGTTTTTCTTATATAATAAAGTTACGACAACTTTGTCAACGATGTATAATTTAATCGTTACAAGTCCGCTTTTCACGTTTTATATGTCCTTAGATTCGTATCAAAGTATACTAATATATTTTTGATAAGTCGAAATAATTTACAACGCCTAAGCCTCATTTTTGACTCGCATAAAATAGACGTAACATGTTGAAATTTTCGAATTTATAGTTTTAATTACGCTAACTTGAAAAATTTATAACTTCTTCGTTATAGCTCCGCTTTAATCCGTTCAAGCGGCCACAGTTTAGTTTTAAAGTGTATTTTCTAAATATCTAGGCCAAAAATTTTATTCACTGTCGAAAATTCCATTTTAAAATAAAGACAGACCCTTTTAAAACTTGTCGAAATGAGTTTTCTCGCCAAACCTATTCTAACCCATTCAAAACAACTCCGAGTTATTCTAATCCTACAGACACCTTCTTAGGGTGTCATGAGTTCCTAGACATCACCAAGAGTGATATATCACAAGGAATAATTATAGGATGACATAAATATATGTAAGTCTTAAAAACAATGTAAAAGTGGTATAAACATCATATGACTTGCATATTTTCTCAAGCTTAATGAAATGAATATGAAATATGATCATGAATATGAAAAGCTTACAAGTAACTTGATGAGGTTTATGATCAAAGGATTTTTCCTAATCACCCAAGGTTTATATTGCAAAACCTTAAACAAGAGTGATACTAGAGTATATAAAACTTGATTAGAGAAAAAAATTATGGACTCCTTCTTGGTCCCTTGGTTGGCCGGTTCTAGCAAGAGGAGAGGAAGAGAGTTTTTAATTTTTCACCTTGATATTATTGTGTGTATGTGTTATGTAGGTAGTATAATACAATATACTTAGTAGATATTTTGTAAAACTCCATGACTCACCCCCTTGTGTCGACAAGGGGGTATTAGTCATCTACTTTTATTATTATTATTATTTTTTTTTAAATGTATAAGTATAAGTAGATGTGTAATTTGTAAGTTTAGTTTAGTAATTAGGTATATTTTTGAACGTTTAGGGTAGCGTTGGCTAAACATAAATTTTAACGGGTCAAGATAAAATATATTGAGGTCATAAAATTTTATAAAAATACATTTCTTGCAAAAATTGAGTGAAATAATAATAATCGTGTAGTATTTAAGAAAACCGTCATAATTATATAAATATAACAATTTATATACAAAATAAATTTAAAACACTGGGTAAACTCATAATATTATTTTTATAAACTTATTATAAGTATAAAAATATATCGGGATAATTTTTGGAAGTATCGGATCAAATGTTCAAAATAATAATTTACGCGATAGCGTTTATTTAATATGAAAACTATACGTTTAATGTAATATGCAAAACCATGCATGAACTAATATGATGATAATGATGCTAATGATATGTAGACTAAACCTAGTCTATGTGAAATGTCCTTGATAATAAGTTCATGAATTCACAGCTAAACCATTAAGGTTACGCGAATTTGATACTCGTAAACCTAGTTTACGATAAATGATAAATGGTGAAGCATGAGTAATGTTTTGAAAATGACCGAAAATCTGAGTTGTCACATTCGCCGATCCAAAAGGAATTCATCCACGAATTCGGTCCTTGTTGGTTCCTCTGATGTTGTCGGTGAAAAGATAAGGATATTTGAGGCGCATCCGGTCTTCCGTTCCCAAGTAAACTCGGGACCTCTTCGAGAATTCCAGTGAACCTTCACGATAGGAATACGACTTTGTTTCAACGCTTGACCTCGCGGTCCATGATTTCTACGGTTCCTCCACAAAATTTAACTTATCGTCGAGTTGAATTTCTTCCAATGGAATAACGAGTGATTCGTCCGAAAGACATTTCTTGAGTTTGAAGCGTGAAACGTGTTGTGTCACGTGACCAAGTTCGACGGAAGATCAAGTCGATAAGCTACGGGGCCGACTCTGCTCAAAATTTTGAATGGCCCAATGTACCTCAGGTTTAACTTCCCGTTTTCCAAACCGTACCACGCCTTTCAAGCGATACTTTCAACATCACTTTGTCGCCAACTTGAAATTCTAATGGTTTGCGCCTAACATCTGCGTAACTTTTACATCGGCTCTGGCGATTCACGAGTCTATCTCGATTTGGACTATCTTTTCGTTGTTTCCGTACCATTTACGGACCGATGAGTTGTGCGTCTCCAACCTCGGCCCAACAAACGGTGATCGACACTTTCGACCATAGAGTGCTTGAATGGTGCCGCTTTTATCTTGGTGTGATAACTATTGTTGTACGAGAATTGATCAATGGCAAATGGTTAGCCCAACCATTTCAAAATCAATCACATGCCCTCGAAGATATCTTCTAACGTTTGAATTGTCCTTTCACTTTGACCATCGGTTTGCGGATGATATCTGTGCTCATCTCTAATTTGGTTCCAAATGAATCTTGTAATGATTTCGAGTTTGAAGTGAATCGACTATCTCGCGCCGGAAATGATAGAAATTGGTGCTCCATGCCTCGAGACTATTTCCTTGACATAAAGTCTAGTGAGTTGTTCCATGGAATAAGTCTCTAATTGGTATGAAATGGGTGATTTGGTAAGACGATCAACGATTACCCATATAGCGTCAGTAACCTCGATGTCTTTGGAAGTTTCGTAACAAAGTCCATTGTGTCGTTCCCATTTCCATTGTGGAATTTCGGGTTGTTGGAGTAATCACGAAGGTTTCGATATTCGACTTTACCTTAGAGCAAGTAAGGCATCTACTAACGACGTGGCAATTTCCGCTTTCATGTTCGCCACCAATAAAGTTTCTTGAGATCTGATACATCTTATCGAACACGGGTGAATAGAATACTTTGACTTATGCGACTCATGCATAATCAATTCTCGTATCCCACCATAAAATGGTACCCACATTCTATCCTTGAAGCATAATACTCCATCTCGCTCTTTTTACAAAGCCATTTGCATTTTCGGGCATACCATAAAGCTTTTCACTTAGTCGGTTTTCCTCCTTAGGTGCCTCGATTTGTGCCTCAAGTATTTTGATGGTAAGGTGAACCGATCGTCATTCCTAATGATCGACTCTTAAAGGTTTAGGTCTTTCTTTCCGGCTAAGAGCATCGGCCACAACATTGGCTTTTCCGGGTGATACTTGATTTCACAATCATAATCGTTGAGTAATTCCAACCAACGGCGTTGCCTCATGTTAAGTTCCTTCCGATCAAGAACATATTGTAAACTCTTGTGGTCAGTAAACACTTTGTGCACTTTGTACCGTAAAGGTAGTGTCTCCAAATCTTGAGTGCAAAACTACGGCCCCAACTCAAGATCATGAGTGGTGTAATTCTTCTCATGGACCTTAAGTTGTCGAGAAGCATAAGCTATCACCTTCTCGTTTTGCATTAATATAGCTCCAAGCCCTTTATGTGAAGCATCGCGATATCTACGAAGTTCTCAATTCTTCGGGTAGTGCCAAAATTGGCGCCTTTGCAAAGCTTTGCTTCAACAAGCTGAAAGACTTCTTGTTTCTTTCCCATTCATACTTCTTGTTTTTACGTGTCAACTTAGTCAAAGCTTTAGCTATCTTTGAAAACCTTGATGAATCTTGGTAATATCAGTGAGTCCTAGAAATTGTCGGTTTACATAGGATTGGTTGGAGTAGCCCAATCTTTCGGGTTCAATCTTTGCGGGATCTACTTGTAATCCTTGACTATCAATGACATGACCAAGAAATTGTACTTTACGGTTCCAAAAATCACACTTCGAAAATTTGGCATACAACTTCTCATTCTTGAGTAGTCCTAAAATCGTTCTTAAATGCCCTTCGTGCTCTTCTTTGCTCTTTGAGTAAATCAATATGTCGTCGATGAATACTATAACAAACTTGTCCAAATATGGTTTGCATACCCTATTCATGAGATCCATGAATACTGCAGGTGCATTAGTTAATCCGAATGGCATTACTTGAAACTCATAATGACCATAACGTGTTCTAAACGCCGTTTTCGGGATGTCCTCCTCCTGAACTCTAAGTTGATGGTAACCTGACCTTAGATCAATCTTTGAGTAGATACTAGAGCCTTATGGCGATCGAACAAGTCGCATCGATCACGGGGGTGGGTAGCGATTCTTCACGTTAACTTGTTCGACTCTACATAATCTATACACATTCTAAAGGATCCATCTTTCTTCTTCACAAACAAGACCGGTGCACCCCAGGCGAGGAACTCGGTCTAATGAATCCTTTGTCTAAAAGTTCTTGCAACTGGTTAGACAACTCTTGCATCTCCGATGGTGCTAATCGGTAAGGTGCTCGCGCGATTGGTGCGACTCGGGCACTAAGTCAATATGAAATTCTACTTGGCGTGCGGTGGAAGTCTGGTAAGTCTTCGGAAAGACTTCAGAAATTCTCGAGCAATCGGTACATCCTCAAGTCGCTTCTCCTCCGACTTCTTCTCGATTATATGTGCTAAGAAAGCAAAACAACCTTTCTTTATGTACTTCTCCGTTTTGATGCATGATATATCATCGAGTCTAGTTCCACTCGTCCCCACGAATGATCAAAGTTTTGCCGTTGTAAGGAAGATGAACAACTTTTTCATCACAAATGATTCTTGCACGATGTTTGGATAACCAATCCATACCGATGATGACGTCAAAACTACCAAGTTCTACGGGCATAAGGTCTATATTGAAGGGATGATTTAGAAAATTGAGTGTACAACCACGGACAATGGTGTCGGTGCTAATTAAGTTACCATTAGCTAATTTAATGTTGTATGATGTGTCTAATGTGGTTGGTTTGATATTGAGTAAAGGTGCAAATCACGATGGACACAAAACTTTTATCGGCTCCCGAATCAAATAAAAGCGATGCATAACGATTATTGATAAGGGCGTGCCGTGACAACATTCGGGTCCTCCTAACTTCTCCACCTCCCATGACATAGGCTCTTCCTTGTGCCATTCCACCTTGATTCTTGTTTCCTTGGTTCCTTCCCTTTGGACACTCAGTCTTGTAGTGTCCCCTTTCTCCACAACCAAAACATGTCACTTGTTGTTTCTGATTTTCCCCCATAACTGGAAACTTGCAATCCCTAGTTTGATGACCCACTTTCTTACAATTCCCGCATGAATTAGGACAACTTCCTGGCTTGTGATGACTCGAACACCTCTCACACTTAGGCAAAATCCCCGTGTACCCCTTTTTCTCCGTTGGGCCTGCAACATAGGCCTTTGCAACCTCTTGTCTCTTAGGTGGTCGTTGAGTGACATTTCCACCTCTGTTAGTGTCCCACTTTCGTTTGTTGTTGTTATTGTTGTTATAGTTGGTGTAATTGTTTCGGTTCCTGTTGTAATTGAAGCGGTTGTTGGTATTGTTGTTGTTTCGGTTGGTGTTGGCGATGTTGCTTCTCTTTACTACTTGAGCCATGAGCTTTTGAGACACTCGAATGGATTCCTCAATAGTTTGCGGATCAAAAGAAATCACGTCTCCTTGAATAACACCGGGAAGTCCCCAGTGAAAGCCTCCGGTAGCTTCTCGTTATCCGAAACCATAGATGGGCATAACGGCCAATTCTTGGAACCTCCGAATGTAAGTATCAATGTCATTCCCAATAGTTACCGGTTCATAGAATTCGGTCTCCAACTTTTTCACCTCAGACTGCGGACAATACTTCCTCGTTAGCAAACTCTAGAATTGCTCGGTGATCTTGAAAGCATTTTCCATTCCCATCGGTTTGAGCATATGAATTCCACCACGACATTGCCTCATCCGGTAGTGTACTCGTAGCAAACTTAACCTTGCTATCCTCAGGCAATTACATAACAAAACACGGATTCCATTTTCTCGAACCATTTAACCATGGCGGTTTCCCTTGATTACCCTTGAACTTAGTGGGATCTCCACTTTTGAAATCCTTATACCGAACAACTCCTAACCCGGACCCTCACCGCAATACTGCAGTGACAAGTCTAGTGGCCTCGGCGGTTGTCGCGACCTCGGCGTGCCCGCCATCGATCTCTCGGTCCTTAATGCATTGGCTATGCTATAGTTCACATACCGTGCATAGCGACAGTTCAATTAAGGTGTGGCTTTCTTTGGCGCCATTACTCTTCAAAACCATAAGATGAAACAATTATGAGAAGCGTAGTAGAAACAAACATTATACATATATATCCACAACCACAACATGTATAATATAAATGAAATCACAGCGGAACAACCACGAAATATCACAAGTATAATCACAACCTGCGTGGATAATATACATGAAAATTTCGGCCTTAGTGGACCGATATCATAGATAGTAAAACCATTCTTACATAGTAGAGTCGATTACTTGATATTTTTTGTTTGTACAACAACGAAAAAGGCAACAAGTTCTTTAAACTATGTCACACACTTGTGACTAGGATAATAGTAATAAAAACTATACATGATAAAAGTCTACACTAGGCACCTCACGGTGCTCCGCCATTCGATCACGTAGATCTCGGACTGTGTAGTCAAACTCGCAATCAAACCCTCAACTCGCTAATCGACCTGTGCGGTAGCAATGCTCTCACGAGCTAATGCCAACTCACATGCACGATGCGAAGTTCGTCACAGGCCATCTCACTCTATCATATAACTCAGAATCTCACCTTAACTCAACAATGTGCTCCGGTTCTCTAGCATCTAGATTCTAAACCACGATGAGCCATATCAATCGAAACCCTACTATCACGAGGCCTTCAACCTCCTCCTCAATGGTCTCCACTCGATCCAATAGCGGTTCCTCCAGTGTCCTAACATCCTATCAATCTGAACACATTGGCTATCTATCGTGCCCCTAATGTCTCGGTGGAAGGTCAGTCTGCGACAGCCTTTGAGCTCTCACCTATCTCGAACCTAGGCGGTGGTTCGGGCTCTGTAGAGGTGATGCGGGGATGTCAAAATGTGCTGCGCTTTTGAGCGGCAAGTCCAATGTGGTATAGGCTCCTAAGATAGTATGATGAAGATGATGATGATAATAGTGGTGATGGTGGGTGAATCGGGCCATGTAGGGTTAACGGTGGGGTAGGTGCGACCGCCTCCTCGAAGGGTTCGATCTCGGTGTCAGTCACTATAAGTGGTAGATCTGAAGTAGAGCCAATAGAAGATAAAACTACAGTGGTGTGTGATAAGGCATCGTTCATGTTGGTGTCGGATGAGACATCCTCCATGTTCGTGTCAGATGATATAGGGATAGTGTCGGAATCTGAAGACATCTCTATGATAACCGATGTAAAATAAAAGTAAATAACTAGAATAAAATGTATATGAATCCGCATGTAAAGTGAATATGCACTCATGATGGAATGATGAGATGCTATGATGATGTAGTTATATTCTAGGGTCAATGATGCAACCTAGTTCTCTATAAGCGAAGATCGATGCCAATCTGTCACACCCCAATTACATTTTGCGGTAATGGAATTCTGGGATTGTTGTCATAGCATCACAATCAGTTATATTGAGCGACCTAAAGTGTCGTTTAAAACACATCGTTTGATATTTAATTAAAACATTCGAGTTACAAGATAGGTCCCAAAAGTTGATAAAGTTTGCGGAAATAAGTTATTACAAGTCAAGCGATGTTTTGAAATGCCATAATATACAATGAGACGCGTCGGCGCTTGCGACTCTATGAGGTTCATATTCGTGCCATGATGCGAATGTCTTAGTTACACGAAAATACATTGCTAAAGCGGTCAACAATAATGTTGGTGAAATCATAGGTTTATGAAAATGATTTATCGACTACACAAGTATAGACCGGTATGACAATCATGCCACACAAAAATGTTACAATTGCTATAAGTCCATGACACGAAACTAGGCGATCATGATGTTCGCTCAGCAGTGTTTGCCAAACAACTCAAATAATGATATTAAATAAAATGCATCCGTTTAACGGTTGGAATCCACCGACCCGGATGGAGAGTCACCCTCGATAGATCTATCCACTACTTTCGCTTCTATGAAATTAACAGTTCATGTTATATAATGGGGACATTCAATTGGCATGAGGTAACTTAAGCAATGTAAATGAATTTGATATACTTGGTATCGTAATAAAAATGATGTGCAATGTATTCTCCCGTAGGTTTGAAAATAAGTATAAATGTATACAAGCGGGGCTATGAAAACTCACTTGATGAATTGATCGATGACAAAAGTGAGTACACGAAATGTAAGCGTGAATCTCGGCCGACCTATTATGAATGATATGATATGTAATAAGTTATGATGTAATGTTATGCATGCAATTCGGATGATATTTATACCACTTATGAATTTTTGAAAATAATACTTTTAGTCGAAAAAATAATCTTTTAACGTCTTGACCATTTTAAATTACCTTACATGTATTTATGTTGAAATGATATCCGACAATAATCATTTAGTGATTTATTAAGAGATTATAACTTTTAAATCGTAAAATAATATCGTTGAAATTTCCATGAAAGTGACTAAACGGTCTCTAAAAGCTAGTCGTAAAATGGTGCCGTCGGCGTTAGGAAACAAACTCAACGGTTTAGGAAGCTCGTATCATTATCTCAAAGTCTTAGTGTTTAAGTTTCCTTCCTAGAGGTCTCGATCACAAAGAAAATATAGGTTAAGTATGGTACTTTAGTCAAAGTATAGTTTAAGAATGGTTTTCGGCAAAGTTTAAGCAACGTATTTAATTCATTACAACTCAAGCTAAACAAGCGGTCGGACATTTTGGAAAATATGCTTGGCGAACTTACTTTTATTAGAAGACATCACTTTATAAAAGTTCTACATCAATGTTAAAAGCGACCTTCAACATGGTCACTTGTTTTGCCGTAATACTTGTCTATTAGAAATAATATAGTTTTCTTATATAATAAAGTTACGGCAACTTTGTGAAAAACGTGTATAATTTAATCGTTACAAGTCCGTTTCTCGTTTTATATGTCCTTAGCCCGTATCAAAGTATACTAATATATTTTGATAAGTCAAAATAATTTACAACGCCTAAGCCTCATTTTGACTCGTACAAAATAGGCGTAACATCTTTGAAATTTTCGAATTTATAGTTTTAAATAAACAACTTGAAAAATTCATAACTTCTTCGTTATAGCTCCGTTTTAATCCGTTCAGCGCCACGGTTTCGTTTTAAAGTGTATTTTCTAAATATCTAGGCCAAAATTTTTATTCACTGTCGAAAATTCCAGTTTGAAAATAAAAGAGACCCTTTTAAAACTTGTCGAAATGAGTTTTCTCGCCAAACCTATTCTAACCCATTCAAAACTACTCCGGCTATTCTAATCCTACCATACACCTTCTTAGGGTGTCATGGGTTCCTAGACATCACCAAGAGTGATATATTACAAGGAATAATTATAGGATGACATAAATATATATAAGTCTTAAAAACAATGTAAAGTGGTATAAACATCATATGACTTGCATGTTTTCTCAAGCTTAATGAAATGAATATGAAAATGAATATGAAATATGATCATGAATATGAAAAGCTTACAAGTAACTTGATGAGGTTTATGATCAAAGGATTTTTCCTAATCACCCAAGGTTTATATTGCAAAACCTTAAACAAGAGTGATACTAGAGTATATAAAACTTGATTAGAGAAAAAATTTATGGACTCCTTCTTGGTCCCTTGGTTGGCCGGTTCTAGCAAGGGGAGAGGAAGAGAGTTTTTAATTTTTCACCTTGATATTATTGTGTGTATGTGTTATGTAGGTAGTATAATACAATATACTTAGTAGATATTTTGTAAAACTCCATGACTCACCCCCTTGTGTCGACAAGGGGGTATTAGTCATCTACTTTTATATATTTTTTTTATTTTTTTTTTAAAATGTATAAGTATAAGTAGATGTGTAATTTGTAAGTTTAGTTTAGTAATTAGGTATATTTTTGAACGTTTAGGGTAGCGTTGGCTAAACATAAATTTTAACGGGTCAAGATAAAATATATTGAGGTCATAAAATTTTATAAAAATACATTTCTTGCAAAAATTGAGTGAAATAATAATAATCGTGTAGTATTTAAGAAAACCGTCGTAATTATATAAATATAACAATTTATATACAAAATAAATTTAAAACACTGGTAAACTCATAATATTATTTTATAAACTTAATATAAGTATAAAAATATATCGGGATAATTTTTGGAAGTATCGGATCAAATGTTCAAAATAATAATTTACGCGATAGCGTTTATTTAATATGAAAATTATACGTATAATGTAATATGCAAAACCATGCATGAACTAATATGATGATAATGATGCTAATGATATGTAGACTAAACCTAGTCTGTGTGAAATGTCCTTTATGATAAGTTCATGAATTCACAGCTAAACCATTAAGGTTACGCGAATTTGATACTCGTAAACCTAGTTTACGATAAATGATAAATGGTGAAGCATGAGTAATGTTTTGAAAAATGACCTGAAAATACGAGTTGTCACACCTAACACCTTGAATAACTCCAAATCTAACCATGGAATCACTAAAACAACCCAATAATCATAACTAGCTACCTAAACCCTCAGTATAACTTGATGTATGAATCAAAGTGGATGATGGTGAAGTGGTGGTGAGGGATGAACGAAAATGGAGAAGATATGAGATGATTTTTGCAAGTTTTGCATGTAAAAGTGATGTGCTAGTGTAGTTATCTCATCAAGTGGGGGACAAGGAAAGTTATGTGTAAGTGTTGGTGGGATAGGAAGTGGCCTTGTGGCTAGCCATTGCATGCCACCTCAAAAGAGAGGTGGTAGTGTGTTTATTTTGTACCTAGTTTTTGGTTTATGAGGTGTAGTTTGGTCCCGGCAATTACTAATGTTAAGCCCTTAAGTCACGAAACTTAAAACTAGGTAACGTGAAAATGTAATACTTAAAAAAATGTTAAAACTTATCAATATACTCTAACTAGGTATATTAAATGTGTGATAAGTCTCAGAGGGTGCATATATGTTGTTAAAACCTAATAATGTAGGTTTAAGTGAGCGTCTTACGCAAAAAGTAACATATCTACTTAAAAATGATAAAGTAGTAATAGTTCATATAAATTATGATTATTGGTAAAAATAAAGTATTTTGAACATATAGACTTATCGTAGTCTTGTGTTAGTCACAAGAAAAATTACCAGTTACTACCGGTTATCGTATTTGCTTTTACGTTACGGTAAAAGTCAAATAGTCAAAAGTCAAAGTCAAAGGTCAACTTTAAAAAGTCAAATGGTAAAATAGTCATTTTACCTTATGAAAAATTACGGGTTGCTACATCTCTTACATCAGCAAGTTTCTTCTATTCAGACCCAACATACAACAAGTGTAACAATTTTGCTTCAGAAATACATTTAACCTTCACACATTTGTAGAAGTAAAGAAAGTCATTTATAATGACAATAGTATCGATAACCTTTTACGTGTTGACCATCCATACATGCATTTTATAGGTGATAAACGAGTTAACCACAAGCAGAGACCTTGGCATAATTATTGAATAAATAATGTGATAACCCAGTATAATACCATTAGAGCATCTACAATGCTTCAAATGAGCAAAAGATTTGGCATACACCAAGTCTTTCTCAAAAGCTTTAGTTTATAAGTATAGTATGCATTTAATGCATTAAATGCTTCAAGTCATTGAAGACTTGAAGCATTTGAGATGCTCTTAGTAAAAATGCCTTTTAGTTTATGTAAGAGTGTTTATGCCTTTTAGCAAAGATGTCTTTTAGCTTATTTGTTATCAAAGGGAAAAGATCACTAGTTTTAAAACACCCACCTCCTCACCCAAAGCAATAGACATAATCACAATCGAATATGATCCCTGCATATGAGATAATGGCACCTCGCAGATCGATATCTCATTTAAAAAACAACTCATGTTTTAAAAACAAAAAACCGCTAAATAACACTTTAATACATTTTCATTATCTACAACTTTACAAACATACATAAAATTTATAATGTTGTAAAAATTATATATGTTGTGTTATTAACCATCCACATAAACCATACAATTATTTATAATTCTTAAAAAAAAAAAAAAAAAAAAAAAAAAATCTTATAATATTGTTTGACAATTTTAAAAATGTATTTAAGTTAACGAGAAAAAAACAAACAAATAATTATAAGTCATGCCGCCCATTAAATCTTAACTAGTATATATCAGTGTACCAGCGTTGCGTGGCGGTACCTAAAATAAATTTTACCGATGAATCATGTATTTTAGTTTATTATGTTCTTTTTACAACAAATTTACGGGATCAAAATTTTGTTTAGTCCGTGCAGTTCAGGCTCGAGCCCGTTAGCCCGTTCTCGTTCGAGCTCGACTCCGTTTGGCCCGTGCCTTTCGGACTCGACCTCGTTTGGATGCCGATTCGGGCTTGAATATTTGTATAGTGTGCTTTATTATTTGTATTAGTGACATTTAATGCACGAATTGTATTTAAGTTGGTTGTAAAATATGCTTGATAATTTGTATTTCTTGTGTAAGGGGTGTTTTAATAACTGCATTAATTGTATTTATTGACCTGTTAATTAATTGACTACATTAAATATATTGACGACATTAATACTGCTTTGTATTTTGTACATTAAGCTTTAAGACTTGTAAGTCATAAAATTAAGATTGATGAGAAAGATCATTAATCGTGCATTGTGTATTGTACAATAGGCTTTGTATTTTGTAAGTCTTAATTTTAAAACCATGAGGAGAGATTCATTCCTCTATTATAAGTAGTGTATATATATATATATATATATATATATATATATATATATATATATATATATATATATATATATATATATATATATATATATATATATATATATATATATATATATATATATAGAGAGAGAGAGTTAGGATCAAATAAGAAGGAATAAGAAGAACTATAACCGCAAATCCGAGATGCACCGACCTAAATTAGATGCATCCTATAATCTTAGATGCATTATAACGCACCATAGTGTGTTTTCTAGCTTTTTCGGATGCATATCGTATATTAGATGCATTTCATGATTTCTCTTTGTTTTTTTCCTTGCGTGCCAAAATCATGAAAATCAATTTGCACAATCTATACATCAAATTAACTTTGAAACTCAAGATGTTGCACCTATATGAATAGAAATGCATCTAATGCAAGTCGTTGCATCTCAAATGCGTAGTTTGGTTACTTCTCACCACTTCTTATTTTAATTTACTTACTTTGGATCTTACTCATATATATATATATATATATATATATGAGATCAAATAAAAGAGGTTTTTGGTAAAAGAATAAGAAGGATTTTGAACCCTTAATTTAAAATCAATTGATGAGATTAACTTGATCTAACTAACTATTAAGTAGGGTGGCAATTCTTGACACGACACGATAAGCAACCACGAACACGACACGAAGTTAAGCGGGTTTGGGTTGAGGATAAACAGTTTGGGTCAAAGCAGGTCACCCGCCTAACTTGGTTTAATAAGCGGGTTGTGTTTGGGTTGAGTAAATATAAAGAGTCAACCCGTGAACCCGTTTAAGTATACAAGACTCAAAAAATAAAAAATATAACCTAGTTTTTTATGTTGGATGTGGATTAAATGTGCTTTTTTATGTACTTAATATGAGTAAAATACGATATACCTCAATTATCATGGAAATTGACACTTATAACTCTGAAAATTGTCGTATAGTTATTTGTATGTTATTTTTATTATATTTTAGATTCTTATATCATTTTCGCATTTAAACTAGTTAAAATAACAAACCACTAACCTTATTCACTGTTTGACCTATTTAGTTAAACAGGTTAAACGGGTCACAAATGGGTTACACGTGTTATGCAGGTCTGGGTTTGGGTTGAGTTTCTTGACACGATTAATAAATAGGTCGTGTTTGGGTAGAGGTTATACCAACCCGCCAACACACGAACCCGAATAGGTCAACACGAACACGACTCGATTGCCACCCCTACTATTAAGGGTATAAAAGTAAAACTATATCCTAACAACTTTATATAATAAAACCCAACTTTACACTATATACTCTAACACTAATGCTACATCCACAAAAGAATCTCACACGCTAAAGTGGCGCAGGATGATTGATTTTTGTGGGAGTGGCTCCCACAAAAAACCAATCATCTGGCGCCACCTCAGCGTGTTGTGGATGAATTTGTGTGGGTGTATCACTCCTCATACTATAATTCTTCCCTTTTTTCACAACAATTAAGGTGTAATGTACAAATTCTTTATTTATTATTAGTGTTAATGAAACATCATCATTGATAAAAGCAAATACATAATGAAATAATATACAAGTAACTTGTTACAGCTACATTATTCTTGTAAAAACGCCACTTCAATAATGTTCATTTATTTCTGTAAAATACCAGACACATGTAACTTACAATAGATTATCTATTTAGCACATCATAGATCATCACACAAGTCGCCTCTCTAAAAAATAGCAATTGCCCATTCCCGTACCTACGTTGCACTAGTTTATGTTATCCAGTTCATGTTTAATCTTTGACAAACTTTGTTCATGATCATCCTTATCCGTTTCATTGTTCAGCTCACTGATAATACACAAAAAATATTATACAATCGCATTAAAAAAACCCACTACAGATTTACACAATTTTTAATGCACAAAACCATGTCTTTGCAAACATAGCATGATCGTTAACTAAGTAGGTCGCCTCAAGACCAATAATGGATCACACAGAACTTGGACAATCAAGAAAATAAGAATTGATAGTCGAAAGATTCAATGTATTATCAATGGAAGATAATTGTTTGTTATAAATGATTAGGGAGGGAATTTGAGAGAGAAAATGAGTTATCAAAAGCTAAAAAATGAATTACAAACGTTTGGTATTTAAATGCATAGTTGGCGGGAAAGTCTGTTATGACTTGGAGTAACACACGCGCACCTCACGTGTGTAAAACACTCATGCACCTCACATGCCACAAATCATAACAGGACTTATCATCAACTTCTCAACAACAAAAGTTTCAAAATTTAAGTTGAGATTTATGCTAGTGAGAAAAAGATATAAAAAGCCAACACTGTTATATAACATACTCTATAGAGTAAATTGCAAAAATCGTCCCTAAACTTTGGCCAAATTGCATGTTTCGTCCTAAATCTTTGGAAAGTGCAAATATCGTCACAATAGGAAACTTTGGTAAATCGTCACAGCGCAGATCAAATACTAAAATACCTTTTCTCTTTATTACTTTTCGGTTTCTTGCACAAATGGTCCCAATGTTTGATGATTTGCAAATTTAGTCCTTTTTTTAATTAACTATTAATATTAGTATTATTTTTTACGTTTTTGTCCGTTTTTACGTTTTCGTCCGATTTTTACGTTTTCGTCCGTTTTTTACGTTTCGTCCGATTTTACGTTTTCGTCGGTTTTTACATTTTGTCAGAGTTTTTACGTTTTCGTCCGTTTTCGTTTTGATACGATTTTAACGTTTTCGTTCATTTTACGTTTTCGTCGATTTTTCGTTTCGTCCGTTTTTCGTTTTCGTCCTTTTTACGTTTTCGTCGGTTTTCGTTTTCGTCGGTTTTACGTTTTCGTCCGTTTTTACGTTTTCATCAGATTTTTACGTTTTCGTCTCTTATTTTAAGTTTCGTCCGATTTTTACGTTTTCGTCCGTTTTCGTTTTGGTGGTTTTTCGTTTTCATCCGTTTTTACGTTTCATCCGTTTTTACGTTTAAATCGATTTTTTCGTTTCGTCGATTTTTACGTTTCGTCCGTTTTACGTTTCGTCCAATTTTTACGTAAAATCGGACAAAAGCTATAAAACGGACAAAACGGCAACGACAAAACGTAACAGCTTTCGTAACAACGTCAATCAGCAACGTGAACAAAACGTAAAAATCGTCGAAAAATGCGCGGCGGCGTAAAAACAAAGCGTAAAAGCGGACGGCATCATCTGACAACGTAAATCGGACGGCGATAATCGGACGGCGTCACTCGGCAGCGTGGAAGACGCGGACGGCGTAAACGGACGGCGTCGGACGAAACCTAAAAATGGCGAAACGGCGTAAGCGGACGAAAAACGACGAAAACGTAAAAAATAATACTAATATTAATAGTTAATTAAAAAATGACAATTTGCAAAATCGCCAAAACACGAGGACCGTTTCGCGAAAAGTAATAAAGAAGGGTATTTTATCGTTTAATCAGGCGGGGAGTTCTAAAGTTTCCCCGAGGACGATATTTCACTTCAAAGATTTGGGATTTAAACGTGCAATTTGGCCAAAGTTTAGGGACGATTTTTGCAATTTACTCTACTCTATATCTGTGTACACGATCGCACATAGGAACCATTTTCATATGACTTTTACATACCTTGCCGAATAAGATTGCAACTATTCATTATACAGAATAAAGGGAAAACAAGAACTAACGACCCTTTGACGTTTCTTTACCACAATTTCTCAAAAAGATCATGGCATTGTTTTAAGTTAAGTTTTTATGTGATTATCCATGACCCAAGCTGGGCAGCTGGCAGTCCTTAACAGTCTACGAAACTCTCACAAGCGAATCTTACCATCTTTGTCATTATCGGCTTCTTCCAGAATTAGATACTCATGACCTGTGATATTATGAAGATTATCATTTCCGATAACTAACTTATTATTATTACAGTATGCTGGCCTTCCAAAAACAACTGTTTAGTAATAAAAAATCAAAATAAAGCAACCTTAAATTAAGTATCCATTGAAACATACCCGTGAACTGGGATTCCACCCATGTTCTTAACCAACCTTGCATGATTATACTAATTGTGTCTTGTAGCTACTATCATGAATATTGTAATCTCTTTTGTAACGAAAAGTAATATTCCAATAATAAGGCGAAACTTCAAAAAGATTATCTTATTTTTGTATTATATGATCAAACATTAAAATAGTTAACTTTTATCAATCATGTGTATCTTATTGTTATACATTGTATACATTGCTTATATTTCTGTGTTGCTGTATCAGACACACACACACACATCCACTTCAACGCCAAGAAAAAGAAAAACTTTATGAGAGAAGAATTATAGGGACGCAATCAAACGATGTCAAGTTTCATTTAAGAAGAAAATTAATATTTGCTGGTGCATTATAATCAACTTCAAAGCTGGAAGGAAAGCTATAAGATTTGCATCAACTACATAAAAGTAGTTCCTGGAACTCTGACGATTGAATCAAGGTAAAACAATCCACATATAACGTTTATTACATTATTTGCATTTCGATTTTTAATCTCTTCAAAGTTCCACACTTTTATATGCATGCTAGCTTGTAGTTGTTTTGTTTGCATATATGTGCCTGCATTACACAATTTTCTTTAACAACTTCTTTTACATGAATGTCAATTCAACTTGAAGTTGATCTCTCCGAACTTCAGCTCAAAATTCATATCAGTTGTAAGATACAAGTCAATGAGCGCGTAATATCATAAATTATTGAAGGTATTGATAGATTCATTTTGCTTTTTTCGTCCTTTAATTTTTAAAAAATTGTTTAGAATCTCAATGCCTTAAAATCTATCAAAATATGCCTTTTAATATATCAAAATTCACCCCAAACTTCTTGAAGGTCTTAAATTTATCAGTCTGCGAAGTTTTTGTTTACTGAATCAAGGAGAGTTCTTGAGCGCTTGGGATCGCGTTTTGAAAGTGATTATGTGATATGCTATTAAATAATGAAAAGGTGCAGTGGTGTTTGGATGTGCTTCTTAATTATGAACTTTTTTTTATAATCAAAATCAGAAAAGTGATTAAACACAGGTGGTAGATTTAGTATGGCAGCACCATGGGAACATTTGGGGGAAATTGCAAGTGTGGCACAGTTGACCGGGCTCGATGCAGTGAAGTTAATAGGATTGATTGTGCAAGCTGCCAATACTGCTCGAATGCACAAGAAAAACTGCAAGCAATTTGCTAGGCATTTGAAGTTAATTGGAAACCTATTGCAGCAACTTAAGATTTCAGAACTAAAGAAGTACCCAGAGACTCGTGAGCCATTGGAGCAACTCGAGGATGCACTAAGAAGATCCTATATTTTGGTCAATAGTTGTCAAGACCGAAGTTACTTATACTTGCTCGCAATGGGATGGAACATTGTTTACCAATTCAGAAAGGCACAAAATGAGATAGATAATTATTTGAAGATCATCCCTCTTATTACTCTAGTGGATAATGCTCGAGTCAGGGTAAAAAAACTTCCTCTTGTGTGTTCTACACTTTTAACTGCAAATAAATAAATTGTTTTATTGCATAAAAAGTGAATGAATTTTGGTCTAACTCCTTAACTAACTAACATTTTTTTGCAATCACAAAAGGCTCAAACAATCTGAAAATTTGCATTCAGGGTATTATTCTAAGTTAATTAGCTAGTTATAAAGTGCTACTCCGTACATCACAAAAATAGTCAATATAGTAAAAATTGCCGAGTTTTCATATATGTTATGATGATACTCCTTGTTAAAGATTTTTTTCAATTATTTATTGCAAGCAGGAAAGACTGGAATATATTGAAATGGACCAACGAGAGTACACATTAGATGACGAAGATTTAAAGGTGCAAGATGTCATTATGAAGCCAGTGCCTTCAAATACCGACAACGATGTTCTAAAGAAATCAATTTCTTGTAGCTACCCACATTTGCCATTCAATAAAGCTATCAAGAAAGAAAGTGAAAAGCTTCAAGTGGAGTTGCAACATTCACAAGCTAATTTAGATGTAGGACAATGTGAATTAATCCAACATCTGATTGAGGTTACACAAGCTGTTGCTTCCAAGTCTGAATCAGTGAAGATGCAGCCTAGTTATTTAGATGTTAGCAGCTACAACGAAAACCACAATGATAGTGAGTCAGCAGTGTCGAGGTTAGAATCTTTTGCTTATAAGTTTACTGAACTTGTTTTTGAGTATTGCTTAAAACATATTATATTATTTTTGTAGAAGTACATCTTCCGTCACAAGCAGAAAAGATTTACTCTCTCATAGAGAATCATATCAACGTGAAGAATGGCATTCAGATCTACTTGGTTGTTGCTCCGAGCCGATGATGTGTCTAGATCTCTTATCTACCGGCAATCTCTTTTTTTTATGTGGTTTAAGCATGTTTTTTTTTTTTTGGAATTGTTCTCATGCAGGCATAAAAACCTTATTATTTCCTTGTGGCACGTTCTCGAAAATTGCTAGCGTAGCAACAGGCAGGCAGACGAGTAAGATATCCCAAAATCTTGTAACCTTTTATCTTCATGAATTCTCCGTATCTTTATGGTCTTTGTATCTATTTCATTGCTTTATGAAAAACTTCTTGGTGTTTGCATTAATCAGCTTCCGCAGAGGCCTGCAACGAGCTCATGGCTTATTCTTTAATTTTATCATGTTGTTGCTATACTTGCTGCATCAGAAGGAAGCTTCGCAAAACTTTGAATATCACGGTAACAACCAATAACTTTTTCAATTAAAAATAGGATCCCTTAGATTATGGTCATTATCTCTTGCTTTAAATCTAACTGTCAATTTTATTTTTATTGAACATGGACAATACAAATATGCAACTTCTTATGGTTTTTTATACATTATTACAATTAATTATTTGATAAAACGCGAAAGTGATTATTGATAATTAACAAGTAATATACAACTGGATTTGAACAGGGAGGATGGTGCGACGACTTTCTTTCACACTTAATGTGTTGCTGTTGTGCCCTTGTACAAGAACTACGAGAAGTTGAGATGCAAGGAATTCATGGTAAGTCATCGCCTAAAATTACACCAACTAAACCATATCATAGGCCACAATCTAGAATGGTCAAATCCAAAACATACCGGGACCAATTTAGCTTTGTCAAAAAGTTGATGTTACATGGTATATGTAATAGACACTCGATATTTGCAGGTCCTCAAAAGTCGACAACAAGCCCACCACCCTGTCAATACATGGAACCTTGAAGTGGATAGGACCGTACCAATCCATACAGACATCTAAAAAGCTAAAAGTTGTAGAAAGTCACTTGTTTTAGTGTGGCTGATATATGGCTGTTATATCTAGAACCTCAGTTGTCGTGGATTTTTATTCCCCTTCGTCGCAACTAAAGAAAGACACAAGGCTACATAATGTGGTGACGACCTTGTCGCAGTTTGTTGTTATTTGAGTTCTTTTTCATTGATAGTCCTTTTCTCAAGTTTTCATTATCTTCTTACTTGTTAGTGGATTCAACATGTCTGCAAATAATAGTACTAATTTTAATGCTAGATTATATCAATTTATATTTTGGATGACAAATATAAATAGATGGTCAATTGTCTCCAGACTGTATGCACTTTTAACAGTAGTAATTATTTTAAATATATGTTTTGAAGAATACCTCGAGACTGGATTTGGCAAAATCAAATTTATGAATGTCACTGCTAAAGTTTTCTCCCAATTGAGCTTATGCCTCTGTGATAGAATTCGTTGACAGGAGCGAGCAGAAAAAGAGAATACCATATCCAGTCAATTAGAGTTTAAGAGATGAAACGTTAGATTCCCCCGAGTAAGATGGCATACTTTTATGGCTGAATATATTTGCATTTGCGAATTTTCTACTCCCAAATTTTTTGCCAAGAACATGCCAAATAAGCACTACTTTGTGCCTACCTCTCAGTAAGCCACCACAATCTGAGAATTAACAATCGAGGAGACACAGCCGCATTGCCAGAAACTTTGTATAGATGGCGAGTCTGTTGTATCGCCTAAAGAATATTTAAAGGCTCCTTGTACAATATGTTCATCTAGCTGTAAAACCAGAAGTGCATTAACAAGCAATGACTTACTTTGTGAAAGCTCTGAAGGCTAAAGATTTTTTACTAGAAAGATTTATTGGTCAAATTGTCGTAACCATTAGTCCATTACCGTAAGGATTGAGCTAACAACAAAATGTACCATCCCCTCTAAAGGTATTTTAAGCCAAATTGTTGGATTTGTGGTCAAATTAGCATATCCATCAGATTCTAATTTAATCTTGCAGCTCACTAAACAACAACTAAAACTCAACCTATTTGTCAGATTCAGTTCTGCAATTACACGATCTGCACTTGGGTTAAAAGTTTCTATGTGTGAACGCATCATAAGTTGAGTGCAAACTAAAAGAGATGAACATAAACACACAATAAATTATCCATTTCAATCAACCAAATCTCACAAGTCCAAATCACCTCAAAGAAGAAAGTGATACAGAACGACTCTTATCAGCGCATGTATGGTATCGGGGAAGTAAATCACAAAATTCTTCCCTGGTATCAAGTAAAAACATAAACCAAGAACCACAATGGGCAGATAATTCAAGACATAGGTCCAAAAAAAGTAAATCCTTAAATCCAACAAACCCATACTAATACTGTCATAACAATTCTATCCTTTTGGTTTTTCTTTTATTATTCAAGTCTTTACTCTTTTTTTGAATTTTTTATTTTTTTGGTTTTTTATTTTAAGTTTTTTTTGTCTGTCCATGTTTCTCAAAACATCATTTCCATGGGAATCAAAGATAACCCATATCATCATCGAGGTCCACTCTTCTCAAAACACGAGTTTCCAGTAATAACTCTGGTGTAAGCTTTAAGCCATCGTTGCATGTTTAAAACCATCATGCTGATTACTGAGATGCACGATCTCGCTCCTCTCCAGCTTGTTGCGACTGACTAGTGAATTCTTCAGGCACCTGAGTTGTTGAAGTAGACTCATGCAATGCAAGCCCATGAAGCTGTGACACCATCCCATCATGATTAGCAGCCTGTGGACTTGAGGGATTCGAGTATTGACCAGCTGCAGGCATTATCCATTTCATCCAATCATTTCGTCTCCGTATCTTGTCACCCTACCAGAAAGCACAAGAAAATACTATAAATGGAAAGCTTCGGAGCTAAAATATAAAAGAAAATTAAATTCAAAGAATGGTGACTGGCACCTGCACTTCAACAACAGTTGAATTCCGCATAGCATCTAATATAAGTTGCACATTATCCGTCAACTGGGAAACCTGTAATAGAGCAAAACATTATGACAAAGTGATGGGACATTGGGACTATATCAACACTCAACACAATTAATATCTTTAAACAAGTTTCAGAGGAAAAAACAGATAGTTTTGTATAATGCATCACTCTAGCTGCCCAGAATTTATTATGAGCTGAGAACATCTAATGAAGTGAACATACAAGTCACTAGTAAGTGATAAAGAGAGGTGGCAAATCCTACTAAAACAAGCATGCATCTAAGTTCCATACATGCAGTTAGAATGGTCACTAATAAACAGAAGTTGTGGATGGGTATGATATAAGATAAAAGGAATGATGATTATAATAACAATATGCATATGCACTCGTAATAAGGCCCACTTGGAATAAAGCAGAAGAATTCCATGGTACTAATACACACTATAATAATTGTATACATAAAAATAAATATATAACAAATATCTCTGTTGCAGTCATTAGCCATAGAATTTTAAATATATTAGTATGCATTAAAAATAGAAATAGACTCTTAGTAGAAGATAGCTCATGATAAACATACGATCTATACAGGTTGCTTCATTGGTCATACATAAGTTTTAATGCTAAGCATATCGGTTTTTAAGCTACGAAACATATGTTCTTATTAATGTACATTTCACTGAGATATGGAGACATATGTGTCTTCTATTTAAAAAAAAATAATAATAATAATAACAATAATAAAATAATAATTAAAAAAAAAAATCATATCAGTGACTTGCTCCTTGTCGGAAAATGTGTAATTTACTTTGACTCTTGAAATGTAATTTGTACAACTAATAACATATGCTTAGTGATTTGGCTTTCCTCATTGTTGGTTTGAAAGTCTCCCCTTCAAAAATTTGACAACTTTGCACTAAAAAGTTTCATCCAGTTATTTCCAAAATCCTTAGGTAAGACTATATTATGCTTAATCTAGCAATTGAAGAAGCAGGAGTTAGTAGTGTCCATAAAGACCCTACAAATACGTGTTTTATCAGGGTCGCTAACAATCAAAACATCTCAAGCCAACTGCTTTAACTAATCAGCAATTCCCAAAAAAACACATATCTGTGTAGGCTCTTCTAAATGCTCGCAACATTATGTTCCTTAACAGCAAGTTTGAGTATAAATCGTATTCCTATCTAGGGAGTGTTAAAAAAGCTGAAAGAACATTGAAGTGTAAAGATGTCACATGTTCTGAAAGTTAACTTTGAAATCAACACTAAGAAAGTCGAGTCACAAGGAACTTTATTAGCAATATATAATCTAATGCTTTCAAAAGCTATAAAAAAAACTGCAGATTAGACAAAGACTCATTCTCTAGTCTGAAACTCTCAACAAAGCTGAACATTAAATGCAGATACAAGAGATTAACAATCAAAAATATGTTTTGTAGCCTAAAAAACTATTGTCTGGCTCTTTCTTCACTCAGATTGTGAATTTGTGATCAATCCATATACTATGTTTCAAGTAAACTAGGCATATTACAAGACATAAAGTAATAATTATAAGCAGAGCATTCACACAACACCAATGCAATGTAGGGGTGAGCAAAGCCGAACTTAACCCGAACCGAAACCGAAAAACCGGCAAAACGGAGCCGACCGAACCGAAACCGAGAAAACTTGGTTCTAACTTGGTTTAGGTTTTTACCGAGTTTCGGTTTCGGTTCGGCTCGGTTCGGGCCGGGTCGAGCTAAAAACCGAGAAAAACCGAAACCGAGAAAAACCGAGTAATTTTGGTTCGGTTTCGGTTCGAGTTTTTGGTTTCGGGTTGTGTCATTTCGGGTCGGGTCGGGTTTGACCCGATGCTCACCCCTAATGCAATGTGATTCCACCTAGTGGGATCTACAAGGTTAGAAAGACAATTTATATTTGTATTTGGCCATTTAACATTTTCCATGTTCTTGACCACATCATATGATGCAGACTGCAGAGTGAGCTCTAACACATTTTGGGGTCGCGTTTACTTGTGAACATTAAAAAAAATAATAATAAAAAAAAATTATAATTAAAAAAAAAAGATGAGAAAGAACCCATAATCAATAGCATAGCCAATGGTATAACGAACGAGCACTTGTGTAAGTAAGTAACCCCGCTACTCAAACCATGGCTACAAGTCATTTGAAGGGTTCCTTGTTTGCATACAGCTAAGACACTAACACACGATATTGAGTCATTGTACACCAAGATAAAGTCGGTATATTAGTCATGAATTTTTCCTCTTTTAGGCTAAAACTTACTAATATCTTAACTACTTTTAAACTCTTAATTGAAATTTAAGTATAGTGAAATTATTAAATTACCCTTAAAGTTAAATCATGCCAAATTAGTCAACTCAAACCATTACTGACTTGATGTAAACATTTAAATAGGGAAAACAAATTCAAAGATCAAAACAATTTGATTTTCACTGCATTCAACTTTTTTTGGAGAGAAAAAATACAATTACAAATTGAAATTACTGTCACGAAAAACATATAACCAAAAAATATTGTTCGCCGAATAATTTAATTACATTTTTCCCCCATAGAATGCGCAAGATACCCTTCTAGTATTGTATAAACCTCAAGAGAGATCATACTCAAACTTACACATGCATAAAAGGTTAAATATGAATCAACCTGCCTTTCACTTATGAGAGCATACATTGACATCTAGAGAAACTAGACTAACTGCAACCAAATGGCCAACCTTTAAATGAATAAAATGGAAACTGAACACTCACATACAACCAATGTGTAAAAGCTAGAAAAGTAATTCAGGACCGTAACAAGTGTTATTTCTATGCTTCTAGTGTGATGGTCTGACACACAGGATGAAAGACAACGGACTTTACAGTTGTAATTATTGATCATTAACATGTGCTTTTTAAAGACGATCATTAGGACGCCATGGGTTACTAAGAGTAATGACATGAAACTAGTGTAGAAATAGATCGAAGACAGCTAAAGAAAAACAATTGTGTATGTCCTTATTTTAGGTCATAGCTATTAATATTCATTTATCTTTACTTGTTCATTGAATGCCTAATTTTTTCTTCTCCCTCGTGAAGGAATTAATTTATCTTTACTTATTTATTGATTAGGTTTTGATAATATGTCATGTTCAATAACAATGTGTGAAAGGTCGCAAGTAGGGGTGTTATCGGGTCGGGTTATCGGGTTTGTTGGGTCGGGTGATTCGGGTTTTGAGTTTTTTAAAAGTGACCCGCAACCCGACCTGATTAAAAATCGGGTTATTAGGTTCGGGTGGGATTCGGGTCGGGTTATGTCGGGTCGGGTGATTCGGGTTATCGCGTAACCCGATTAAGTAACACTAAGTAAAAAACATCAATTATTTGAAATATATTTATTCATAGACGTGATAAAAAAAATCAAAAAATATGCATTTGAAAAGCTTGAATTTGTACTTATTAGACACGTGAAGGTGGTATTGATTTTGTTTTTGGTTATCAGAATTGTGCTTGGATGTTTTCAAGCTATTCTTTACTCTGGACTAGGGGTGAGCAAACGACCCGAACGGACCGGACCGACCGACGGACCGAGACCGGACCGGACCGACCACATTCGGCCCGGTCCTCGGTCTATGCATTTAGGCTAATTCGGTCCTCGGTCCGGTCGGTCCGGTCCGGACCACAAACAGACTATTTTGGCCTTAGTAGACTCCAAACGGTTCGGTCCGACCGACGGACCGACCGAGACCGGACCGGACCGACCACATTCGGTCTTGGTCTCGATCCCGGTTTTTACCTTAATTCGGTCTTCGGTCTTGTCGGTCCGGTCCGGTCCCGGACCGATGCTCACCCCTACCCTGGACTACTTTATTGCTCTTGTAGTTCTGTTATTTTTATTGAAATCCACAAGACCAGAGGTTAGATGTCTTGAGTTAGAATTGGAAGATCCTTTCGATAATCTTCTTATAAAAGAAATCGTAAGGCCTTTTGTTTGGTACATGTAACGTCAATTGCAAAGTTTATGAACTCTAACTAGTAGTAAACTAATAAAACTATGATAATCAAAAGCTTGTTAAACTGTATGTCAAGCACTTTTTCCTGGTTTCATGCATAGGAAAAGTAATAACTAAAAAAATCAATAAGTAATTGTCGGGTCTTATCGGGTTGACCCGATAGCATTATTTATTTAACCTTAACCCGACCCGATAACACTATCGGGTTCGGGTCAAAATAACCCGACAAGATTTTTTGACCCGATTAGACCCGACCCGATTAGAAGTATTAAGGCCATAGTTTTGACTTTATTTTTAGAGTATGACTTTATTTTTAGAAGTATTAAGGCCATAGTTTTGACTGTATCTTAACCAATCTGTCAACAGATTTATTTTTCAGTTATTCCTTTCTAGCTTTTATACTTTATTATTAAAAAATGACATGTTCTGGAACCTAATTAATAAGCCAACTTTTCAGGCTAGTGGAAAGGATTTATCAACGGAAAGAAAGGATAAGTAAGAGGGAGAAGAAAGAAATCAAGAATAACTGGAAATCAGACATCTAATGAACAAGTAAAAATAAATGAGTGCTTAACAGCTATGCCCTAAAAAAATATAACAATAATAATAATAATAAAATACAAAATTAAAAAATAAATAAATAAATAAAAAATTACAGATGTTTGTGATTCAGATGTCCTAATATTATTTCTATTTAGTTTTATGTCGAAGTAACACATGTTAATGATCACTAACTACAAGTATACAGTCCAATGTATGTCATTGTCCATCACACCACATAAGCATAAAAATAGAAACCAAAAAAAAGGTGAGTAGATGGCAGTATAGTTCAACCAGCAGACTATCCAGCAAGAGAGCGCAAATACTTTTGACATACAGGTCTAGAAGACAATATAACACTCCTAAAATTTAGTACTATAAATATGATCTTGCAAAAAAAAACACTGAGACAAGAACATCACGGCTATGTAGCTTAGTCGAATCATGAATACATGCATATCCATAGTGTATCACTTGTTCAGAGAGTTTAAAGTATATGGTAGCATTTCAAACAGCCATAGTGATAAATATTTTGAGATGATAACCAATAATCTTCAATATTAACTAGGGGATCACTTAAACCATGCAAGCTTAAAGAAGACGTATCATGAGACTATAATACCAATACAATGACTGGCAAAAGACGACGCTAGTCAATAAATTAGCTGCAATGGAAATCTCTCAAGTTATTAAGGTGCATAGCATGAGTAAATTCAAAAAAAAAAGGTTGTGTTACAAGCAGGGTTATACAAGATAGGTTCATAGTCCATTGTACAATCAGTAGATTATCTACAAACTCATTTTTCGGATATAATCCATTTACTTTGAAGACAATTTAATAATGGATATACTTCAGGAATGAAGCTACACGAAGCATTCAAATGTATAAAATGATAGTAAAAATGTTACATTTCAATCTCTATCATTTAACGACTGCTTGAAAATGTTATGCACTTGTTGATAAATAAGACGAGCTTTAAAAAAAAAACCCTACTATACTAAAACAAAATAAAAACCAAATCTGCTCAAACACCAGGCTTGTACAATCTTAACCTTATCATAAGTCAAATTGTTTGAGATGCATAAAATGTCTCTTTCAGTTAAAATGCATGTATATGGACAACAATACTAAAAAAAAGCATACACTAATAAGATAATAAATCAACGGAATTATTCGTAAGTGCTAACCTTTTTGAAGCCTGCTATTAAGCTAACAGAGACCCAGCCTTGTTCATCCATGTTTCGGCGCAAGTATGTATCTCTGACCAAGTTCTCATTACTGCAACAAAACAGCAGCCATTAGATACTTGGCGACGCCACATGAGAGAAGTTCCAAGTAATATCAGAAAGTCACCTTTTAATTTGCATTATAAAATGATGTACCTGAAATAGTAATCAATTTGGCTCACTAAATTAGCATGCAAGAGGGGTCAACAGCAAAGTACATTCTTGGCGATAGCGGTGGAACAAAAGGCATGGCTCTGAGTGAATCTGGTGGTGGACCAGGAACATATATTACAGGAGGCGGCACATCTGCAAAAGGATTTAAACATCAAGCGAAACCACAAAGCTAGTAGCATAACCATTTGATAATAGAAAACCTCACCAGGGTACATCATATTGTTGCCGAAAGGTTGTACCGGCACAGGCATTGGTTGAGGAATAAAAGGGGCAGTAGTATGTACAGTGGGTGAATATAACCCTCGCGAAACCTCTTGGAGATTGCAAGTTTGTATCTCTGTTATTAAAGCTTCTACTATGTTGATTCCATTCTTGATTCCCACGGTCATGATCTCGCTTATAGTTGTTATGATGTTGTCCGCCATTGCCCCTTCTATAAGAACCGCGTTGATGATGATGATCATTACCACCAAGTCCTCCTCTTGGTGACTCCTTGTGCCCATGATCTCTCGGTGATGGCTGCTCAGCGGCGTTTCCCGGTTTCCCAGATGTATTATGTGGAGCTTCCACCGCCGCATCCTGGCTCGTTGGTGGCGGCTGAGAAACCACCCCATTAGCTGTTACATTTGAACTAGAACTGCCACCGCCTCGTTTCATGGACTTCTGCTTCGCTGGCGCCACATGATTTGGAGTTGAAGTAGTAGTATTCACATTATTAGCACTTGCCTGCTTATGTGATGGAGACGAACTTCCTGTCACCTACATCATAACAAACATATACACACACACAAAACCAAAGTATATACCTGTCAACATATCTGATACAAAAGCTAAAATGTGAATACCAATAGCCAAATTCTTTCAACATGATATGAAACATCGTCAATGCACACCATATACTCATCTAACACCTTTTTATCAGGGTTGCTTTTTTTTTTTCTGCTTACGATGCTTCTTATAAATAAGTACTTAAAATGCAAGAATACTAGAAATATAATAACTTGTTGAAAAAATTCAATCAAATCACTTTATAAGATGTTTTAAGTTCAAATGTTAAAAATAATATTGCCCTAATATTAATTATATCTCTATTCTCGAATAAACACTTTGAAATATGCAGCTTCCTACATGCTTATCTAACTTTACCTTTTTTTCTTGGCCGTACATCAATCTATCTTTTTTTCCCTAAGATTAGCAAATCATGTGTATTTAATATGAACCCTCTCTTTAATTTACCTAAATATAAGCAACCCCAAACACCCCCTGACTTTCTGAAGATATAGCTAAATTTAGCTTCCAAATAAATAGTCCTAATTCGATAAACTAGAAACAAACAATTAGATGATTATCATATATAAATAAACAACAACTACCTGCAATGCAGGTGTTAACAAACCATCCGAAAGCGTCTTCAACGAGTCCGAAGAAGACGACTTAATAGCCGCTTTAGTCGACTCACCGAGAGCCGGCCAAGCCGTTCCCATAACCGGACTGACAACACCACTCTCCACATCTCCATTCACTTTCCTATTCCACACCGGCTTCTTCATATCCTCCGGTGAACTAACCACCGCCGTCTTAATCGGAGACAAATCATGCTCCTTAACTGGCGGCGCCGCCACCGGAGAAACCGGCTCAGGCTCTCCGGCGCCGCCTCGAACAACCTGATTCCACGGCGATGTAACCGTGACGTCACCAGATTGATCGGTATTTGCGGCCATAAGGTTTAATTAAAGTTTAAGTTGATAATTAATAAGCTTAATTTGATGATTATGAAATGATTAAGATGAAAATTGGAAATGTAAGGGTTAGGTTTCCAAAGATTAATTAGGGTTTGATGGATCAGTTAGGATCCGATCGTACACAAAAACAGCAGAGAAGCTGTGTTTGTTTAAGTTTGTTTGTTCACACACAAAACACACACCAGTAAATTTCTTAACGGAGCTTTTTCTTTCTTGTGTTTTCTCTCTCTTGGAAATTGGATGGTTTTTTGGGGCTTGAATTTACCTTTTTCTCCTTTTTTTTCCTATGGGTTGTTTGGGGATATGAGGGTAATTTGGGGATTTGATGATGTAAGAGTGGTTTTTGGACTTGCTTGATGTGCTTCTTACACTTTTCTTTTCTTTGGGAGAATATTTAGGGAGGTAGATAGATACAAGATCACATGTTTTTGGACATGTCCTTGGAGTTTGAGGCAATTTGTGTTTTGGTCCATGTATTGTGGTTTTGGCAAATCATGAGGTTTTTTAACTCTTGGATGGCATAAAAGTCCCTCACGGGTGAGGAGATGCATTTAAGTAGAGGTGGAAAGCGGGTCGGCGGCGGATACGGGCTAGCAGACGCGGGCTTAAAGCAGGCGACGGGCTAAGCAGGCGAGGCCAAAGCAGGCACATGTTATACAAATCGCAATAAAAGACCTAAAGCGCAGCGAAATAAATTCCTTAGCGTAATATCTTATTTATATTAAAAACTTAATTATATTATATAAAAATATTTCTTTAAAGCGATCGTAATGTTCTACAATTGAGAAAAAAAAAAAGTGTACAGTTAGTGCTCATTTAAGTTTTCAATGGGCTATATGTGCATGCATTCGAAAAAAAAATAGGAAATAAATGTACTTTAAATCTTTAAAATTTACCCATTTAAGCTATTTTTTCTTTTGGACACATTTGCCACCTCTAATTTTAAGTGCGGTGGTATTGGACAAAAACCTTTCTTCTTTTCGCGCTTTCTTTCCCATGACAACTAGGAATGGGTAAATCAAAAATTTTACTTTGAATTTTGGACCTCAACATCATGTTGCTCATGACGTTTCACGATTAGTATTGGAAATGAACAGATAATTGGTGGAATGTGCGGAACTACGTATTGGATCACTTTAGTGCATACGGCTACCTTGGTACAACTTTTCTTCAGTTGCTAGCTTTGCCTTCGACATCCCCTTATATATGGTTAAGGTAACGAATTCGAGCATGTCCAATTTCCATAGTGTGACGGACGGTGTGTACAAGGCCCGGGAACGGATTCACCGTCGTATGGCTGACTGGCGATTACTAGCGCTTTCGGCTTCATGCAAGCGAGTTGCAGCCTGCAATCCGTCTCTCTTGGAATTTGGATGGTTGTAGATTTGACTTAAATGTGGGGTAGTGGGGATATAAGGGTTATTTAGGGAGTTTGGGATTTGTTAGATGTGAGATTGGTTTTGGTTTTGGTCTTGGTAGATGTTGTTCTTACACTTTTCTTTCTTTTTCTTTTCTTTAAGGGAATAATTAGGGATGTAGATAGAAGTTCAATTGTTTGGACATGTCCTTGTAGTTTGAGTTAATTTTGTTTGGTCCAATGTATTGTTGTTTTGGGAAATCATTAGGCATTTCGTATACACTAGTGAGATTAATCAACTCACATGTTTCGTTTTAAGAAAAATATGTAAAGCGCATTGATCAGGATAACTTAGTAGTCTGCTTAGAAGAGTGTTAATCAAATTTATAAAATGTGACCACTTTCTTATACTTACTCGTATACTTGTTAGAGCTTGTTTGAGATCGCCAAACCGGTAATCCCGAAGATCTTAAATGATCTACTGTTATGAGCCTAGGCTTCGAACTAGGGCTTTTTTTCAACCAATATTATATAAGATATGAGGGATTTTTAGCGAAATGGTTCCCGATACACTCAATTGTAGTACGTGTCAAGAGAAATGTCCCGTTTGAGAACATATTTATCGAGCTACATCAAAACATGTCGAGCAACTTCTAGCAATACCAACAAAGGTATGCATGTAAATCCATCATGATCGATATTATGATAATATCGTTACCCCTGTCGTGTTAATAACATACTAATGTAATAACGTATAGGGATTTATTTCAGTGGCTAAAACTCATACACTCGACACATACCCAATACATCGCAAGAGTAAAACCCATCGCGTTTCACACAGGAAGAGGTTCCCAATCGACTGACAAGCAAGCCAAGCCTAGATGAATATATCTAGGCAAAGGTTGAACTAGGATCTTATCCCAAAGGGTCGTTATAACATACTACGCGTGTCATTACCTCATTGGCATAGAGGTAGTGTTGTGAATATCTCGTTGATACATGTCATCATGCATGAAACATTCCATACACGCGTATCCCGAGGATGCCATGCCACGTGTCATTCTTGTCTCTTCATTTGGATATCCACCCGTAGACCATCCTTAACCATTGGATCGCATTCATGGGTGGCACAAAACCCTAAATGCATCCCATAAATATCGGTCCATTTCACGAAATGGACCAAACAACAATCAAGTGAAGCTAATCAATCTTGCACATTTATGCACACTATAGTCGTATGTGAGTGTTACCCCGACTCTTGATCCTATCATACCTTAAGGTCCTTACTGAAGCATGGGAAAATTTGAATATCGATTATCCTCGCTCAAATCGCACCCATATATACCATACATAAACATGGTGAAATCAGTGTTATATGCAACATAACAAAGCCACTATTTTCATTTTCGTTACGGGAAGCGTTGTTTCACCAAAAACTTCTTTATTTTTGTCAAAAACACAAAAAAAATTTACGCGAAAATCCTCGTTTCGGGTTAAAATCGCGAGATCAAAACTATTTTCATTACAAAACACGAACACCTTCAACTTATAACATTTTCATAACAAAAACTTTCATCTCACCATCTTATCTCGGCAAAACTTTGTTTCCACATCAACAAAACTTTGTTTCTGACGTCGAATCACAAAATCAACAAGCAAAGTTACCACCACTCCAATCCGACAGCGTCTGCGGTCCGATCAATATTATCGATGTCGCGCATACATACGGTCGGGCAATTCTGACTCAAAACAATCACAACGTCATGTCACAATCAACACCAATGAGCACACTCTCATTCCAAGGAAGTCGTGTGTCACCACTATCAACACTTTCGACAAACATCACTAAGTGACAACTTTATAACACCACTTGTTGCGCGGTCATCCTCATGCTCACACCAAAGACCATGCGACAATGTGATAAGGATTTTAAACATACACTTTTAGGGGGTCATTTAAGCCTTAATCGACCACTTTTATATCCGTTCTTTGCTTAATTTCGCTCCTTTTCACTTTTAGGTCTCTTAGAAGCAAAATCTTTGGAATGAAGCACATTTGACGAAAAGGCGAATACATGAAGAAGATGGCAAAGTCAAGATTGAAGCCACTCAAGTTGCTCAAGCAGAAACTGGCGTCCCAATCAAGGCGGCGAATCCTATATAGAGACTTGATCAAAACATGCAGACGGATCGGTGGAATTTTGTTCGTATAACTCGACGACGTCGGGCTTTGAAGAAGAAGGCGTCACTCGACTTTTCATCTCAAGCGGCCCGGATCCGAATCAAGGCGGCGTCAGCGAAGGCGATGGTGTCACAACTCTAAGGTGGCCGTCCCATCGATGACTTGGCGAAGACGAAACCCAATAACGGCGGTGATGGCGTCCCATCAAAAGGTGATGTCGTCGCAAGTGTAAATCTATATATAAAATTCGATTTTTCTACATTTAAGGAGGTAGAATTTTGGAGAAAAAACCCTAATCGTTTGTAGTCCGATTTGGACAGTATCTTAGGGTCCCAAACCCTATTTTACACATCGAGATAAGTATTTTAATTCAAAGTATCATTATGTCTTCGATTGATTGTGTGTATGCTTGCTTGTTTACCATGTCTAGCTAAATTTCTTGTGTGTTTGCTTAGATCTATGAAACATAGTTATTAATTATTGTTAGGTTGTTTCTTATCTTAAGTGTAAATTGGCTTAGGAGTGCAACTAGGCATCATTCGTTGTGTTTAATGCTTGAGTATGCTTTGTGAAAGTGAGGCTTATAAATGAAATAGCTTAAGGGCTTGCGGATTTCGTATGCTAAACCCGAATGATAACCTCAAATAACTAGGGACTACGCATGCCCTATGACCTTAGGAATACAATGCATTAAGATAAGGTGTGACAATTCAACTGACCAATAAAAGATAACTAGGGAGTAATAGTATCTAGGTAAACACATTTTTAATCATCATATGAGCACACATCAAATAGACATAGCTACCCCTAGATAATTAGATAATTACACAAGTAGAAGTAATTGGTAGAAGTACCACCCCCAAACCAATTGCCCTGAGATTTTACCTTAGCTTTATAAAAAAAAACCTATAAAAGATAAAAAAGAATCACCCTCAACCCCACCTTCTCGTAATACATTTCTTGCTAGCATTCCTATTCCCATAAAGAACGATATCAATCCTTGAGGCTTACCCAATACTACACTACAACGATTAGGTTCACTGCCTAGGTGGTTGAAACACTTGCTCGAAGAAAAGGAAGTTACTTTGACCCCGAACGCGCTTCGTACGCACATCAAGTTTTTGGCGCCACTGCCGGGGAATAGAATAGCTAGTTAGATCTCTATCTCGTTTAGGTTCCCTTGCTTGATTCATATCAAGTAAGATTTTTTATCATTTTCATTAGCTTCCTTGTAGTCTATCCCCCTTCTTTGTGTTTGTGTTCGTGAAACCCTTTTCATTTGTCGTTATGGCAAGTGAAGTTGCATTTGAATCATTAACAAATGAGGAACAACTATATTTCATAAATAGAATTGCTTCTTATTGTTCTGATGAATTTGTGAGTTATCTTAGAGATATCCAAGAGGAGATAGGTGTAAAGTTAGAGGGCTTTGATGAATTTTGTGCATGTGTGGCTTCTATTCAAAAATCATTGTTAGGATCAACTCCTTTTAGTGCGATCATTTGGAAATTTTTTGAGAAAAGCTTCCTAAGCGTAACCCATAGTTTGAATACCCACGACAATCACCCACACCCATCCTTTTGAGGGTATTTACCCACCCAATTTAACTCTATATACAGGTTGTTTCTTCATCTATTCAAGACTATTTTAGACATTTTTTATTAGCATTGATGTTACAGTAATATGTGTAAGTTTCTTTCCGGTTAACTATGTTATTTCTTGCTTCTTGTTTCAATTCATTTTTAAATAAGTAAAAGAGGTTCAGATCTACTTACAAAGGTTCTTTAAGATGATTGTTTCTTGTTGGTTATTTGGCTTTGTTATTGGTGCATAAGTAATTCGAGAAGGCACTGTTATATTTTTTTATTATGTTTAGTGGTCAAATGCTTTTACCGGGCATAACAGGGAATTTTTTTTGTGCATCAATTAAGGTAGATTTGTTATTTGGTTGTTTGTAAAGGGTAACAAGTATGGCCGACTTTAATGATTCGTTTATGGATTTCTAATTGCTTCAACTACAATATCCTGCAATATTTTTGCACTTATATAATTGTCATTTAGAAGCGTGGTTCATTTTCACATAGTAATTTCCATAATTTACTGTTGGTCACACTCAAAAATTCTGTGTAAATAGGTTATTTATGTGGGGCGAAGATGTACTACATATTGCTTGTGTCAAATGCTTATCTTTAATCTCAATAATAAACTTGTTTTTTGTTTCTTTTTCCTGAACACAACAACTGAAAGGATTGGTAAAAATGTTGAAGGTAAAATATGATAAGGGAACTCACTAAGATGAGGATAGATAACTTAGGTGATGTTATGATGAGAATAAGTATGCCTATAAAATTTAGAGGCTTTGATATAACTATCATGATAATAGATAATGGTATATTTCATGGTGAGCCTATCAAATTTTATCACTTAAGCATACATTATCACCACTCATTATGCTATAAAAATCAGTGGCCATCTCATATTGTGACTTTGGATTGTATGATATGAAATTTGAAAAGTTTAATAGCTTTTTTGTTATAGATTGTAATATATTGTAAATTTTACTTATTTTCTATTTATAAAGATAACAATACCAATAAGTCACAATAACTATGTTATATTTCACTTCATTGTTTGCAGCCAGTGAGACTGTATCATGGATTTCATAAGCAACTTGAAGGACTTTGGTGGCTATAACAAGACTTGTATGAGGTACTTTTGATATATTATAGTGTTGCCTTAGAATTGAAAAAGTAAAAATAGTCAATCTGTATTCATCTCCAAGTTTAATGTATTTTATTTGTTATATTGTTTAAATTGTTAAGCTATTAACTATAAGGTATAAAATGCTATATTCTAATCTACATGTATAGTTTATAAGCTGAATTTAAGATTGGTTTTGCATATTTACTAAGTTATTGTGCTTGACAAAAAGTGCTAAACTTTGTTATTTATTTGTTTTAGTTTGTATGATGGTATGTGGTATACCATGTAACTCATATATCTCATGGTGCATAGCCTTCCAAACATATTACGTATGTTGACTATGTTCTATTTCAATTAGGGACTAAGTGTGATTTTAAACTTTGTTTTGCTTGTTATTGCAAGTACCAGCTAATGATATGGGCTATGTACATTCTACAGTCTCATAGTTTACCAATAGTTATATTCTAAGGGAAATACCCAATGTTGTTATTCTCTGGTTACCCAAAATACGATGAATTTCAATACTTGATATTAAAATTTAGGCAATATGATCAGGTGAAGAATGACCTTTCATGAAATTCTAATCTTCTTATATAACTTGAATTCATGTTCATACGCTGTAATTAAAAGAAGAGGAAGAAACAACACAAACTGCAAATGACTTAATTTATCGGGTGTATGTCGTAAGAAACAAAGCACGGTTACTGTACGGAAGTATTTAATAATTTTCATTAACAATGTATATACATAGGTTGACACGACAAACAAACAAGCAAAGGGAATAACATAAGCTTTTTGCAGATCTTGAACATGATTGCAACCTGTAAGCATAATGATTTGATTGCTTGTCCGATTAGCATTAATTTTATCCCAGTATTATAAATAGAAAGGTTCATGCGAATGACTTAATTTATCGGGTGTATGTCGTAAGAAACAAAGCACGGTTACTGTACGGAAGTATTTAATAATTTTCATTAACAATGTATATACATAGGTTGACATGACAAACAAATAAGCCAAGGGAATAACATAAGCTTTTTGCAGATCTTGAACATGATTGCAACCTGTAAGCATAATGATTTGATTGCTTGTCCGATTAGCATTAATTTTATCCCAGTATTATAAATAGAAAGGTTCATGCGGGTTTCATGTATTTGAACAATCTGGATTACGGCCTACAGAATCATGTGATTAATCATGGCTATTAATCGCACGTCCGCACTTCGGTTCAGGTATTATAGGCTGCAATAGGTTATGGGTGGTACTGATTTTTAAAATTGTATTGGGTTTCTTTGTGGAAATTAATTAAAATTGTTACTATATGGTGTTTTATAGGTTGAATTATCAAAAAGGTCATGGAGGAGCCGGAACAAGAAAGTAGAAAATGGTATAAAGCTTTTCATGAAACTAAGTGAAAACTAGAGAACACCTTATGGTAAAAACTCTCACATGTTGGATATGAAAGAGACCGAAGCAAATGTTGCAGCTATCCCATGTAAAATTCTTGTTGCATTTGATACATTTTGTGTTTGATACCTCTTAGTTATAATTGGTACAATTGGGTGATTTTGATACACTTTTAATGCCTTAATATGAGATATGGGTATTTATATCATTATTAAAATTGTGATTGATTTGTGCATTCAGAATGTTTTGTACTATTATGACGGGTTTTTATTTGGTTGGAAACTATTGCAATTTTTTTGGTTGTTACAAATTTGTGGCAATGAAAATTTCCATGGAGCATTTATGCAATGGTAGCAATTTGATGGAAATCTGTTGCAAATGATCTATTGCAACGGATTGGAACAGATTTCTACCCTTACATTACCCAGTTTTGTTGTAGTGATGGTTTACCCATAAAACCGTTGTCAATTTAGTCACGAATTTACTCACGAAATATTAATAAAAAGTAGGTCATTGTTACCCATGGCTCTTACACACGAAAAATAGGTGGGGAAGTTTACCCACGTATTGTTGTGGGAATATTGTGGGAAAGTTACCCGCATATTATGTGTCTACTTTTACACACGAAATAACATTGTGGGTAATGTTACACACAAATTACCCACGGGTATATCTATGGGTATTCTCGTGGTGAGTTAAAAAAATCCCAGAAAACTTCACCCATGAACGCACCTCAATCACCCACCTAAAATCGTGCGGGTAAATTTACCCACAAAGTGTAAATGGCGTGGGCAAACAATTAGCCTCGAAGGTTTTACCCATCTTCATATGGTCATGGGTAGTGCGTGGGTATTACCCAATTACCCACGAAAATATGGCTTTTACCCACAAATTCTGTCCGTGGCTATTCACCCGAATTCTTGTAGTGCAAACACCACTAGAGAATGTAGGTTTAGATGCTTGTTGTCATGACCTCTCTCTTAGTCCTAGGGAAGTTCCTAATTTTTATGAACCGGAGCCTCAACCAAAAACCTTACCCAAATTTTCGTCTTTAGATGTGAATCTAGGAATTGAATTAGGCCCCAATCCACCTATCAAAATAAATAGTCCGGGTAGTTGCTTGATAAAGGTAGTAGACTCTAGGCCATGTAGAGTGGAAGCTAATGGACCTTACACACTTACATCACCCATTTATGGTTGATAACAAGAAACATTATGGGTTTAAACCGGGTTTATTAGGTCAAGATGGATCTTAACTAAGAATCTCTTGAAGTTGATAGATGATGATCCATTTCTAGGAGAAAACTTTATTCACCCACTACACCAATAGAATTAGGTAAGGTTACAATGAATGGAGCACACCCTTTGAGCATATAAATCACCATCACCTCTCTTGGCGTGAAAATTTACGCCCTAAGGGTGTGTATACGCTACTATCACCCGCACTTAAGCTTAAGTGTAGGGAAAACTTCCCCTTTATCCGTTAAATAAGGGTAAAGTCAAGCTCGTGACTCGAACAAAAACAAGCGCTTCTTGGGAGGCAACCCATGTTTATTTGTTTGAATGTTTGTGTGTTTATATATCTTTTTCATTATTGTTTATTCTCATGTTAGACTTTGTGAAAATGATTTATTTTGTCTTTAACCTCGTCTTAATTACATATAAAGGTATTTTACAAAAAGATAAGTGTAGGGAAGATCACATACGTTTTTGAAGAACATGAATATGAGATTAACAATAATTGAAATTGTATATATATGTGTGTTTGTTAGAGTCAAATGCTTGTATCAAGTCATGATAAGGTTTTAAAAGGTACCATTTTGAGGGGTCGTTTAAACCCTTATTTGATCACTTTTGTATCCGTTATTGCTTAATATCGTTCCTTTTCACTTTTTAGGTCTCTTGAAGGCAAAATGCTGGAATGACACTTATTTGGACGAAAAGGCGAATATATGAAGAAAATGGCCAAAGTCGAATCGAGACACTCAAAGGCTGGAAAGCGCGACGACGTCGGTGTTAGTGCGGCGCCGTCGGAGGATTTTGTGACGATCGGTGGCAAAAACCCTATTTTCAAGTGACGACGTCGGGCTTTAAAGAGTAGGCCGTTGCTACTCGGGACGGCCTAGATGCAACCCACACGTCGAGAAGGCGAAGAGACGGCGTCACAAACATAAGGTGCCCGCCGCAAGGTTAACGTGGCCAAGCGAAACCCTAATGCGGCGACACGGCGCGTCCACGAAACATAAGGTGGCCGTCGCATATGTAATCTTATATATAGAATCCGAATTTTTCGTTTTAGAGAGTCTTTTGGAGTAAAACCTAAAACCCGAACCTAAGGTGTCTTGTACAAGTATTTTAGGGTTTTAAACCCTATCTTACATCAAGATAAGTATTTACTTCATTAATTCAATTATGTCTTTGATTATTTGTGTGTATGCTTGCATGTTCTCCATGTCAAGCTAATTTATTTGTGTGTTTGCTTAGGAAGTATGAAACTTAATTATTGAATATTGATTTGTTGTTTCTTATCTTAGTTGATCAATGATCTAGTAATGCGATAGGTCATTCGTTGTGTACTTAATGCTTGATTCATCTTTGTGAACCTTAGAATATGATTACACGAGTAGTTGTAGGCTAAATTATCAAAGAGTGCCTTAGAGTAAGAGTTTATCATCCCTAGTGGGTTTTGTAGGCGAGACCCTTTGGTAAGTTCAAAGAGTTGGGAGAAAGACACCCTACAACTTTAGACACTGTATGACTAAGAATAAGGGCGTGACAACTCAACCATCAATAGGAGATAATTAAGGAGTAGTACAACCTAAGTAAACACATCTTTAAACTATCATACGAGCACACATTAATTAGACATAGACTCCCACAACCTTAGTTTAGATAATTAGATAATAGTAGATTAATCGGTGAAATACCAACCCCCAATCCAATACCAGAGATTCGTACCTTTCCATTTCATAAAATATAAAAATACAAAAATAATCTTCCTAAACCTTAACCTTAGCGTAGTAACTTCTTACTAGCATTCCTATTCCCTAGAGAGCGATATCAATACCGTGGCTTACCTAATTACTACACTACAACGATTAGGTTCCTTGCTGAGGGTGTTATAAAACTTGCTCGAAGAAAAGGAAGTTTCCTTGACCCCGAACGGCGCGTGTGGCGTTATCAAGTTTTGGGCGCATTGCGGAATAGAATAGCTAGTTAGTAGTCCACCTCGTTTAGGTTCTTTGCTTGATTCCTATCAAGTAAATTTTTTCTCATTATTAGCTTTCTCTTAGTCTATCCCCTTCTTCGTGACCTTTGTTCGTAACACCCATCACTTTTCATCATGGAGGATGATAACCAACCACCACTCATCAACCCACCGCCAAATGACCCGCCAAGGCCCATACTCTTGGTGAATACTCAAGACCAAGCCACCTAGGCTATAGGAACACCATTGAGCTTCCGACCAAGCCCGAACTACGGCCTGCGATCCGGCGCCCATCCGGTTGGTGCAAAGCGGATGTGCATTCCATGGACTTCGTTAGAAGATCCAAATCGACATCGAGGATTTCCTCAAATTGTAGATTTCATCGACCTTGATGCTACTACTGGGAGATCACGCTGCGTCTCTTCGATTCTCTACGGGACCAAGCTAGTAATTGGCTTGAGCGACTTCCACCGGCTCCATCTCAAGTTGGGATGATCTTATCTCTCGCTTCCTTGCTCAATTTTTCCCAACGGGAGAACCACTAAACTTAGGCGAGACATCTTGGCGTTCAATGACTCAAGGTGAGTCTCTTTACAAAGCATGGACTCGATTTAAGGAACTACTCCGTGAGACTTCCACACCATGGCATTGATCTTTGGCTTCAAATCCAAATCTTCTATGATCATACCTATTTCATCACTCGACGATCCATTGATCGAGCCGGTGGAAGGCTGGTGACTTTAACGCAGAAATCATGGGATATTATAGAGGGCTTGCGATCAAAGCTACGAAGATTGGGTGAATCTCAAAACTCCGATTAACGTGGTTAATGCCATATCGCTCCTTACGAATCCTCCGATACACTCGAAGAGCAATTGAGTGCCATCGAGAGGAATTGATTATCTTATGGAAAGGCGAAAAGAGCCCCGTACAAATTCCTCGAGGTCGTCAAATCCGCTAACTCCACTGACGGCTCCACACCTTTTCGGGTCCCAGTCGCGAGCAAAACCCAAGTTCGAAGGCGCTGCGTTCTACTTACAATACCACTTTCACCAAGCTTCAAGGATCAAATGAGGAGTACATGGCGCTCATACGAGAGATTAGCCGTTGAAGAGGAGGTTTATAGGCGAGAGAGGAAATGCAAGCAAAATGAAAGAAATGATGAATTTGGTAATTGAATTACAAAACAAAGGTTCAGAAAAGTGCTCGTGAAGCAACGATTGCCCTCCACTTCATTTGTAAACGCGTTTCCATTATGCACGAATGCAAGGGTGAGATGTGGAACCGAGGAAAGCACGAAGGAGGTCATGCCTAATGATGAACCGAGACCATTGAGTACTACCTTAAGCACGAAATTAACAAGAAAACCATTGCAAACCAAGTAAACAACTTTAGGTACAATGAAGTTCTTAGGAAGCTCTTGAAGGAAAATGACGGAAGAAGAATCGAAGCCTTACCTATGGAACCTCTGTATGAGTTGGTTATAAAAAACCGTTAACAAGAAAAGCGAGACACCACGAGAATTTCGTGATACCGGTTAGCATCGGTGACATGGATAATATAAATGCCTTGGCGATCAAGGGACCGATGTGAACATAATGCCATTGTCAATCTATAATAAGTTAACTAAGGAGAAACCGGCCAAGACCAGGCCTTAGACTTTCCTTAGCTAATCATACTTATGTCCACCCCGTAGGAATCGGCATTGATGTTCTAATTGAGGTAGCCAACATCGTTTATCCGGTGGATTTCGTGATCATTGATGTTGAGGAAGATAAGCGTACCCTCATTCTTGGGACGCCGTTCTGGCCACCGCCAAGGCAACCATCAAATCACGGAGAAGGCATCATGATACTCAGCGGGAAGGTGCGCTAGGATACCCATCATCCCAAGATATCCTCTTAAGATCATGGAAATGATTACGGGTGGAAATCGAAAGCCCGGGCAACAATGTTAAGAAGAAGATGAATGAGGCGGGAAAAAGGGCTTAGAGACTTTATGGTTCAAGGATTGTATGCGACGTTGTGGAAACCCGATAAAAGTTATCAACAATCCCCCTCGATACCTAAGGCAAAAGGACCCTAAGGAATTTCAAAAGGGAGAAAAAGTGCTATTGTATAGATCTCGGATAAGGGCATTACGAGGAAGAAACAAACCAAGATGGTTTGGGCCTTTCCTGATTAAGGAGGCCAATTTAAATGATAAAACCGTCACCATAATTGGCGGCGTTGGCAAGGAATCCACGGTAGCATACAACGCCTACACCCTTTCGATGACGGGAAAACAAAGGGTCAAGAGGGCGGTAGTGAGGCAGCGCGAGAGCACGACTATGAGTCTAGCTACAAGACTCTTAAATAAAGAAAAGCGCCGTGGGAGGCAACCCATGCTTAATTGTTTGCTTGTTAGTGTCATATATCTTTTATTAATTGTTTATCCTCATGTTTAAATTTGTAAAATGCTTTATTTTGTTTTAACCTCGTCTTAATTGCATATAAAGGTATTTTACATAAGGGATAAGTGTGGAGGATTACACACGTTTTCAAAAGAAACGTAAACATGAGAATAACAATTAACTAAAAGATATTTATGTTTGTTTGTTCGAGTCAAATGCTTGTATCGAGTCATAATGAATGTTTTTTGAGAAATTTTCCAGTTCTAAAGATGTAAATTTTCGAAAATCATGAGACCGCTTTTTGTCGGGATAACTTTGGCGTCCGAAGGAGTAAAACATCGATTATTTTTTCTCGTTTTCGAGCTACTTATAAATTTTGGAATTTTCGGTCTTAATTTTCTTAGAAATTACGTAAACATCCATTCCACAAGCATTATATCCTAGTTTAAATCGAGTCTTATATATATTATTACCGCAGATTTTACGCAAAGGTTTCGTTTGTTTTCTTCAAGTGTGCGAGTTTAGTTTGTAGAAGAAGTTACATAAGATTGGAAGGAGCTTTTCACTAATAATTCTTCTTGAAAAGGATTTAACCACCACTTTACGGATCCTACCAAGCTAATCGGGGAGTATTAGTTTCTTCGTTTTTGATTACCTTCTTTATCATAACTTTGATACTTTCGGGAACATTGGGGACAATGTTCGGTTTAAATGTAGGGAGGGAAAATAAAGCAGGAACTTTGAAACTATGCTTATCCTTGATTATTTGCTTTAATCAATTGCATTTGCGTAATAAACCATGAGAAAATGTCGGTTAGGGTAATTTGGCACCAAATTTGAAATTTTCATGACATATAGGAGTGGGCCATTAGTCTTAACAAAAGCGTCTCATGGATAGGAAGTTGCATGACTAGCACAAAACCCTTTACTACCCAAATTCCACCCAAATGTGAGGATCGCCCTTAGATTAGTAGGAATTAAAGCATTCATCTTCAATGCTTAGAGTGTGAGCTCGGTAGTATATTAGATTCTAGAACTTGTTTTGTGATGCATTCGAGATCGCAAGTGAGGCTACACTTGTGTAGTTAGGAATAACTAAATGATAAGAGGCATTAGGATAACCCTTGTTTGATACCGTAATATAATTACTTCTTCCATATCGGTTGAGTAATTCCCCACACCCTGCGTTGTACTCATCGTTAGTACACGATACCCCTAGTTAACCCTGAGCCTATCCTTTTCGCGGTTCTCGTGATGTTTCGGTTTTCGGAATATCAATGAAAACATTGTTTACACCCCACCCCAAATATACACCCAAATCGCCTTAGCCTACCCCTTATGCACTCACTTTTAGTGCAAATGTTTGTTATCACCCTAAACCCTTAGTTCAATTATCTAGTTGCTTGCATAAGTTGCTAAGTCGAGTCATATCCTTTGTATCTGCTTTGGGACGATTGGGATTCATGGGAAAAGTTAAAGTTTATGAAATGACGGAAGGGGCGTTAAATTCAAATTCCCTTTGTTTGCGTAATAATGTACCCCAAGTGTTTTGATCTTTTCAATTCGGTCAAATTAGTGTTAGAATAATAAAACTCAAGTGTAGGGATGTGCCTATAAATCCCTATCATTTGATGTTACCATAGAGGATGGTAGAGTAAAAAAAAAAAAAAAAAAAAAAAAAAAAAAAAAAAAAATCGAAAAAAATAGAAAAAGAAAAAAAAAAAATAGAGTGTAAAAAAAAAAAAGCAGGCTACCATCCTACATCTATCCTTTAAATTTATGTTTGTTTATTTCCGTTGCCTAGAGTTTTAGAGTGTCGAGTCTTGGCTTAGCAACGCCATTCTTCGTATGCATTTAACATAGAGATTTTTTACTTGCCACCACTAAATAGCCTATCCCACCAAACCCTTGTTTCCCTACCGTAAGCCTAACGTTACAACCCTTTAAAAGACCTCTTTGATAGTCTTTCCTAGGTGCTTACGCCAAAGCGATGGAGGTTTGATCTATTCTCAAGCCTATGGTAATCTATGTACTAGGACCGGTTAATGAGTGTTTATCTTCCATTTCCTATTTGTTATATTTCATATATACACCGAGAGAGATGCGAGTACCCAAACACCCCATGTGAGGTGCTAGTATGTAATTCCGTGCTTGTTATGACTTTTATGGGCTTATATGTGTTGTGGACCGTTTGAATTAATGCTTCATGACCCCTAACTTATAAATTAATTGGCTAAAAGCACATTTGCTTGAGGACAAGCAAATAACAAGTGTAGGGATATTTGATAAGGTTTTAAAGGTACCATTTTGAGGGGTCGTTTAAGCCCTTATTTGATCACTTTTGTATCCGTTATTGCTTAATATCGTTCCTTTTCACTTTTAGGTCTCTTGAAGGCAAAATCTTTGGAATGGCACTTATTTGGACGAAAAGGCGGCGAATATATGAAGAAAATGGCCAAAGTCGAATCGAGACACTCAAAGGCTGCTTTGAAATGTAAGGCGGCGGCGTCGGTGTTAATTGCGCGCCGTCGAGGATTTTGTGACGATACAAGTGGCAAAACCCTATTTTCAAGTGACAACGTCGGGCTTTAAAAGAGTGAGCCGTTGCTACTCGGACGGCCTAGATGCAACCAGCACGACGTCGAAGTCGAAGAGGACGGCGTCACGGACATAAGGTGACGCCGTCGCAAGGTTAACGTGGCCAAGCGAAACCCTAATGGCGGCGACACGGCGGCCACGAAACATAAGGTGGCCGCCACATATGTAATCTTATATATAGAATCCGAATTTTTTAGTTTTAGAGAGTCTTTTGGAGTAAAACCTAAAACCGAACCTAAGGTGTCTTGTACGGTATTTTAGGGTTTTAAACCCTATCTTACATCAAGATAAGTATTTACTTCATTAATTCAATTATGACTTTGATTATTTGTGTGTATGCTTGCATGTTCTCCATGTCCGCTAATTTATTTGTGTGTTTGCTTAGGAAGTATGAAACTTAATTATTGAATATTGATTGGTTGTTTCTTATCTTAGTTGATCAATGATCTAGTAATGCGATAGGTCATTCGTTGTGTACTTAATGCTTGATTCATCTTTGTGAACCTTAGAATATGATTACGAGTAGTTGTAGGCTAAATTATCCAAGAGTGCCTTAGACTAAGAGTTTATCATCCCTAGTGGGTTTTGTAGACGAGACCCTTTGGTAAGTTCAAAGAGTTGGGAGAAACGCATACCCACAACTTTAGACACACAGCGCAACTAAGAATAAGGACGTGACAACTCAACCATCAATAGGAGATAATTAAGGAGTAGTACAACCTAAGTAAACACATCTTTAAACTATCATACGAGCACACATTAATTAGACATAGACTCCCACAACCTTAGTTTAGATAATTAGATAATAGTAGATTAATCGGTAAAAATACCAACCCCCCAAATCCAATACTCGAGATTCGTACCTTTCCATTTCATAAAATATAAAAATACAAAAATAATCTTCCTCAACCTTAACCTTAGCGTAGTAACTTCTTACTAGCATTCCTATTCCCTAGAGAGCGATATCAATACCCGTGCTTACCCTAATTACTACACTACAACGATTAGGTTCACTTTGCTTAGGGTGTTATAAAACTTGCTCAAGAAAAGGAAGTTTCCTTGACCCGAACCACGCTGTGTAGCGTTATCAAGTCATAATGGATGTTTTGCGAGAATTTTCCGGTTTTAATGATGTAATTTTCGAACTTTTCGGAAAATATACCGGACCCTTTATGTCGAGACAACTTTGTCAGATTAAAGCGGCGTCGTCGTCAGGCTATGTAGAAACAGAATGCTCAAGTTTCGTTTTCTGTCTAACTTGTGATTTTTGGAAACTTCCAATCCTTAATTTTCTAGAAAAACTGCAAACATCCATTCCACAAGGATTATATCTTATTTGCTTTGTTTCTAAGTCTGGAATTACATCTTGTTGTGATTTTTCTTTGTTCGGTTTGATGCTTTGAACAAGAAGAAGAAACACACATTGGATGAAGCTTATTACTTATGCATTCTTCTTGGAAGAGTATCTAACCGCAACTTCACACATATCCTACCGAGCTAATCAAGGGAGTACTAGTTTCTTTTCCTCACTTACCTTCCTTTATCATAACTTTGATGCTTTGGGAACATTGGGGACAATGTTCGAGTTTAAATGTAGGAGAGAGAATAAACGGAACTTATAAATTATTCACTCACTTGATCATTTGTCTTGTCCTTGGCAATTTGTGTAATAAATTATGAGAAATATTTGTTAGGGCAATTTTAGCACCAAATTTAAATTTTTTTATGACATGTACGAGCTAAACTTTAGTCTTAATAAAGCGTATCATGGATAGGAGTTATATGACTAGCACAAAAACCGTTTACCACTCAAATTCCACCCCAAAAATGTGAGGTTCACCCCTAGATCTTTAGGAATAAAAGCCGTCACCTTTAATACTTAGAGAGTGTAAGGTAGTATAATAGATTCTAGAACTTGTTTTGTGATGCATTCGAGATCGCTAGTGAGACTACACTTGTGTTGTTAGGAATAACTAAGATAAGAGGCATTAGGATAACCCTTGTTTGAAACCACGTATATAATTATTTCTTCCACATCGATTAGGATAATACCCACACCCTTGCGATGTACTCATCTTTAGTACACGATACCCCTAGTTAACCCCTCGAGCCTATCCTTTTCGCGGTTCTCGTGATGTTTCGTTTTGAATATCAATGAAGAGCATTGTTTACAATCCGCCCCAAATGTACACCCAAATCGCCTTTAGCCTACCTTGTATGCATTCACCTTTAGTGCATTATTGTTATCATTACTAAACCCTTAGTTCAAATATCTTGTTACTTACATGGTTGCTAAGTCGAGTCATATCTTTTGTACACAGTTTTAGGATGATTGGGACTCATGGGTAAAAGTAATATTTTATGAAGTAACGGGAAAGAACGTTAAATTCAAATTCCCTTTGTCACGTAATTAAATACTCCAAGTGTTTTGATCTTTTCTAAATCGTGTCAGCTAGTGTTGACAAATAAAAACTCAAGTGTAGGGATGCTCCTATAAATCCCTTTATATTTTGATGTTATCGTGAGAGGATGGTAGAGTAAAATGTATGCAAAAAAAAAAAAAAAATCAAAAAGCAGTGTTATAAAAATTAAAAATGAAGAAAAAACATGGCACTACCATCCTAAATCTATCTTTATGTTTATGTCTTTAAATTTATGTTTGTTTGTTTCAAGTTATCTAGAGTTAGTGAGTCAAGTCTTGGCTTAGCAACGCCACGCTTTTCATGCTTGTAACATAAGATTTTTGACTTGCCACCACTAAATTCACCTATCCAACAAAACCCTTTGTTTCCCTACCGTAAGCCTAACGTTACAACCCTTGCAAAGACCTCTTAGATAATTGTTCCTAGGTGTTTACGCCAAAGCGGTGGAGGTTTGATCTAGTCTCAAGCCTATGGTAATCTATGTACTATGTCAGGTAATGAGTGTTTATCTTCCATTTATTATATTTCATATAACCCCGAGAGATGAGAGAATCCAAAAACCCCTTGTGAGGTGCTAGTATATAATTTCCGTGCTTGTTATGACTATTTCGGTGCTTTTACTTGTTATGAATTATTCTAAACCCATGCTTCATGCTCCCTAACTTATAAATTGATTGTCCAAAAGCAAATTTGCTTGAGGACAAGCAAATACCAAGTGTATGGATATTTGATAAGGATTTAAAACGTACACTTTTAGGGGTTCATTTAAGCTCTTAATCGACCACTTTTATATCCGTTACTGCTTAATTTTGTTCCTCTTCACTTTTTAGGTCTCTTAGAAGCAAAATCTTGGAATGAAGCACATTTGGACGAAAAGGAGCGAATACATGAAGAAAATGGCAAAGTCAAGATCGAAGCCACTCAAGTTGCTCAAGCAGAACGACGGCGTCCCAATCAAAGCGGCCGTCCCTATATAGAGACTTGATCAAAACATGCACCGACGGCTAAGTGGAATTTTGTTCGTATAACTGATGGTCGGGCTTTGAAGAAGAAAGGCGCCACTCAAACTTTTCATCTCGCATCGCCCGGATCGGAATCAAGACAACGTCCCAATCGAAGATCGACGGCGTCACAACTCTAGGTGGCGCCGTCCCATCGATGGCCGGGCCAAGACGAAACCCTAATGACGCGTGACGGCCCCATCAAAAGGTGATGTCGCCGCAAGTGTAAATCTATATATAGAATTCGATTTTCTACATTTAAGGAGGTGACTTTTGGAGAAAAACCCTAATCGCTTGTAGTCCGATTTGGACAGTATCTTAGGGTCCCGAACCCTATTTTACACATCGAGATAAGTATTTTAATTCAAAGTATCATTATGTCTTCGATTGATTGTGTGTATGCTTGCTTGTTTACCATGTCTAGCTAAATTTCTTGTGTGTTTGCTTAGATCTATGAAACCTAGTTATTAATTATTGTTAGGTTGTTTCTTATCTTAATTGTAAATTGGCTTAGGAGTGCAACTAGGCATCATTCGTTGTGTTTAATGCTTGAGTATGCTTTGTGAAAGTGAGGCTTATGAATGAAATAGCTTAAGGGCTTGCGGATTTCGTATGCTAAACCCGAAGGATAACCTCAAAGAACTAGGGACTACGCATGCCCTATGACCTTAGGAATACAATGCGTTGAGATAAGGTGTGACAATTCAACTGACCAGTAAAAGATAACTAGGAGTAATAGTATCTAGGTAAACACATTTTTAATCATCATACGAGCACACATCAAATAGACATAGCTACCCCTAGATAATTAGATATTTAGATAATTACACAAGTAGAAGTAATCGGTGAAGTACCACCCCAAACTAATTGCCACGAGATTTTACCTTAGCTTTATAAAAAACCTATAAAAGATAAAAAGAATCACCTCAACCCCACCTGATAACATCAAATTGTCCTGATATTCTAAGCGTTAATTTCCCCCTTTATCATCACATTATGAGTAAAAGGCTAGTGAAAACATCCTTATTCCTTATTATTCATTTCAGGATCTATTTTATGCAAGGAAGCGGTAAATGGACATTTCCAAGGCCAAAGGATGACTTTTCTCTCAACTACGGCGTAACCAAGTGATGAAGTTACGCCGTAATAATGATCATGAAGAATACGGCGTAACAATGGAGTATAATTACGCCGTAACAAGACTACTGAACATGAAGCAACCAACTTTACAGTGGATACGGCGTAACCCTCAGCTCAGGTTACGCCGTAATAACGGATAAGCATCAATTTTACAAAGGATACGGCGTAACCCTCAGCTCAGGTTACGCCGTAACATAAGATAAGCATTTGATTTACAAAGACTACGGCGTAACTCTCAGCTAAGGTTACGCCGTAACCATGGATAAGTACAAGATTTTGAAGAGTTACGGCGTAACTAATTAATAAATGTTACGCCGTAACTGGTATCCGAGCCTATAAATAGACGAAGTTTTCATCAGTTATAGGCATCTCTCCTTTCCCAAACCTTCTAGGGTTTGGGGAGATCAAACACAGAAGAAGAATCATGGTTTAGGAGCATGAATAACGAAGTTCTCGTCTACGATTTCCGTTGTATTTGAGTTTGAATTCCTTTTATATTTTTCTAGGATTTATACTATGAATTCATGTTATTAATTTAAGTTTGCATTTATGTTATTGATCTTCTCTTTATTTCTTTATAGACATTTACTAGTCTTATCATAGATCGCTAGTCTTGGTAATATTATAAGCTTGTTAGTATCTAAAGGGCTGGGAGAATTGACCAACTGACCTCAGTCTAATAGGTTGCGAAGTATGGAAGGAATTGGCCATAGTACAACCACTCTTCGTGTGCGAACTGACCAAATGATCACCTATCAAGTGGAGGTATTTAAGAGGTTAGGGGAAATCTAAGTTCCTAACGGTCGGGTTTCCATAGACTAGATCTAGTATATTTGGCCCTTATTAGGTTGCCGAATGATCTCGGGTGACCTGTTCATCTTGGTGAGGAATCTAAGAACCATAGGCCATGACGAATTGACCAAAGGAGTCTGGCGATAATTAACCACTATATTGAACCTTCATATCGAGAATCAATTCGTATTTGCATTCTTTATTAAGCTTTGCTTTTCTATCTCTTTATCCTAAATTCTTGTATCTGTGTGATTGGAATAATTATATCATATCAATGGATTATCAAAATCATATCATTTCTAATCATCTTAGTTCTTTCAAGGTCACAGCTCTCTTGGGACGATACTCGGATTTACCTAAGGCTTTACTTCATCTGATCGGGTTCTCTGCCTGTTAGTATGTGTTTATCCTAAGTTGTCTAAGTTTTATAAATATTAAAAGCAGGATGAAATAGCACATCAGCTTTTTGGCGCCGCTGCCGGGGAGCAGTTAATGGAAGATCTAAGGTATGATCTATCATATTTACCTAAATAAGAGATGTGAGCACTTCCAAACCAAGGTACGTATCTCAATCTCTCGTATTGCAATTTTCCACATTTATTCTTCGAAGCTATTAGTTACGGCGTAACCTCTATTAAGAGTTACGACGTAACCATTAAATAATAATAAAATTTTAATAATTAAAAATTTAGTTACGGCGTAACTCTTTCCCTAATTACGCCGTAACATCCTGGCGGTATAAAACCCTTATTCGGATGAAAAACTAGGTTTTTACCAAAACACACAACTTTTCACCGCCCACTTCAATAGTAAATATTTTCCCAAAACTTTTCGTGGAGAATCTCTTCATTCCTCAATCAAGCAATGGTGGTAAGATCTATCACTACTCTTTTGATTCGTTTCTATCGATTATTCAATTAGGGTTTATATTTTAATATTTTGGGGATCTTGCTTATTTATCTATTTTATTGCTATTGGCTTGATTAATTAAAGATTATGATGAATTCCCATGTTGTTTTGATTCGTGTCATATCATTATGGGTTGTTTGGGATGTTTTGACTTAGTTTAAATGGGTTTTGGGTCAAACACAAACCTAATGGTTTAGGCGCGGTCCCTCAGCACTAATAGGTTAAAAATTGATGATTCTTTTTACCACTTGGATAAAATTGATGGTTACGGCGTAATCTATTGCTAATCGTAACCATATGTTGTGCTGAGTTTCTGGGGAAGGTTACGGCGTAACCTGTGGGTTATGTTACGCCGTAACCACATGTGTAGTATAATTACGGCGTAACCTGTAATGTTGGTTACGCCGTAACTAGTCATCAGTAGGCTCGATTCCTAACTTTTATCTATTTTCTTTTCAGACGAAAACCCCATTCCCAACCCCGTTGAGTGGGTTAGGTTTTTGGCATTTGAAGATGAAGGAATTAGGCAACTATGCCGGGATGATTACTTGATGTTGACAAGAAAGGATATTAATCAGCCCGAAGCTCTGGACTTCGAGGCGTTTGATGGGATTGACAACGGGTCTGCTGGGAGGAAGCTAAGAAAATTCTGCAAAATCAAGTTTACGTGCTCGCAAGGTTCATTTACTTGCAATGCTTGGTTGAGGCTCTTTCGGATTACCGAGCTAATTATTCCAGAATACGTTCGAGAGTTTCTAGCGTCAGTTGAGTTCAAGAGTGAAATTGACAATGATGATCAGGCTTCATTGTATTTTCAGCTAGGGGGAGTGAGAAGGCAGTTAACTTTGAATGAGTTTATCGTGAGAATGGGTTTGTATACACGGGACGAGTTGGATTCTGAAGTCTTTGAGGAGTTTTACAAGACTTTTTAGAGGCATAGGCCCGAAGACTATGATCCCACCACCTACTTCAACCGCATTTCTGTTGTGCCTGGGTACAACTCGAGGCACCCACCTACTTACACCTTGGTAAGGACCCCTATTCGCCGACTAGTGCACCGACTCATTGCTTGTTCTATAAGCGCAAGACATTCGGCGAAAGAAAAAATGACCATGGATGACCTATACCTCTTAAATGGGATGGACGGGGGCAATCACATTGATGTTCCCCATTATTTGGCGAGGTTTAATTTATGGGTAATGGAGCAAAGGGTTTTACCGGGAAGAGTCCGATTCAAGGGGCTCACTTTATTGGTAGGTTGGCTAGGAGTTATGGGTTGATGTCTGAGGAGGCTTTGGCTTGGGTAACCCGTGGGAAGGAAACTAGTTTGCTTAGGTTGAATAAGCTAGTGGAGTTTGTGATTTGTACCCAAGATGTGTATGAAGTAGTTGAGTTAGCAGGGATAACCCCGAGGAGAAAAGTCGGGGAAGCTAGCGGTGCTGGACCGAGTGGTGTCCAAGAGGAGGCCGAGGAGCGTGTGCCTAGGGGTCGACGTAGGGCACACATGAATGTTGGGGATATTTTACAGATGATCGGTGAGAGGATCGAAGGGATGTCAACCCACTTCAATGAGGAGATTGATAGCCTCGGAGTGGGTTTATATGGATTGAGTAACCAGTTTGAGGGTTTTGCAGGTACACTTGGATCAAAAAGAAGTTGCAACAAGATTTTTTCAGCTGGAGTGCGGACCGTACGAGCCAAATGCTTCAGGGAATGCACCTGAGCCATCCACGATGGCATGGACCAGGATATGTGTACCAACCCGACATCCTTGATATCGGCATCCAACAAGGAGTGGCATTTATGCAAACTGAGCCCACTCCTGATAGCACCACAAGCACCCCATTTGACCAGACTTCGTTCCACTCCATGGAACATGATCACCACAGGGATGATTGATTCCCCTGTTTGTTGAACAATTTCTAAACAATTTCAAAACTTATGTCTGTAATAACTTAATTAAACTAGGATATTTGTGTGGCGGATAATCTATTGTGCCAATGGGTACAAAATTTTCCTAGTATTTCTATGCAGGTTTGGCTTCTGTGATGCAAATTACAGCGTAACCATTTGGGTGAGTTACGCCGTAACCAGTGGGTGGCAGGAAATTTTTGATGGCATTATAGTTAAGGCGTAGTCACCGGATAAGATACGCATTAGCAACCTCCTGACCCACCTTCAACCTTTAGTGAGACATCTTGGGCAAGCATTTGAGAGGGGAGTTTATTTCTTTCTCGGTTATTTTTCATTTCTATTTTCTTTTTCCTTTTATTTCGTACAAATGGGACTTTGTACACTTCAAGTGGGGGGATAGGAATAGAAATGAAGTGTATGATTACTTAGCCTACTTGCCCTAATTTTCTAGTTGGTTTTAAAATTTTAAGCTCTTTTGAAAAAAATTTGTCATATTTTTAACCAATCTAGAATTACATATAGCCGAGCACACTATAACCCTTATTGTCATTGGTGAGATTTAGCCTTTCCGTTTCCCCTATTTTACCCAAATCTACCAAATATTGAGTGTGCCGATAGTATTGTAGACTTTAGAACTTGGCTTTTACATCACTTCGAGACCATAGACGAGTAGTGTATCAAGTTAGCTTGGTGCATTTGGAAAAGGCAATTTGAAAAAGGCAAATGTTTTAGGATTAAACCCAAATAGCCCATATGTGTTTACTTGTGTGTGTTTATCGATTAGTCACATTGACTTTTCGACCTCCGTGTTAACCCTTTTTGTTGCACTCTCCTTTAGTGCAAGATACCCCTAGTTACACCTATTTGAGCCTATCCTTTCATTTTCTAACCCTTATTTTCGTTACACCTTTACACCTTAGCCTACCGTGTAGTCTTATCTTTTGATCTTGAAGTCATTGTTCGCCCTAGTTCGAGGTTTGAGTAAAAGTTTTGGAAAACGTGCCAAATCGAAGACATCCTATTGAAGATCATTGAAGATCCCCCAATATTCTCCTTATGCTCATCTCAAGTGGGGGGATAATTATGCATTTATGTTTAAAAAAAAAGAAAAAAAGAACAATGTAATAAAAGTGCATATTAACCCTTTTTGATAAAAGTGCAAAATATTGTAAGCACTATGTGATTAAAAGAAATTAGCATCGAGAATAACACCTCGATCACATTCGAAGATTGGAAGATAGTCAAGACACCATCGGTTCGAGAAGGAAAAATATTCAAATGGTGTATTCCCGTGACGTATTATGATCCTATTTCCGTACCATAAAGATGAACCTTGAATGAACTGTGGGGCGATGGCGACTTGGTTTTAAGCTAAGAATATTTGTTTTTTTTTCACCCATTAAAATATCCCATGCCTTACCTTACCCTTTTTGTCGTGAAGCGTGTCTAGGTGATGCAGCGAGCAATCCTTGATGTCTTGGCCATGGATTTGGTCATGTATCATTGATTTTGTCCACTTCGCCGTGACACGTTAGTAATGACACTACCCCATAGCCTTTGAATCACTATCAACCCAACATTGCTTTCTAAAACTGTCTTAACCTTAGCTCTAGTGGTGGAGATGTGTGTAATTGCCAAGCTTATGATAGAATACTTGCTATGCCCGTGCAATTGAGTGATCACCCCGAAATTAACACTTAGATTAGGATGAGCGTGAGAGTGTTTTCGTTCCCATTTCGTGAGGTGTTCGGCTCGTATAAATATTCTAGTATGGAAATCTTAATTGCACATTCCTTGGGAATGTGTCTTTTACAATATAAATAACTCTACTTGAGGGCAAGTAGAGTTCAAGTAGGGGGATATTTGATAACATAAAATTGTCCTGATATTCTAAGCGTTATTTTCCCCCTTTATCATCACATTATGAGTAAAATGCTAGTGAAAACATCCTTATTCCTTATTATTTCATTTCAGGATCTATTTTGTGCAAGGGAGCGGTAAATGGACATTTCCAAGCCCAAAGGATGACTTTTCTCTCAACTACGGCGTAACCAAGTGATGAAGTTATGCCGTAATAATGATCATGAAGATTACGGCATAACAATGGAGTATAGTTACGCCGTAACAAGACTACTGAACATGAAGCAGCCTACTTGACAGTGGATACGGCGTAACCCTCAACTCAGGTTACGCCGTAATAACGGATAAGCATCAATTTTACAAAGGATACGGCGTAACCATCAGCTCAGGTTACGCCGTAACAGAAGATAAGCATTTGATTTACAAAGACTACGGCGTAACTCTCAGCTAAGGTTACGCCGTAACCATGGATAAGTACAAGATTTAGAAGAGTTATGGCGTAACTAATTAATAAATGTTACGCCGTAACTGGTATCCGAGCCTATAAATAGACGAAGTTTTCATCAGTTATAGGCATCTCTCCTTTCCCAAACCTTCTAGGGTTTGGGGAGATCAAACACAGAAGAAGAATCATGGTTTAGGAGCCTTGAATAACGAAGTTCTCGTCTACGATTTCCGTTGTATTCGAGTTTGAATTCCTTTTATATTTTTCTAGGATTTATACTATGAATTCATGTTATTAATTTAAGTTTGCATTTATGTTATTGATCTTCTCTTTATTTCTTTATAGACATTTACTAGTCTTATCATAGATCGCTAGTCTTGGTAATATTATAAGCTTGTTAGTATCTAAAGGGCTGGGAGAATTGACCAACTGACCTCAGTCTAATAGGTTGCGAAGTATGGAAGGAATTGGCCATAGTACAACCACTCTTCGTGTGCGAACTGACCAAATGATCACCTATCAAGTGGAGGTATTTAAGAGGTTAGGGGAAATCTAAGTTCCTAACGGCCGGGTTTCCATAGACTAGATCTAGTAGATTTGGCCCTTAATGACTGCTATTAGGTTGCCGAATGATCCCGGGTGACCTGTTCATCTTGGTGAGGAATCTAAGAACCATAGGCCATGACGAATTGACCAAAGGAGTCTGGCGATAATTAACCACTATATTGAACCTTCATATCGAGAATCAATTCTTATTTGCATTCTTTATTAAGCTTTGCTTTTCTATCTCTTTATCCTAAATTCTTGTATTTGTGTGATTGGAATAATTATATCATATCAATGGATTATCAAAATCATATCATTTCTAATCATCTTAGTTCTTTCAAGGTCACAGCTCTCTTGGGACGATACTCGGATTTACCTAAGGCTTTACTTCATCCGATCGGGTTCTCTCGCCCAAAAATTAGTATGTGCTTATCCTAAGTTGTCTAAGTTTTATAAATATTAAAAGGGATGAAATAACACATCAGCACTACATAACAGGATGAAAAAACCTGAAAGAAAAGTTTGTCAAGAACTTTCAGCCAAGGATTGAGTATACTTGAGACAACGTCAACCAGGATTTTATCAAGCAAGTCCAACACGAGCATTTAATCGATTTCTCAGAAAGATTCATTGAGGAATCAATCAAGATACCATGAGCTAGGGATGATAAAAAAATCTCAACATTCATAGGCAACATGATTAAGGGGAAACTTTAAAACAAGTTGACTTGTAAGACCTCAAAGACATGGCAAGAGCTACTTGATAGTTCTGAGGAGTTCACTAAGACAAGCAAGAAAAACATAGCAAGAATTGGTGATAAAGACAATACCAACTATGGGAGACAACCAAAGCCAAGCTACTAGGCTAGGCGCGACGCCAAACAAGGGAGAGACGGAACAAGTCAACCCAAGGAAGAGCGTCGTCCTGACCCCAAGGTTGAGGCGATGGAAAATCTTATGAAGACTTTTTCAAAAAGTCCTGCTAAAATCTTAGCCTCTGAATGGGAAATCATGGACAAGTGGCAACGTCCTCCAAGCCTAAGGGATGAAAGAAAAAAAGAACAGTAAGAAATCATGTAAGTTCCATAACGATTATGGGCATCACACTAATCTATGTAGAGAACTCAAGAAAGAAATCGAAAGGGCAGTTCAGGCAAGCGGGGTAGAACATCTATGTCAAGCACCTAGGAAAAGAGCAAACAACGACATTCACATGCTCAGTACTTGGACGTCAGTAAATGAACAAAATCAAAAAGAGCTGACACAATGGGCAGTGCAAGACAAAGCATACTTCTTCGAGAACGAATTTACACCTCCAACTGATCCAGTGGTCATCAGGGCTACAATTGCTTCACACAAGGTGAACACCCTAAATTTTATAGTTTTGATTATAAATATAGTAAATCAGCTAAGTACATAAAAGTGCAAAAATTAGCGCATGTATGTATTAGCATCGATACGGCGAATCCCATATAGGGGATACAACGTATCTATGGATACGACATATTCCGGATAAGGGATGCGGCGTATCATATGATATGGTAGGGGTATAAGGTGTATACACCTAGGTGTGTATACAACGTTGATAATGATTTAAAACATACATTTTTAGGCGGTCATTTAAGCCCTAAATCGTTACATTTTATATCCGTTACTGCTTAAAATTGTTCATTTTCACATTTTAGGTCATTTGGAAGCAAAATGCTTGAATGAAGCTTTTTTGGACGAAAATGAGCGAAACTATGAAGAAAACGGCTAAGTCAAGAAAACATGGTGCAAACAGCCGTTCGGATGTCGTCCCAAATCAAAGGGAGACGCCATCGCTTTCTACATGTTCCAAACTCTCTCAAGCGACGGCTCATGTCACTTTTTTATCCTAACAAGTGACGGCGTCACTTGTATTTCCACAGTCACACAATCTTTCTACACCAGACGTCCAACTCTTTCTCAAGATGGCGTCAGCTACAACCCTGACGGCGTCACAAGCTCCATCGTGACGCCGTCCCAGTGATGACATGGCAAAGATGAAACCCTAATGGCGGCGATCAGACGGCGTCACCAGCAAATGGCGACGCCGTCGCAATTGTAAAATCTTGTTGGGAAATTCACATTTGGGAGTTAATACTTATAATGCTAAAGTTAGTAATCGATAGTGATGTTAGAAGATTATTAACTAGTTAGTGCGATAGTGCAAAAGTTAGTCTTGATAGTGTTGAGTTTGTCTTGATCTATATTAAGAATGTCGTGTATGGTTCTAGAATAACATATCTTCTATTCCAATAGAAGATATGATATACTTAATGCATAGTTATCTCTATAAGGGATTTCCTTAGTGTATAAAAGGAGATCCTAGCTAGGTCAAGCATATACCAATACTCTAGCCGTCTTAAGAAAAGCTTCAAGGTTGTAAACCCTAGTACTAGGAGAGTACTCGTATTATTAATCAATAATATTGAAGCTGTTGGTGTTACATTTGTATTTACATTAATCTTCTAAGTACATTCAAATAGATTCCGCATACTTGTGTGTATCTACAACAAAGTTTCTCATTGTTGTTTTGGAACCATCCAAGGCAACTACACGTTTACAAGCTAAGTGTTCTAGATCCAAGGTTTGGGACTCCACAAGTGGTATCAGATCTTGTATCCTGAAGCTTTGTTTTTAGAAGATCCTGTGTGACAAATCTAAAGAAATGGATTTTGATTCAAGCAAATCCAGTGCTCTTACCAGAGTTCCTAAGTTGCAGCCTAATGAATATGAACTCTGGAGGATGCGCATAGAGCAGTACTTTTTTGTGCTTGATTTTAAGCTGTGGAACATTGTGATCAATGGAGACTCCTACAAATCCATTGTTTCTGAAGAAGTGGCTGGCAAAGTTGTCCTTAAAGACAAAGGTGATCCCATTACAAATGAAGAAATGGCTCTAAGAGGCAATGATATCAAGGTCAGAAGTCTCCTTCTCATGGCATTACCTGATGATCATCAACTCAACTTCAGCAAACACAAGGATGCTCAAACCTTGTTCAAAGCCAGTGAAACAAGATTTGGTGGGAACTCTGTCACCAAGAAGACTCAGAAAGCTCTTTTGAAGCAAGAATTTGAAAACTTCATTGCTGGTGCAACTGAGTCCATTGACTCAGTTTACAATAGGCTTCAAAAGCTTGTTAGTCAACTAGCTATATTGGGTGTGGACATCTCTCAGGAGGACATCAATCTCAGGTTTGTTAGAAGTCTTCCATCACCAAAATGGGACACTCATGTCATTGTATGGAAGAACAAGGCATAATTTGAAACTATGGGGTTGGACAATCTATTCAATAGCTTTAAGGTGATTGAACAAGATATGAAGAGAGCTACAGCTACATCTTCCAAAGGCTTTGGATCACAAAACATAGCTTTTGTGGCTCATCTAGTCACTAGTCTTTGATAAGGACGCTTTGGTGTTAGTACTTCTAGTACTAATATTAATATTGATTGTTTGGTTACAACCGCAGATGCATCAATGAAAGTACAATCTATGCTTTCATCTCGAAAGCAACAACATGGATCTCGGATCACCCATGATGACCGAGATGATCGATGAGGATGATATGGAAGAGATGGATATCAAGTGGAACATTGCCTTGATTAGTATGAGGGCAAGAAGGTTCATGAAGAGAACTAGTAGGCAGATTAAGATCAATGATGAAGATACTGCTGGGTTTGACAAAGGAAAGGTGGAGTGCTACAATTGTGGCAAGCTTGGGCATTTTTCCAGGGAATGCAGAAGCCCCAGGAACAAGGGAAAGAGTAATGAATCCAATGATTCATCCTATAAAGCAATGGTGGCTATTGATGGTGCTGGATATGATTGGAGCTTCATGGTCGATGATGAGGAGAGTCCAATCAATATGGCCTTGGTATATGAGGTACTCATCAATCAAATTGCTCGATACATGTGTCTCATTATGAATATGAGTCTCTTAAAACTCAATATGATAAACCGGTCAAGAGTTTTCTAAAACCGGTTATAATTTAGCAAATCATAAAAGAGGCTTAGCAGTTTTAGAAAAAAAAATTATGCATTATAAAGAAAATAAGTCAAAATTTTCTGAAGCAACTGTTGTACTTAATAGGGAAATCTCTTTTAAAGACACCACCATAAGTGTGTTAAAAGAAGAACTAGAGAGAGTCACACAAATTAAAGACAACATAGAACTAAGTGTTGACACTCTTAAAGACACACAACATTATAACTCTAAGAAACTTGATAGATTCCTTGAAAAAGCACTAATTGGCAAAGCCAAATCAGGTATGGGTTATAAGACAAAGACCACCACCATTCGTGAGGTATTCCTCACCACCGGCATAGACCTTGAACACACCGGCTTAGAAGATTTTAAGGCACCCACATTTGTCCGTGAACCCATTGGGTCCAAGGTCGAAAAGACCGATGAGACCTTTGAAAGTGCCAGTGACACCTCCTTACCTGAGGTGTATGTATTTGAAAACAAAAAGACAAGTGTAGAGGCTAGTGAACCAAAGCAAGAACAGGCCACTAAACCTGTAAAACCAACTGACAAACATGTTAGGAAGCCAGTGAAATATGCTGAGATGTATAGAAACATGTCATCTAGTCCTAGAGGTAGCAAAAGAAACTGGAACCAGCTAAAATCTGAACAACCAGGAGATGAATTTGTCATGTATAATAAATCTTGCTTTGTGTATGGAAGCTTTTCTCATCTGCAGACTCAATGCAGACACCCTATGAGACCTCAACCCAACATGACCCCAAGAGCAGTGCTTCTTAAAATTGGCATAAAATCTTTGAATACTACAAAGCTCATTAATCGCTAGACCACAACCCGTAGTATTTGGTGAAAGACCCAAAAGAAACTTTTCAAAATCACCATCTACTTCACCAAGGCCCTTTCATGCTAGAGCAAGACAAACCTTTAAATCTTCCGCTGGGACCTATGTATTGAAGTCATTTTGACTTGAATTATTTCAGTATTTATGCTAAGATTTCTTTTGGATATTTATGTTTGCTTTGATATGACACCATTACTTGTGATTCCTTTACCCTTGTCGGGTCGGGGCGTTACAATTGAAACTATTGGTTTTCACCAAACCAGAGGCCATGTGAGGCCGACCTTGATTAAGTGTCTGTCACCACACTTAATCCCTTCAAAATCGGGGTTCAGTATTATAATTTCCAAACTATGAGATAATACCGATGGGTAAAGATAATACCGATGGCTATAAGTTAGTACTGATAAGCCTAGTTAGTACTGATGAACTAGCCGTTAGTACTTATTCCAAAATTCCGTTATGCAATGATTACTTTTGCAAATTGAGTTGTTACCGCCTGTTTCTTTATATAAGGGTTTCCTAATTAGGTTCTTTTTACTTATTACCATACTTATTTAAAAAGCGGTTCAACCAAAATTTTCCACCTCTCTATATATTGCATAACTTTTCAATTTCCTTAACCATAATTCACTAAAGACTTTTGCGATCAAATCCCACTTTCATAACCCTAACTCTTATTGCTAATGGCTCCTATTGATTTTGTCGATAAGCACAACATGGTATGTGCTTGGACTTACTCAAGGCAATGAAGAGTTCAACGAGATAGTAGCCTTCCTAAATAGAAGCAAGATCGTGTTTGCTTTACTCTTAAACCCTACTATCTTATGTACCCTTGTCGTGAAGTTTTGGCAAACCGCTATTGCCTCAACAACTAAGGAAGGGTACAACAATTAATTGGCACAATGGATGGCACACAAATTGTTATTATCAAGCTCTCTAAGAGAACATCTTCATCTTAGGGATGTCAAGGTATTAGCACTTTGCCACCATCGACATAATTGAACAACTCTCATTGATGGGGTATAGGCATGACAACACTTTTAACTTTCACAAAAGTCGCTTTTCCTACAATGGAGGTTTCTAATTCATACCCTCTACATTGCTTCGAGTAACAAAAAGACTGGCCGATGCTTTTCCCACAAACATAGCCACAACCTTGATCCGCCTTGCAACAAAAAGGGTGTTCAATTTTTCAAATTATATTTTGAGGGTATGCTTAAAAATGCGATTAGCAAAACTAAGTTTCGATGTATCCTGTGTTTATTCAAATATTTTTGATCTTCGAAACAAAACTTGCAACCTCAAAAAATGTTTATCCATCAAAACTACTCACACCAAAGTGTTTTCAAATATGTTAAGGGTTGTGGTAGGATATAGTGGGGTTGTAGTGCCATTGTTTCCTAACATGCTTACTGCAGAGGGTGCAGGAGCATCAAGCACCGGTGGCTCCCAACACACACCCACAGATGATGAAAACTCTCCCACTTAACAACATTCATCAACAGATAGGCATTCTAGACAGGGAGAGTGGGATAGCTCACCCTCTCTCCTCCTAACATTAAACCGATGAGCCTATCTCGATGTCGCAGGAGATAAAATGGTTAGGTCGCCACTAATCCACCAAGCTTAGGAGCCGGTGAGACAGTGGTAACATCATTAAGACCCAACCCATGCCAACACCTAGTGAGCACTCCTCATGTGGTAGACCTGTAAAGGCTTCAAAGAGGGGTGTATCGCGTCAGCTAGGCTCGGAGTGCATCTCAATTGCCCAATGACCCACCTCTCTCAAAGCAGTCACACAACCGAAGTGGTGAGGCGCTTTATCACTACTGGATATGATGTAATTGTGCTGTGTTTTATGTCAAAAGGTAAACAAGCGGAGATTGCTTTGAAGAACAAAAGAAAGTCATTGTAAAGTTCATACCAAGATGCTCCTAAAGATGAAAAAGTTAGAGCATCAGTCAAGCTTCTCCAAGCCCATCAGAGCATCATCTCGAGCACCGCATCTCCCAAAAGAAAGGCCAAGTTCGTAGTCTCAAGCACTTCTACAAAGGATTCTACCAAACAGGGAGGAAATCGATATTCAAGGAAGAAAAGAATTTGGTCAATGGCAAGTGGTGCAAGATTTCGAGTCATTTTGCCGATGAAGAAGAAGTTTAGGTCACTATTGAAGTCAAGAAGTACTTAGTACTCCTACATGCACTATCAAGATTATCCCGCTTAGTACCGTTAGTGTTGTAGTTAGTATCGTTAGTACTCTCAAGTTCTACAATCAAGATTAAGCCCAATCATTCGTGTAGTCAGCCGATCTACAACAAGCAACAACTACAGAGGCTACTACCATTACTACCACTCCTAATGAAGACAATGATGAAGAGGAAAGAGAGAAACATGTCAGATTAGGACTTTAGAGCTTGAAGAAAACAGTCCCCATCTCTCCCACTTACAAGAAGCCTCCTGCTTTGTACCTAAGGAAGAAGTTCAAGTCAGCAGCACCCAAGCCTAAAGAAAAGGGAGTTGTTATCCAAGAAGGAGGTGTTCCAGCATCACCAATCTTCTCAGCTCCAAAGATTGATCCCAAAGACAAAGGCAAGGGCATCTTGGTGTAAGTACCAAAGAAGAAGAAAGAGATTGAAAGGCTAAATGAAGAGGCAGCAAGGAAGCTTGCAGCATAATGGAGTGAGGAAGAGTTGCAGGAAGAAGCTGCAAAGAAAGAAAAGCAAAAGATGGATAAAGTTGCTGAAGACTGGCAAACATGGGACGACATGAGAGCCAAAGTAGAAGCTACCAAAGAGGTACAACAGAAGCTGCAACAAGATCAAGGTACAAGTATCAATGATGCAACTCAATTATTCAGTGAGATCTTGGCTAGGAGACAGAGTCAGTTCAGACAACAAAGAGAGATTGAAAAGCTCTCAAGGCCTCCAAACAAGAGTCAGCAGAAGATGTATCTTTGTAAGTACATCAGGTATTCAGGTGAAGATAAGAGAACACTGAAGCAGCTAAATCAATTGTCTTGGGCAACTCTCCAAAGACTTGCTGACACAATTCAAAGAAGATTTTCAACTTCAAACCTATGCAAGCCGATGATATTGTTGAAAGGTCACAACCCATTGAAGCTACAAAGGCCATCCGAAGAAGGAGCTTCTCAATCGAACCTAAAAGACTGAAAGCCTCTGATGAAGATGAAGGCGGACTCACTGAAGAAGAGCTTAACAGGATGATGTTAATTAAAGCTCCTGAAGAAGCATTGTACTCAGAACCCATCAACACTAGATATCCAATCATCAACTGGGATATCTACACTAAAGAAGAAAAAAGATATTGGAGGATTCACAGAGCTAGTGGAAGGGAAAATGCTTACTTATACTTAGTGGATCTATTTGCATTCATTGACAGGGAGGATCTACCAAAGCTTTGAGAGTTAGTCAAAGATAGGTTCAAGAACAAAGATCCAGATAATGACAAGGATCTAGAGCTGCTCTATGAACTCCAGAATATCTTTAAACCTAATCCAACAGGAGAGCAATGGAAGTTTCAACCGGTGATGAAGCCTCGTTGGACCTTGCTTGATTCCTCAGAGACCGCACTTGGTCACTACATGCAATGGAACAAATATTTATATGTTGGTTGAAAGAACATATCCACTTGTACTTGGAACCCTTCTACGATGTTGGATGCGGGGCTAAGGACGGGAATGCGATTGAAATGGCCAAAGAATTGTCTTCAAGATTTTTGAACAAGTCGGAAGACCTAGCGTAAGAAAGTGAAGTTTGGAAGAATCCTCTAAGATCAAGAAACTTGTGATTCGAAACCCAATCACAAGTTTAGGGAGGATTGTTGGAAATTCACATTTGGGAGTTAATACTTATAATGTTAAAGTTAATCGATAGTGATGTTAGAAGAGTATTAACTAGTTAGTATCGATAGCTAAAAGTTAGTAATTGATAGTGTTGAGTTTGTACTAATCTATATTAAGAATGTCGTGTATGGTCTGTAACAACATATCTTCTATTCCAATAGAAGATATGATATACTTAATGCATAGTTATCTCTGTAAGGGATTTCTTTAGTGTATAAAAGGAGATCCTAGCTAGGTCAAGCATATACCAATACTATAGTTGTCTTAAGAAAAGCTTCAAGGTTGTAAACCCTAGTACTAGGAGAGTACTCGTATTATTAATCAATAATATTGAAGTTTGGTGTTACATTTGTGTTTACATTAATCTTCTAAGTACATTCAAGTAGATTCCGCATACTTGTGTGTATCTACAACAAAGTTTCTCATTGTTGTTTTGGAACCATCCAAGGCAACTACACGTTTACAAGCTAAGTGTTCTAGATCCAAGGTTTGGGACTCCACAAATCTATATATAAACCTCGAATTTTCTGCATTTAGTGTGGTATTTTGGATATCAAACCCTTGTTCGTTTTAAGTCCAACTTGGACAGTTCCTTAGGGTTCTAATCCCTCATTATCAATAAAAGATAAGTTTGTTTATCTATTATATCACCATGTTTGACCTTTATGTGATTGTTTGCTTGTGTTCTTGCTTCTTTATCATGTGTAACTAAATTAATTAGTGTTTGCTTAGATACAATGAAACCTAGTTATTAATTATTGTTAGGTTGTCTCTTGTTTGATTGGTCGTCATGCTAGAATAAGGAAAACTGACTTCTTCTTTCATTGTTGTGAGCTTGAACATCCTAAATAGCGATTATTAGCCCTAGAGTGCACTAGTAGGCTCCCGTTGTATTTATGTTTTCTTAAAGAGATTATCGCGTGGAAAATATATAAGACTTATTCAAACAAGCAACCAAGAAGGCCAAGCATGGATGAATACATTCAGGCAAAGGCTGGACTGGGATCTTATCCCAAAGGTCTGTTATAACATACACCACTTGTCATTACCTCATAGGCATAGAGGTAGTGTTGCGAATATCTCGCTGATACATGCCATCATGCATGAAACATTTCATGCACCTAGCAGAGCAAATAATGCTACACCATGTGTCATTATTGTCTCCTCTTTTGGATATCCACCACGTGGGCCATCCTTAACCATTGGATCGCATTCATGAGTGGTACAAAACCTTTAATGCATCCCTATAAACACTGGCCATTTCCACAAAATGGATGAAGCAACAATCAAGTGAAGCTATTTAATCTTCTTATACATTTACACACACTATAGACGTATGTAACTGTTACCCTAACTCTTGATCCTGATCAAACCTTGGGGTTATTCGAACATATGATTATCCTCACCCAAATCACACCCCATACGTACCATGAGTAAACATAGTGTTTATGCTTATACAATATTTGATCATCCAAGTTTAACTTGTAAGTTCAAGGACCATGGTTCAAATTAAGCGTGTATCTTCTTTTAGGTTTTATCAAAGTAGTTCAAGATTGATCAAGTTTTGGATATATATGGCCATCAAGTTTGGGTACTCAAGGAAAATATTATGATCATCAGCAAGCAATGTGATACGAGTCGCGTCAATCAGTTATATGTTAGAACCACTTATATTGACCACGAGACTATAATGAAAAATCAAAGGTAAATTGTGCAAACAAATGAATTATGTTATAAGAAAGTTGTAAACCGTTTTATAAAAGGCAGATTCTAATAGTAACAGTGATGACATCAAATAATCCTGATATTTAAGTGTCAATTTCCCCCCTAATATGCTCATTATTTGTATCGTTTTATATGGATATATGCTTTGATTTTTTTATATTTTGTTTTCAGGTTGTAAATGAGCATAGGAACAAAAAAGACGCGGAATTGAAAAAGAACTTACAAAGATACACACTTTAGTATGCTGACTGTGAAGAGGTTACGATGTAGTTCCACTCTCCGTTTACGCCGTAACTATGAATTCAAACATGAAGACCAAGTCAATGCTAATCAAGGATTGGGGCGTAACTACCACAAGAGGTTACGCCATAATATTCTAAAGACTTAGTAAATTTTTATGACTAATAAAGTTACGCCATAACCAATGTATGAGGTTACATCATAATAAGTGAACAGAAGGGGACTCAAAGTATTGACAAGATTACGACGTAACTAAGCATGAAGATTACGACGTATACGAAACCCTAGAAGGTTATGTTGTAACTATCCATCTAAGTTACGCTGCAAATATTTATTTATGGATAAGATCGTGGAAGATTACATTAGTTCGGCGTAACCATAACTCAAGGTTACGCCGTAGCTATGCCAGGCCTATAAATACCAACCCTATTTTCTGCATTTTACACATCTTTCTCACCACAACTCACCAGAGGATGAAGTAGGGTTCCACAAGGATGATCTCCAACAGCATACAAAGCATTTTCCAAAGGAGAAATCACACCATAACATCAATAAGTTTTAGCGATTCTTATTTCTTTTACATTTACGATTCTATGTCTTCCATTACCATGCAAAGCAATGAATTTAGTGTTCTTTATAATATGATCGACTAAGCACCTTTAGTGCTAGCCTAGTTATGATTTCTTTCATGTCTTGATTATGTTTTCGTGCTTTTATTATTGCTTCTAGTGTGTGCATGCTTAGTTTTTTGTTAGATCCTCTAGTTTCAGTAGTTTTGAAGACCGGTTGTACTTTTTGCACTAAGATAATTGAACATAGGACCCTAGTGTGATTGGTTGCGAGGTTTGGTAAGAATTGACCATATGACTATTAATCCATTGTGTGCTAATTGACCATAGTATCACCCTCCTGGTTGGATGAACTTAAGAAGTTAGATGTGTGGTCTAAGATTCGAGAGGTCGGGCCACACAAAGAATAAATCTAGCATGTAGCGGCATTTAATCACTCAAACTAGTCTACCGTACCTCCGTTTACTACAAAGAAAGAGTCTTTGGTTCCGGAGAGGATTCTATGGAGATAGGCTAGGCGAATTGATCATAGGAGTCTAGTGAATCTTATGCCCCACTTGAAGCGATAGAAGGCTTAATTAGAGAACATAGTCATTGCATGATAGGATAATAACTAGGCTAGTACATTTTCTCCCTACTAATTCACCTTTATTTAATATTTTATTTCATTTATGTTATTTAGTTTAATTAATCAAACAAATCAAAAACCCTTTAAAATGTGACATAAAATTAAGTTAGAATCCACATTCACATAGCTTTTGGGACGACATCGGCTTCACCAAATACTCCACTACACACGATCGGGTTATCTGCCCGTTAGTGCATAAGGTAGACCATAGGTAGACGAGTAACATTATAAGTATTAAAACCTTGTCAGAAATCCAGCATCAAACAACATCGTGTATCCATAGGGACCAAGGGTCCGTTTGTTATGTGACTTTTACTTTGGGGTTTAGGGATGAAGGTCAAAAAAGTTGTTTGTTTCAATTTCTAAGCTGAATAATCATGTTTCGTAGCTAAATATCATGCATTTTGTCAAAGATGGTGGAATATGTGGGTTTTAGTACTATTACGTGGGCCATGCTACTTTTAGATTTGTCATTTCTTTTGTTTTATAGTTTAAAATTATTTTTAATTTTTATTTTAACTTAATAAATATTATATTTTACATTAAATAATTATTTATCTATTTTATAATATATATTCTCTCCTATATCAAATACAAATCATAATCCAAATACGATCTTAATCCTAATCCAAATCCTAATCCTAAGAGCACTCGTGTAATCACATAGGAGTGAGTTGCCTTAACGCAGCCGTGTTAACGCTGCTACCATACCGTCGCTTCGAGTTAACGCCAAGTTAAGGAGCTAACGATGCTAGTGTATTTTAAAAAAGACCTTGCCTCGTTAACGCCTAGTAATATTTGAATTAAAAAATCAAAACACCCCTTGGTTCTTAAACAGCCAGTTTAGGTTAAAAAAAACTTTCAAAACACCCCCGTAACGGCTAGTTTGAATTAGAATTCAAAAGCCTCTATAAATAGTTAAATACCAACGTTTACAAGTCAGTTTCACACACTTTTCATACACTATCAATAAAAAAAATACACAAACGCCCCTTATGGCTTGTCGGGTCTTCCACATTCCGTCAAAGAAATGCAAGTGTTTATTAAAAAACAATGCGATAAAGAAGATGTTGATCGTCAAAAGGCTATTATTGACGTTATCAATCAGTTTCAGCTTGCAAAAGCAAAAAAAGAACGTATGAGACAACGATCCGCGAAATGCACATACATTTCTGCAGATAGAAAAAGTTGTGATTGACCAATTTTTGAAAAAGGAAGCCAAAAAAGACGAGGCCATTAGTGACATGTTGTGGGGTTGTGTTACACATATACAAACCATCATCAGCAACAAAATCCAGTAGGCTATAAGGAAAACAAAGTGGTTGGTTATGTATCACAACAATTGACTCAACTTGGGCTAGGTGCATCAACTTCATCGAATGCACCTACATTTATTGAGCAACAACACTCTCCCCCATTTACGGGTTATGCCGACGAGGCAGATAATCCTTTTGGCTTAACTACAACACATCTGGATGAAATTAGCGTTGGAGAACAGACGTTCAGAGAATTTGAAGCAGAGCAAGCAAAGCTTCAACAAGAGTGGGAGGAGAAACTCAGGAAGGAAGAAGCAGAACGTAACGCATTCATTAAGGAATTTCCTGGGTATAGGTCTCCTTCACATGATTATGCATGCGGGAGTACTCAGATTAAATTAGGTTTATGTATTTCCTATTATAGCGTATCGTAGTGTATTCTATGTAACGTTTATTAATGTTTATTATGTAACGTTTATTTCTGTATTTCAATGAATTTGTATTATAAAATGTTTAAGATTAAATGTTATGTTATTTATTAAATGAAGTATTAGTTTTAGTTTAAGGGTTGAATTTGTAAATAGTCGAGTTATTGTTGAGTTATGATAAGAGGTGTTTTTAGTTAAGGTTAAAAATTAAAGGCGATGTGGCCGACGTGGCACCGTTAAGGGTTAACTATTAGTTACTACACCCTACGCTCTAAACCCATCTACAAACCAAACAGACCCTAAAACTCGTTAATTTCTTATAAGTCTTACCTAAGGGTGAGAGGGGTCATTGGCATGGGACATCGGTACCGCTGTTTGGCATCGGCAAACACCACCCCCATCACCCTTACCGTTTTTCGGCATCGGCATCGGCTTTATATATCGGCATATGTATGCCGATGGATGTAACCGTTGGGCTTTTTTTGTGATCGTTTTTTTCTTATCTTTGACCCCTTTCGGGAAGTCGCCACGATTTGATGGGCTTTTCACGATTTTCCACCGATTAATACGGGGTTTTGATAAATGAAACAAAATAATGATTTCCCTTTGGGGGTTTCATCGCTTGCGAGATTTCGACGCCATTTTTAAGGTTTTTCGCCGGAAAAAATAAGGGTTTTGAATACGGGGGAGGTAGAGCCGCCGACGGTCTCTTGAGGCCTTTCCGGAGTGGTTCACCGATAATCCACTAAATTTATTCCACTTGATGGTGGTGTCGATGTCCAACGGTATCTTGGCGGGGCAAACACGACAGATGGCATTATCAACGTATGCAACTGTGTGTTTGCAGCCATGGCGTGTTCCGCACCTTCGAATTGTCCCGACCCCCCCATTATTCTGAGCCTATGATCGTTTGTCGTATGTATATGTCGTATATATATGTCGTATGTAGTTTGTGTAATTTTTAGTTTGATGCCAAAAATTGGCAACGACCCCCATTAGTTATGGTAGAATTGGCATGAAAATTGGCAAGTGACATGGCATCGTGTCATTGGTCCATTTTCATGCCAATTTTTTTTCTATGCCAAAATTTGGCAACGACCCCCATCACCCTAATAGGCCGCCAAAATTATGCATTTATACAATATTAAATCTGTGAATTTTGTTGATCAGGTTTATATTTGTTCAAATTTGATGTTTTGGTAGATTATATTTGTTCAAATTTGATGTTTTGGTCATGATTATAAAAAGTTGCACCATGGTGATGGTAAGGCGTCGCTAAGGCTCGAGTCATGATTTTTACATTACGCAATAGACCAAGACGCCGGTTCTAGGCGTGACGTGAGATTAGGCGTAAAAATACGCGATAAGACGCACTAAGGAACGGGGTGTGACGAGTTTTTTGAATTTAACTCCGATTAAAAATATTTTTTTGAAAGTAATGACAAAGATTAAATGTAAGAATAGTTTCTTAACTTAATTCCTTATGTACAACATTGTTTTTAACTCGATATATATGAAATATTATAAATACTTTATATTTTATGGTGTTTTAAGTCACGTCTTAAAAAACGCTATGACTTTGCAATAGCTTCTAAGGCGTGAGGCTTGACCATGCCGTCACGCCACGCCTCATGCTATTTTTAACCTTGATTTTGGTACATTATATTTGTTCAAAACGGTAAGTTTTGTCACATTTTCATACCACATGATTCACAAATATCTCTAACAAAACTTAAACCCACAACCTCTTGATTAGTTGGCACACTTACATGACCAAAGGTGTCGATAAATTTGCATAGGATGTCTTAACAATGGCTCGATATTTTTCAGTGAGTTACAATCTTGTACCTCCAGAGGTAATGATTCGATGCTCTCTTTGGGCAATGTCAAGTGTGTAAGATGGAACTACTTTTGTGAAAGTCAAAATGTGTAAACACTACTAGAACAACAAAAGTTTAGGAGCAAAAACCTGTTGATTTATTGTCCCATGTGCAAGAGTACAAAAGTTAAGTAGTTAAGAGAGTTTGTACAACGTATCCCACATTAAGTTTCCGTTAATATGATAGGATTTAATGACTTCTTAACAGAGTATTAAATTACTTGGAAGGTAATTGAATTGGGCTATTGTTTAGGCACTTATTTTCATGTTTGAATTGGGCTATTGTATATGCTCTCAATGATGAAAATATTGTATTTTTCATAAAAGATTAAAAGGCAAACAAGTAGTTTGTTGTAACATCACTTTCTTATGGATGTCCTGCCTTAAAAAATTCCCAAAGAACATAGGCCATACATATTTTCTGATTGAGTAGACAGTTAAGATAGTTCAATGTAAATTGAAAGTACCATCAATGTAATAAGTAATATGGCATTGAAGTTATCGGCACTATTAATAATGCAGGGTACTGATGATGATATATAAAATGTTAAAAATCAAGAAGCGACAAAGGGTGTAACAAGTGCAACTGTTCAGAAAATATGTGACATTGCAAGTTGAAAGAAAACAAGGAAGCAAATGACAAAAGTCAAAGATAAGTGGTAAAAAAATAGTAGTCCCACACTCCCACATCGGTTGATGTATTATGCTAGGAGGTGGTTAACTAATCAGAGCACTAACAATCATAACTTGTGTTAAACTTTAACACCGTATCACATCAGCGCCGCATCAACTTTAACATTTTATTTTAACTCACAAAAAAAACACCTACAATCATAACATCTCAAGTTAAACTTTAACATTTGATATTTTTAATTTCAACCCCTAAACTAAAACAAACACTTCATTTATTAAAAAACATATCATTAATTTGAAAACATATTACAATACGAAATTAAAAAAAAAAAAAGTTACAACGAAATAAAAAAAACATCAAAATTAAATGTTACAACATAAAGGAAATGACAAAGAATAAAATCTCATCGACGAGGTTGCAAGTTATATTTTGATAATTCGGTCTTTTTGTCATCGATCCGCGCCACGACATTTGGATCTTTCCTTGATGTCAATCATCAAAACTTCATCTCTTCCAACCTTGTTATTGTTTCATCTTTGACTTGTTGGGCCCGATACACCGCTTGGGCGGTTTCACGCTTGATACGATACTGCTTGCCATAGTTTCGTGAATTGACTTGACGAGCTCGTTCCTCCGGTGCTCGCTCCCCCAGTACTTGTCGTGCTCTCGGATCTTGCTTTCTTGGAAGCACGCTTTTTCCCATGGGCGTGGTTGTTCATCATGACCAAACAAAGCCTCGCTTGTTTGGCTTGGGACATCGCCGGTTAAATCAACCGGATCCGGCGTGTCCCATTTCTTATGCTTACCCCAAGCTTCATCGAGAGCAAACGGTCGCTTTGTGCTCATCACGATACATTTGCTTCGCCTGCTTCATGACATACATCTCACTTTCCCGCTTCTCTCGTTCCCGTTATAAGACGGTTGTAAAACCGTTGAACTTTGTAGGCAATGTTGGTTCAACGCTTTTCACTTGCTTGACATTATATCCTTGTTGCGTCGTTGAAAATTGAGTCTATTGAACTCATTTGTGACCCGATACCAAAACGTATCTTTGGGTTGCACATCGACTCTCTGATCCTCCGTAACAGCCTATATAACACATGGCAAGTAATTCTTCCTCTGGCGGTTGCCAACATCCAAGAGCTTAATTCTTCTTCATCATCATCGATTGGTTCGGCTCGGGGTCTTTGGATTTTTGGACTTCGCTTAACACGACCTTTGGATTTTTCGAGGAGACGGGTGTTTTTGTGAACATCATGTGTTTCGGTTTGTGAATGTTGTGAGTTTTGTGAGAATTGTATATTTTGAAAGTTGGTGTTTAAGGTGCTTTGTTGACTTTGTTGCCAATACGATATTGTTGATGTTCAGGGTACATTTCTTGGCTCGACAAGCCCAGTGGGTCGGGAAAGAGACGTTGGGGTTTGAAGATGAACCCGCGTTGGGTTTGATGATGAACCCGGTTTCAGTATTCCACCCACCACCGAGAAGATTCAAGAATGTATCATCGTTGTTGCCTCCCAACATTTCCAAAGAATTGGAAGTATAAGATCGAAGATTGAGTAGTGGAAGTGTGAAAAAAATGTTGTTTTAGTTAGGTATTTATATTGGTAAGAAAATGTTTTGTTTTTGTTTTTTTTTTTTTTTTTTTTTTTAATAAAACCACCGTTAGGGGCTAAAATAATTTTTAAAACCCCAACGGTAACTAGCCGTTAGGGAGGGTAATATTGTTTTATTTTTTTTTTAATTCGTGGTTAACGCCCCGTTGAGGGGGGTAACATTGCCCGTTTAACGCCGTTTTAACGCACGAGGGCCAACGGCATAACGCCAGTCTCGGCGTTGATGGATGCGAGTGCTCTAAGGCTGAACGCAGTCGGCTTTAAAAAATCGGTTGGTCATGACAGTCGACCGATTTTTTAATCGGTCATACCCGATGTGAAGCATAGGTCATGTATCGGTCGACAACCCAAGAAAATAAATATTGGTCCAACTTTCAACCGATTCTTTCTTTCTTTATTTTTTTTACTTGGTCACCGACTGTGGCAATTTGATAGTATCTGATCATTGGAGAGAGAAAGCTAATGTGGCAGGGTCATGCTCGGTCACGACTGTGTCCAGCATAATGTCGAATTATAAACTTTACATCCAGGTTTCTTGGTATCGATGCATTGTTTGACGTTGCACATCTCATCGTAGTCTTGGAATTTGGTTTTTTATTTTTGATAAATCTTTTTAATTACACCGTTTGTTTCACATATGTTTTCATCCGCGTTTTTTGAGGTATGGACGTATTGTGTGACGTTTCACACCCCATCTACTCATAAAAATTCGGTTTTTTTTAACGATAAGTGTATTCAAATCACATTACTTATTTGACATATGTTTTCATCTGGGTTCCTTGGAGTATGGATGTATAGTGTGACGTTTCACATCTCATCTACTCTTGAAAATTCAGTTTTTTTCTTAACGATAAATGTTTTTAATTACACTACTTGGTTCACATATGTTTTCATTCGGGTTCCCTGAGTTATGGATGTATTGTGTGGCGTTTCATACCCCATCCACTCCTGAAAATTCAGATTTTTTAACGGTAAATGTTTTCAATTTTTTTTAATGGCGGAATTTTATTAAAACTAGCAAAAGCTAGAAAAGATTACATAGAAGCAATAGAAACTAAAGGATGTTGAATCCAACCTACCCAACTAAATTTAAACTTAGGATTTCTAGATGAAATCTGAAGAAAGGATTGAGACACAATATAATCCCATAAAACCTCTTTCTTAGGAGGGGGAACCGAGAACACCAACCAATTACGAAAGTTCCAAATGGACCACAAGAGAGTCCCTCCAACCCCTTCTAGAAAGAGCTTCTCTTTAGATGGAAGATGCACGGAATCTAGCCATGAAATCCAATCCAAAAAATTAGAACAAATAGGAATGTCTAGAACCCACCAACGAGCCAACAACGCCCATAAATCCTTAGCCATCTCGCAAGAAAAGAAAATATGGTTAACGGTTTCAACATCTTCTGCACAAATAGGACACAAGGACGAGTCGACGTCGATGCCTATCCTTTCCGAATTAACCCTGGCAGGAAGTGTGGAAAACTAGAAAGGGGGGGGGGGGGTTGAATAGTTTTACCAATTAAAACTTCCTTTTAAAACTATTTAGATCAACTTATGTCAATCTATTTGGATGTGTGTTGGATGTTGATAAACAAGCATATAAAGTATGCAATGAAAAGATAAGAGTAAGAAGCACAAAACCACAATGCGAGTATTTATAGTGGTTCGGCTACCAGGACACCTTCCTTGCCCTACTCCACTCCCCGAGTCACTTACTCGAGAGTTCGTAATCACTACACGACACCAACTCCTTATGGCGGAGAATCCTTCACAACGTTGCCTACTCTTTTTCCGGTACTAGGCTAACCACCGGGTTCTTTCACACCAAGGTGAACCACACCTACACAACGTCGCCTACCCTTTATCAGGTACTAGGCTAAGTACCTAGTTCTTTCACACCAAAGTGAACCACACCTATCACAACGTCGCCTACCCTTTATTAGGTACTAGGCTAAGCACCTAGTTCCATTGCAATGGAGGAACTACTACCCCACACTACACCAACGACTAATCCCAAAGGAGACCAACTCCTTATTACAACATCATCAAGGATATCAATATCCTTGGATCTAGTACTAATATATCTTGTACATCGAAACACACCATATCGAATGTACATCTAAGGCGCCTTTCACTAATGCCTTTAACTAGATCTTCAAGTCACTCTTCACCAATGTCTTGTGACTTGACTTCTAGGCACCTTTCACTAATGCCTATAATACGGACGATCGACACCTTTCACTAATGTCTTCGTCTTGACACTTGAGACATCTTTCACTAATGTCTTCAACACTATACTTCTTAGAAGAAAGAAAAGAACCATCAACAAGAGGACTTGATGAATCTTGATGATGAGGAAGCATGGCAACTCATGGACTTGAGCTTGCTTGACTTCAAAGGTGGTGATCTCGCCTTTAAGAGGAACCTAGAGAATCACACAAAACAAAACTATAAACATAGATCTCTTGGATCCGGGGTTAGAGAGTTTTAACTCGGGGATAAAGTATGTTAGAAAGGGTGAGAAACAATGAAGAAATAGCTCACTATTTATAGAGGAAAAATCTCTTGTTCCTCGATCCCACGGATCCCTCCCACAAGGATCCGTCTAGCGTAAAGCTAGGGATCCGTGGGACGCCTCTTTACCCATGGGTATTTTGGTTATGGGTTATGGGTCATGGGTTGATCCATGGGTCTTTAGCTAGATACAATGTATCTCTTGAGTGCAATGCACCTAGTCACATGGGTATGTGTCAATACCATGGGTTATGGATATTATCCATATATGATATAAGCATGATGTTATGCAATGGGTTATGGGTCAAGCTCCATGGGTCATGGACTTTGGGTTGTACCCAACTACATTCAATGTATTTGGTCAATGAGTTGTGATACTTAAGTTTCTACCCATTTATATTACCTAATATACTACATACTAGTTATGTGTATATTTTACCCCAGTATGTAAACACTAGTTGTTGTACATATGTAATATTAAATCATAAAATCACTTATACTTGTTTTAGTGTTTTATGTGAAAATGTGAATATGTTAGAAACTATTAGTTCAAACCATTTACGTATTTTATTTGTTTCGTTAAAATGATTTTACGTTTATTATCGACAAAATATTAGAAGATCGTAAAATATAAATAAACGTTTTTATGGCTTATTTGTATTAACAATCTCCCCCTTTTTGTTGATGACAAAACATAAAATTATTTTAAGGAAAAGCTAAAATTCATAAAAGTTTGAATTTGTAGTTTTTACTTTCTTCTCCCCATTTTTGTCGAAACAAAAAGAGCTTCGAAAGAAAGCTAACGCAATGTTTTTAAGAAAAACGTGTGAAAAATAGAAAAGAAAAATTAGAAAGCAAGTAACGGGAAAGGATCTCGTCTTTACTCCCCCCTGACGAGTCCATCCCTATGTAAGGGCGTCAAGAGAATAATACTAAGCTAGTTCATTTGCAACTAAGTTTGCAAAAGATTTCGTCTATGTGACGAATGTGCTCCCCCTTGATGATTGCAATTTTGCAAAGGGATGTCATGAAATGTAGTCCTAAAATTGCAAGTAATTTGCAATGTATTGCTTTGACATAAAGCTCCCCCTAGCTTTAGGGTGTCAAAGTCTTCATGTGTAAATTGAATAACTACAAAACAAATGTTAGAAAACAAGTATAATGCACAATTTCCTGCAAATATGATACAAGTTAGTAAAAAAATAGTTTTCTGTATCACGGATCCCACGGTTCCCTTCTTGTAGGGATCCGTCTAGGCAAATATAAGGGATCCGTCTGGCTGATGATCAATTTCAGCAATGTTGATTTAACACATTATGTTAATATCAAAGTGAGATATGTATTATACAACATAATCATATACTCAGATATATAGCAAGTAGCATGTATTTTCATTTAATAAAACTAGAGATATGATATACATGACTCTAAAAACTAAGAAAATGATCGATACATGACTTGGAATTACTAGACTTATCTAAGTAATGCTTGAAACTAGGACACCACTAAAAATCCTCTAACTCAAGTTTGTTTAGGTTTAATCTCGTCGAAACGTTCGAGGAGATAATAGAACATGAAACGTTGGTTTTCTCGTACTTCATGTATCAAACTTTCAACATGTTGACAATGATAACAATCTTTGTCATGGCTAGGTAGTGGTGGTGGAAGAAATGAAATTGCTTGATGCGAAGGATCAAGTGAAGCTTATGGAGCTTGAGCGATGGAGCTTCAAATGGCTCGACAAGGAGGATTGGTGGAGGCACATTTTGTTAGATATAAGTTTTCACATACACATCAAACCATAACACAAAGTGGCGTATAAATGGAATTCTAGAGAGAAAGTTAGAGGTTTAGGGAACTTAGTGAGAGAAAGTGAAAGATATTATTATGAGCTCCAACTCTACCTTGGAAGGTAGAGAGTATTTATAGTCTTACATAAATCGCCACACATCGGTCGTGGATCGGGCATCTGATGGGTAAAGACCGTCCAGTCCTCCACGGTGTTACTTAACTAAATACTACTTAACTTAAAGAACTACGACTACGAGCTTTCTAACGATTACATATACTTGAGGTGACCGACTCTTTAATATATAGAATTTCTAATTCCTAACAATCTCCCCAAGGAGGTCACCTCAATCATGTACCAAAATTACATTGAATACAAATAGATATTACATTAACAATTGATCTTGCATTCTTGATGTAGTCCTTTGCTCCTAAGCTCGTAGTCATTGATTCTTCACATTGCATGTTTGGTTACTTCAAGTGGAGGTCTTTCTTGATCCACGTGATAATAAATTTGTGACATCTTTTGAGATCATCGGCAATCAAAAATCTCGAGACATCCTTTGTGGAGTTGGTATTATGTGATGTTGTGACTTTAGGACCGACATGCTCACATTACGGATCATGATATCTTCTCATCGAGTAGCGGAAGCATTTGTTGAATCATGATATTGGCGGCAGTAGCGAAGCATGGAGTGAAAATATCGAGTCATTGATGCACTAATCATGATTTCTTTTGAGATGAATGTGTTAAGTGAGCATGCGGCTATAGATTGACCGCTTCATTCGATCATTTTGCAAGCGTCGGGCGTACACATACAACAGATTAGCAATAAATCGCACGAAAGTGTCTTTGATCACTTCGTTGAATTGAGGTACACGCCCACGGTTCCCGTTGATCGATACATGTCGCCTGTGATCGGTATAATTCAAGAATTTCCTTGACGTGGTTTCGCGGTGCTCTAGCTGTTCTCAAACCGGAACATCTCAAAGAAGACAACACGGAGTGAGTGAACCAACAAATTTTAAGTCCACCGATTGATGAAAAGAGATTTGAAAACAATCGTGTATTGCTCTATAGAAATTGTTTTTGCAATACAACGAAGGTTTTGTTGAAAATCAATTATCAATCATAAAACACCTTTTGGTTTGAAAAATGAGTACACGGTCGATGTGCTAAAGAAAAGAGTTTTTATGCACAAAGACCGGTTTTTCAAAGGTATCCGTCAATCCATAACTGAACCGAGATTGATTCAAGAGATTGAATCGCCCCATTGTTTACATTCGGTTGTCACATGGTTGATCTATATAATAGATCTCACATGCCACCTACCGAGAGCTTGTTTGATGTAGGCTCGAAGGCTTTCCATCTTCATAGTGAATATGTATACATCACTCGGATGTTACGGCAATACCACAAGGATAATCGTGGGACTCAAAATATAATCTCTCTTTCCACATTGTGTGAAAGAGAGTCTTCATTGAAAGTGTCCTAATGAGATTTATTGATGATCTCGTGGCTCTAGACTCAATTTGTGCATATTTGGATCCCGTGTCGGAGACTAGGGAGAGGGTCTCCTTCTTCAATATCAACAATCTCTAAGAGAAAGTCGATAGATAATGTCGGTTCCCGTGAGAATGAAGCAAGTCCTTTTAAGAGGAACTTGAGTGGTTTGGAAAGTTGAAGTGCGGTGCGTCCACCGGGTCTATGACGTCTTGTCTTCAATACCGATGTTACCATCGATAGCATATGAAGTGAACCGGTTTCGCCATAAGGTTGAATAAATGGAGGCTATTTGTTTTCACCCTTTCTCATTCAATTCTTTTTAATTCTTCAACCCCTTCATTGCTTACCGAGACTTCATAGCAAGAACTTTGTTGGGTTTGTTCCAATACTTGCTCTATCTCATCCGCACTCTTCCCATATCTCACTTTTCTCCTTTTATCATCATACCTAAGGACTTCTACACTAACTAGTGGATTGTCCTGGGTAGATCCCTCCGATTACAGCGGATCATGGGAACACATACCTAACCTTATCATCCTTATATCACCGTACATAAAGTAAAGTTGGTCGGTCAATTTGGTATTGTTCATACGCCATTGGAACCAATTGAAAACCATTTGAAAATCAATCCATATACTTGTGATATATTATCAAAGCATTTTGTACCGAATTGTTTTTGATATTTTTAGAACGAGAACTCCCCTCAACATGTGCATCAAGTATTTGAAAATGTTTTGCACACGGAGGCAAGAGAAAGAATTAACTTCTTTGATTACCATTTTCTAAAGATATCAACATCACTTCCCACATCAAATCAAGTAGATATAGCATTTCGGGAAGGATGAGGTTTCCATAATTTGCTCCCCTCAATATGTGCCTCGAGGTTTGAAAAGGGTTTTGCACATACTAGAGGAACTTGCACATTGAGATAAGTTGATCACATTTCAAATCATAGGTTTAAGATAGATGCTCCCCTCAACATGTGCATGGAAAATTTGAAATCGTTTGTCACATGTGGGAAGGATAGCATGTACATCCTTATAAAACCATTTACCGAATTATCGGTTTAAATCCAATTTAAATCACACATTCTCCCCGATCACAATTATCAAATCATTTGAGATTTGTGATCTCTTATAGATTTAAATTGATTTTGAAGGCTTTTAAGGGAATTGTGACTTGATTATGAAAGTGTTTTAAGCGATAAGGATTGGATTTTAAGACTTTAAACTCCATTGATAAAACATGCATGTATATCTTTTGAAAACAATTTAATGCCAAATAACTTTTTAATTTAATTGAAATCATTCTCCCCTCAATCAATGACATAGGTTGTTGATTGAGAGATGGAGATTTTGACAAATAAGTCCCGATGATTATCAAAAATAGAGACCGAGTTATTTTTCAAAGCATTTGTTTTTCAATGAGATAAATGTTTATAGAATCGAGCATGGAATTTGAAAACATGGTAAAACATGGCTCTGTTATTTCTTTTAAAACCGGGTTATTGCCTGAAAAATGACAATAAACCATAATTTCTCTTTCTCCCAAAAATATTTTTTTTAATTTTTTGATTTTTTTTTTATTTTTTTTATATATAAAAATTCGAACAACATCTAAAGTCCCGTGTCATTCTTTGAATGACAACATCAAGACCGTAGATATTATCGAATCGAGAGAAACATGACAAAAAGACAATATTTTGGAATTTTTCAAGATTTTTCAATTTTATGGATTTTGAAAGTTTTATATTTTTCTATTTGCTTTTGAAGGTTTTGTAATTTTGTATTTTGCTTTTCAATAACTATTTACAAGAGATAGATGAAGATAGACCTTTACTCCTCGTCTTCCTCACGAAGGCGTTTGAGAGTTTCGGTTGAAGGCTTTTCAAACCAAGACGTGGAAGAATAAACTCAAACGTTCTCTTGGAAGAGCTTTGGTGAAGATGTCACGCTAAGCGATATTCGAGACCTCACAAAATATAGTTCCACCACACCTTTTCCACTTGTTCCACGATGAAATGATGTCGAATGTCGATATGCTTTGCTCTTGAGTGTTGAGCGTTGTTGCATGAGAGAGCAATAGCACTTTTATTATCACGATGATGGAGGATTTTGTTGAATTCAAAGCCATAGTCGATAATTGTGATCTCATCCATAAGATTTGAGCACAACAAGATGACATGGCTATGTATTCAACCTCGTAGAGGAAATAGAAGTACTCATTTGCTTCTTTGAAGACCGACTCACAAGCTTATCACTGGCCGAGCACCTCGGGCGTGCTTGGCGTGTATCTTGACAACCGCATGATCGGCATCTGCATAGGCCGTTAGTGACATACCGGTGTCCTTGGTGCAAAGACCCATATTGATGGTTCCTTGGAGATACCGAAAGACCCGTTTAAGCGCTTCAAGGTGCTTTTTAGTAGGCAGCACGGTATCGCACACATGCAAGCAATGAACAAGATGTCGGTCTACTAGCGATGAGGTACATCGGGGATCCAATCATACTACGATATTTCGTTTGGTCAATCATGATCCCGAGTGGTCCTCATCTAGTTTGGTTCGGTCAATCATGGGGTGTCCACGAGGTCACTTGAATCAAATCCAAATTTCTTTAAAATCTCGGTTGCATATTTAGATTGATTTATGAAAATGCCTCCGGGACTTTGTGAAATTTGTAATCCCAAGAAAAATGACATTTGTCCCATCATTGACATTTGAAACTTTGAACTCATTTCATTTGAAAACGATCACATTCCATTGGGTGCATCGAGGCAAAAATAATATCATCAACATAAATTTGAACATGAATTAAATGTTTGCACGACTTCACGGTGAACAATGTAGGATCAATCGCTCCTTTGATGAATCCGGTTGATAGAAGAAACTTTGTGATGTATCATACCATGCCCTTGGAGCTTGCTTTAAACCGTAAAGAGCCTTCTTCAAACGATAAGCGTGAGTAGGATGCTCTTGATTCACAAATCCTTGGGTTGGGCGGCGTGAGCGACTTCTTTAAGATCTCCGTTCGTAAATGCCGTCTTCACATCCATCGATAGACTACCATGTTCTTACTAGCGATTAGCCAAAAGATTACGATTGCCTCGATTCGAGCAGCAGAGCAAAAGATTCTTCAAAGTCAATACCCTCCTCTTGGCGGTATCCTTTAGCAACTAATCGAGCCTTGTTCTTCAACACATCACCATGCTCATCAAGTTTCACTTTGAAGATCCATTTAAGAGCTATAATCATAGCACGATCTGGAGCGGTACTAACTCCCATACATCAAGACGATCAAACTCATGAATTTCATCTTGCATGGCATTGAACCGACTATCTTCATTCATTGCGGTTTAACATCTTTTGGTTCGATCTTAGATAGTACGGAGTTGAAGAAGCACCATAAGGCATCGGTTGCGAGTTGTTTCGGGTTGATACAGACGAGAGGATTTCCAATGATGTTGTCTAATGGATGATCGTGAGTCCATTTTACGAGGTGTTCATGTGGTAGTTGATGAGGAACCGAGGTAGGCGAGTCGATGTCTCACGAAGAAGATGGTTCGATGATGATTCAGAGTAGCAAATATGTTTTCAAATGGAGCATCTTCGGGAGTAGCAAAGGGATTAACTTCATCATTGATGCGAAACATTTCCATGATGTACATTTGAAGAATGATGATTTGTTGATGAGGCGAAGGATCGTGAGCGGTGCTTCCCGACTTAAAGATATTGAGGCGAAGGATTGACTTCATTCACGGGAATATGAGCATCCTCGGTTGTAGGGATTAACACCTCATTAGTAATTGAATCATACAGTTCATCAAATATAGGATCAAACAATTTCTTTAAATCATCTTCGGATGGATGTACATATGGAGTTTCTTGAGAAGAGTTTGGAACAAGGGATGAACCAATGGGACTGTTTTGAAGTGCGGGTCTGGTGGAGTGTCCAGAGCCATTTGACCGGTCGACTCATCAAGCGTAACGTGAATTGTTTCCATGATATTTCGGGTTCTTTTGTTGTAGATTCGGTATCCCTTTTGTTTGATGCATATCCTACAAATACTCCAATGTCGACTTTAGCCCTAAGTTTGCCTAAGTCTTGACCTCATTGGTTGGATAACACAATGCACCAAACACACGAAGGAAGAGAGATTAGGTTTTGTTGTGGACAAGTTCATATGGAGTTTTCCATATACAAGTGTGAATTAGGGAACGATTTTGTGTGTAGCATGCGGTGGCAATTGCTTGACCCGGAGAAACATTGGAACCTTTGAGTAAATCGGCATTGTTCTAGCGGCTTCAACAAGAGTTCGATTTCGTCTTTCAACTACACCGTTCGTTGAGGAGTTCGTGGAACACTTCTTTGATGGTCGATTCCAACGCTTTCATAGAATTCATTAAGTTGTTTGTTGACAAACTCGGTTCCATTGTGCGTTACGATAATTCGGCGGTTTTGTTAAGTCGAACACGCATTGTTTGATGAGTTTGATGATGATATCGAGGAGTTTCATCCTTTGTCCTTAAGAACTTGACCGGTGAATCTAGGTAATCATCAACCACAACTAACACATATTTCTTCCCAAAGATATCCTCGCAACCTCATTGGTCCACATAAATCCATATGAATCATATGAAGAACTTACGTGATGAGTTAGTAGGTTTGGGTTTGTGGGCAAATTTTTGCTTTTACCCAATTGGCATCTTTGAACAAAGATGGATCTTTTCATACTTTAGTCTAAGTAAACCTACAACTAAGTCCTTTCGGAAAGATCGTTGATGGTGCGAAGTTCAAGTGATTGAGGCAGCGATGCCATAACCATGACTTTGTTTTTGAAGCCTTTGATAACAAGCGATTGGAGAAGCCCTCATCATGTCATCGATAGAGATGGTGTAGAGATTTGAGCCACGAGTTCCTTTTAACAGTTCTTACCATTAAGATCTCTAACAAAGCGGTATGTTTTCGAAGGCTACTTCTAGATCGAGAATCACATAATTGACCAACAGAGAGCAGTTATGACCCAAACCTTCCACATAGTAAACTCTAGAGATGACACTATCACCAACAACATAATCTCCATAACCCATATGCACCGAAATGATCATTACCAAATCTAACGATTCCGATGAATTTGCTCACGAAGTTCATGAGCCGCTACCGGTCTCCGGTCATATGCTTGGAACAACTGAGTCCGGTACCACGTAAGCGATTTGAGCGATCTGCGGTTGAACACGAACAATAATGGATAAGCTGGATAATTGGGATCCCCATGCAAGAATGGGTTCCATTTGGTTAGTAACAATGTTTGGAACACCCATATCGTAGATAGAAGCATTCATATCGAAAGTGAGGCAATGGAATCATTGTGAATAGATGCGGTACTAGTGTGCGTATTAGCCACATTCACGGTGTGATCACTTCTTAAAGGAATAGTTCTACCAAGGCATCCATTTTCTAGTGGGCATTATCGATTAGTCTTATGACCAGCGGTATCCAATAAAAGCCTATTTTCTTGAATGTTCTTCTGTGGGTTTCCTTTGTTTTCTAACTTTCTTTCGTTTACGCCTTTTAGCCTTTTTAGCATGAATTTTAGCATTAACAATATTAAGCGGACAATTAACATCATTAGGCGAGCATTAACACCACATTCATGATTAGAAGCGAAATTCAAGCGGACATCAATACAAGGTTTGCAAATAGTATCGAATTGAATTAATTACGATGCGCCTATGGCTAATACTAGAATCAACACGATTCGTTTTATTCAATTCAAGCTTAAAGTTCCTAGATTGTTCTTCTACTCTCTTCCAAAGTGCACATTCTTAGCTTGAGAGGTCCTATCATTCCTTGTATTGTCTTGAGACTTTGACTGCTCCGTTTAATGTCACCGATTACTCTGTAGAGGAATGGGAACATTAGTTGGTTTAACTACTCTTTATATCACTGTTTAGATGTCTTTGGGATCCGAACTACATGCAGGTGCACTAAGGTTCACTTTCTTAAAACTAGAGTCGAGATTTGTACTCCTAGAGGGCACACTTGAGTTCTCTTTCTTAGCATTGAAAGATCCGAATCTGAACTACTTAAAGGCACACTACGGTTCACATTCAAAACATTGGGAATCGAATGCATATCATACTTGGCATTAGGCATCGAGCATGGAATCAAAGGGTTAACTCTCTCACCTAATGACTTTGGGCATATTGTGATCAGGCATTCTAAGATTTCTTGAGATCGTTTGGCATACAAGCATGCATGTCCAATTGCATTATCATGAGGTTTCTCTAGCTTATCCTCTTCAACAATCTCACGCAAGACATCCCAGCAATCCTTAAGGGATGAGAAGTATGTTTGAATAGCGAGTTTGTTGTTCCTTAGATGAGGAGGGACATATGTCACAGATAAAGCATATTTATTACAAGAGTGAACCTTTGATACAACATTCTCCCCATTGGTCATTGGCATTTTCCTTTTACGACTCTTGATTCTCAATTTCCTTTTGCAATGAAGCTATTTGTTCGTTGTTTTGTTGCGAGTGACTTTAATTGATTCAAATAACTCATTGAAATGACGTTTAACCTTTTCATTTTCTTCTAGAAAACTTTCGTTTTCCTTTGTAAAGCATTTACTAGGTTTTGAAGATGAAACGTTTGAGAATTTCGAGAATCTAAAGGAGGAGGCATTTGGGAGCCTGTCATATTGTTCGTTTGACCCTTTAGTTGAGAGATTTGAGCTTTCACTTTACGATTGTGTTGCATTGAGCTTGAATCATTCATCACGTTTGTTAATTTGAAAACGCATCAAACTCGGAGCATCGATGATGTCTTGATATTTGAAGTTTTGACATTTTCTTTAAGATGTTGATATTTTAGTTGTAAATTAAAATACTCAACTTCTAGTTTAGAAAATGTTTAACCAAATTGTCGTGATCATCCGGTTCAATTTTCTCGTTTAGTTTAGAATTAGATTTTCAAGCTCAATGACACGATCATGGAGACTTTCGAGAACAACAGATAGTTCATGAAATTTGGAAGCATTAATAGAGCATTTTGAAGAAGTGAAAAAATATCTTGAGCAACACATTCGATAATAAGAGTCTCATTTAAGGTATGCAAGTTCTTCCTCTCAATCTCATTATATTTTAGTGCACGCTCATAATCACTAACTTCAACTACCATTGCATCAAATTCCTTTTCCATTCCCTTGATATCGGTTTTATCCCTTTTAAGACTCTCAAAGTGATCTTTCGAAGTTTAAAGAAAGGCATGACCTCGGTTAAATAACATTCTTTCATTTGCTCAAAACCCTTTCTCCTTCCGTTATACCGATGGGTGTGATCCTTTTCTTGCAAGTTTTCTCAAAATCAACAAATAGTTGAAATATAACATATTGGCTAATTAAGGTCTTGCTTTTAGTGGCAATTTTTCTAGGAACAAGATGCATTGGTGTATTAGGAGGATACACGATCGCTCTAGGCATTTTCCAAAGGGGGTTTGTTTCAACAATATTTTCAGCTTTCGCTTATCTAAATCCTTTTCCGTAAAACTTGTTCGAGTCAACAATGTTTGAGGCTTAAACATGTTCAAGGAAATCCGGTTTTCCTTCTTGTAGTCATGGGGAGTGATAATTATTTTGACTTCATCGATTTCTTGTCTTCCTCGGTGCACTCAACGCAACTAGGTTTTCGCCTAGGTTTAACAATCTCATTTCCATCATAGATCACACTTTGAGTCGCTTTTGCTATCTTTAATTACTCGGGGTTGGGTTTATCTATAATGGGAACACTATGCTTATCGCTTAGAACTCTATGTTTAGTGACCATGTGAGCGATCCGAATGGTGTTTCCTTGTATGTACAACTTGTTTTCAAAGTTTTCAGATTAGAAAAGTCTCTCAAGAGTTTCGATTCCTTTGCATTAAATTCTTGCTTAAGCATTTTCACATTTTCTTGAAGTTCTTGTTTTTGCTTGTTTGTTTAGAAAGTTTTTCTTGCAAGGAATATAATTCTTGTTTCAATACTTCTTCTAAAGTTACTTTTTCTAATGACCGCACGTACTTGGTCATCCATTTCACGCTTCACGAGTGGTCAACTCAAATTTTGCACGTTGTTCATAAATAGCAACACGTTCTTTATAGGCATTTAGTTCGAAATTACGAATCATCGAGGCACATGCGGTGTATTCATAAAAACATAGTCATTGTTGATCGCAGAAGATGCATCACTTGGTACACCTTCACTTTCACTTTGTTTCACGTATTGATCATATGGGATAATATCGATATTACCCATATTTTCAACATTTGATTCAATAGTTTGAGTTGATTGTACTTTGTTATGCATCATTGCACATCATCATTATCGTATAGTTTTAATACCTACGAGATGAGCTTGTCTTGGGATGGGCCACTAGTGGTGAAGAAGAGACCTTGGGAGAAACCATTGGAGAAATGCTAGCCATAAAAATTGTGTGTGCCGTAGGTCCATCATCCACATCAGTCGTATGCATCACAATCGGCGACTTGAAAGGCATTCGATGATTGTGACCTATCTCTGAATAATTTGCTCATCCACATCGCATCATAGGTCTTGGCATTGCCCTCGAAGAAACAACAATTCCTCTTCATCCAAAGCAACACCATTGTCCCGAGCTTGTGCCGGTGACATCTTATCTCGAAGTAATCGGCGTTCGTGGACGCTTTGGAGATGTGCGGCCTTGCAATGTGTCCCTCACCACCACGTTATAACATTTGATTGGCTTAGCTTGACCTTGGTTACCATTCCTTCCTCGATTACGGTTGCCAACATAACCTCTCCCACTCCACCTCTTCCCCGATCATCTGTCTTTCTGAATGGTTGCACGATCCTTCCATCTTTAACAATGGCTTGATTGTGTGGGTTAGATCTTTGATACGAGGTTGTTGTTGGTTTGTGGGAGAATTCATGTTTTGACTAATCGGAAGAGCTAGTTGATTAATGAAGTTACCCGTGTGCATCAAGATCGACTTGTTTGAACATAGGATCGGGAATGAGTTTGTGATTACCATTACCCAAGGGTATGACTTGTGATGCTTTGGTTGTGATTCCGATGTTTGAGTAGAAGCGGTTGAGTCATTAGGCGAGCTTGTCTCTCCACGGTTGGTTTTGAGCGATTGAGAATCAATTTTTCAAACATAGCATGTCTCTCATTACGAAGGAGGAAGGCATAGAGTTGCTCATAGTTTGTATTCTTCAATCCTTTAGTGAGCTTCACAATGGTGACAAACTTGTGCCATTCGGGATTCATGTTGTTCACAAATTTTGAGTTCGGTGAATGTTAGGCATAGTCATTCGATGTTCCTCATGTCATTCACTAACTTATGAAATCTCACATAGTACTCATAGACATTCTCATCGGTTTCATCTTGAAGTGTTCAAATTGTCATAGAGTTGGGATTCTCTGTCTTCCATAGTTAATTCGAACACGAGAGAAGCATCTTAGAATTATCCCAAAGCGCCTTTGCATCGGTGTTATGATTGATCGACTTGTAGATGTCTTTAGGAAGACCTTGAAGAACAATGTTTGAAGCCACGATATCCGCATCAAATCTCTTTTATCCTTATCATCAAGCTCATCATACATTTTAGGTCATCCATTCCGTAAATGTGAGTACCATCTTCATTTGTATCAAGTATGTCTCTAGTCGTCTCAACTCGATATGGTCCTTCATCAATGGATTTGAGAATGTTGACACCATTTTCCTTTCCAAGGCAAGACAATCGATTCCTTGAGCCCAAGAATCGTAGTCGATTCTCAAGCATGGGTGGACGAGTGTCGACCCGGTTGCTGAACATCCTCTGCAGCAGTGGAGATGATAGTAGGAGCGTTGGTAGACATGTTAACAGATAATACGGATTTTATAACTCTATGATTAAACCGAGAAATAGATTCTTTCACGGATTTTACTAAATCAGAGAAAACCGTAAATAATCACCCAAGTCGCTAGAAGATAATGCACCAAGTCGCTAACACTTAATTCGCTACACCACTAAGTCGCTAGAGTCCCAAGTCTCTAGACAAGTGCAAGTCGCTAAGTAGTAACTCGCTAAGCCTCAAGTCGCTAGCAAAATTTTGGCGACAATTGCTACTCAAGTCGCTAAAGATACAAGTCGCTAAAGAGCAACTCGCTCTGAGACCAAGTCGCTACCACCAAGTCGCTACCCGTAGTGGAAAGTCCACTACTTGTCTTCAGAATCGCTAGATCTAAGTCGCTAGGTCTAAAAGCGTAACTCGCTACAAATTTGTAAAGCAAGTCGCTACGAAGAAAGTAATCCGTGAGTTAAGTCGCTAGCAAGAAAAACCACATAAACATCACTTTTCAATCCAAAACAACCCAACCAAGATGATTTAAGCTACCAAATGAAAACCTACACACTTATGATGATTCTAAACATAAAAGTACTAACAAAATCTAAACTTTAACACAAGAAATCAACCAAATGATGCAAAACCACTAAACTTTTCAAACTCAAAACCACCTAAAACCACTAGAAATCCAAAGATGTGCAAGATATGATCTAACCATGGCTCTTGATACCAATTGTTAGATATAAGTTTTCACATACACATCAAACCATAACACAAAGTGGCGTATAAATGGAATTCTAGAGAGAAAGTTAGAGGTTTAGGGAACTTAGTGAGAGAAAGTGAAAGATATTATTATGAGCTCCAACTCTCTACCTTGGAAGGTAGAGAGTATTTATAGTCTTACATAAATCGCCACACATCGGGTCGTGGATCGGCATACAGGTGGGTAAAGACCGTCCGTCCTCCTCGGTGTTACTTAACTAAATACTACTTAACTTAAAAGAACTACGACTACGAGCTTTCTAACGATTACATATACTTGAGGTGACCGACTCTTTAATATATAGAATTTCTAATTCCTAACACATTTGAAGATGGCTCGACCAAGAATGATGGTGGTGGTAGAGAAGTGTCAACTTCCATATGGTCGGGTGGTTGACTTTGATGATTTCTCATAATCCAAATGGGATTATATGATGGAAACGACGAAAAGGAAGTCGGAGCTAATGTTGACTCAACACCTTGATTTTGTACCATTATTCCTTCTAATGAGGAGAATGTTGCCGGCGGAGGAGGATGAGACGGCCTAGGAGGCAAATCCTCTAAATTGTGGAGGTGTGGTGATGATAGTGGAGATGTAAACGAGATAGCTCTAGGAACCAATGGTGATGGTTTAGTGGAGATGATATTGTTTGGCCTAGGAGGTATGGTGGTGTTTGGCATAGGTAGTTTTGTGGGTACTATCCTTTTAAGAATTGGTTTGATTGGTTGAGAAGAAATTATTGCATTTGTTGGCTTGACCGGAGATGATTCGGTTGAAGAGATTTCGTGTACAACAAGAGCAATTTTCTTGGGTGGTTCTTTGTTGGATAAGTTGCTACTTGGAGTTTTCCTCATGATGATTTCAAGAGGTTTGTAAAGGTTTCTTAGGAGCTGAAAAAGAGGATGAAGGTGATGACTTTAGAAGTCCTAATGTAACACCCCCAAATTTGGTTCAGCGGAAGCATACGTGTTATGGGGAATGCTACGTAATCGGAGATCACAACACAAGTAATAAAGAACGGAATACATACTCCGTTTTAATTTCATAAAAGTAGTTTTAAAATATTGTCTTACAAACATTGTTTAGATAAAAGGGCACAACCCATAAGTTTTGTGGTCCCAATTTAAAAACATCATTATGTGTGAAACACTTCTTTAGACATTACTACGACCATTTACCACCTCTTGCCTTGAATCCATGATCACAATTTAAACACCTGAGAAAATATGCTAAAAAGGTCAGCCAAAAGCTGGTGAGTTCATAGGTTTATAATAAAACATTAAGCATGGACCATAATCAAAGACATATAATCATTACAATGAATATAATGATATATGGATGAAAGTCTATTACGTTAGCACTAAGTTCATGCAACCGATACTACGACAGTTTCTGTATGCTAAATCAAATCATACAATATATAGGCCCAATGCGAGTGTTTTGTCCCTCAACACTCGATTCCGACATGGTATGCGTTTCGCCTTGACCTAAGCATGGCCAACCGAACGGAGGAGTCATCCTCAATAGATCTATTTATAACATTCGCGCTTCCCAGCAAGGAACTGACGGTTCATGAAAGGGGGCATTTCTAGGGACATCATGGCTTAGGCTAAACCACGTAATAGTAATCATGCAACAAGTTAGGTCCATAAAAAGGTTTTGCATATTTTCTCACCCCAAAATGTATAAAACAATTTATCAAGTAAAAGAGGGGCTATGAAACTCACCTTAGCAAATAAGCAATCCAAAAGTGGGATTCAGTGAATATTGTGAAGCTGCACCGACACGCGACCTAGATAAGGAGGGCAATGTTTTAGTTCATTGTTTTAAGTATCACTTACTCAAAATGGTTCGATTTATATTGTTTTTGTATAATGGTATTAAAACCAACCTTTAGTTTGTACAAATGATAAAAAAAAAGTTTTACTAGTAAGTATATGAATGTATATATACTTTTTCATGTTGACACTATAATAGTATTAAATTCCAAAATTTGGTTTGTAAAATAATTGCAATATTCTACTAGTAAGTATATAAATGTATATATACTTATTTATGTTGACACATATTATTATTGTCAAAATCAATATTAGTTGATTTATTTTCTAATTGTATTTAGAAAATACTTAAGTTAAATTTGGAGACTTTCAAATGTAATGAACGGTAAAATGATTTGGTGGTCTCTATTTATTTATCAAAATTTGTTCTCAACATTTATCATTTTCGACTAATAATTTTTGTGACATAACTATGTCTACTTGCACATATTGATGTCAAAACGTTGGCGTAGGCTTTTATTATGCGAATCGTGACTTGAACACTTGTTTCTTATATTAAAACCTTTACACTTGTTTACTTGTATTAAGATTTGTATGCTTGATTACTTGTCGATACGCATGTGTATATATCTAAGTAGAAGATGTTGAATACTCGGAAATGAGTTTAGTCTTATATTTGACTTCCGAATTACGTTTCTAGTTTTACTTCTTGTTTCATCGATCTGTCATTTGAGCACACCTATAACACGGGTGGGCTGCGGCCCGACATAAATGGTATAACGTTGGGCTTAGGCCCGATCCATAATATGAAAGTGTGGAAGACACATGGAGTGGGATTTAGCCCAGGTGGCTATTCGAGTAACATGGATAGGAGGGACCAGGTTCTCATATCAGGTTTAACACTTCAATTTTATTACCGCTTATCTTGTGACAAATTGGGTATAAACTCCCAACCAACATACCCTTCTCAAACGAGGCTTAAGGAGGACAAGATACACGATAACAAGACGTCCATAATACATTAGTGCCCTATGCCGATTGTAGAGATTAAACACCCTTCGTGGGTGTTTTCCGTGCGTGGCTCGAGGTGACTTCTGGCTCTCCCTTGAGAGCTTTCGTGTCACAAGAGTTTAACAACTTTTAGATCATCACTAAAATTCAGTTTCGTTGTCAAGCAAGTTTTGTGAGCAGGTCCCTTCTTAGTTGACTCGCGTCATTTGGGTACAACCCAACTTCGAAGGAGTGACTCGACCTGATTTCACCCTTGATGTTATTACTCAAGATTTTGCTATTGTGATGCATATTATAGGAGCTTTTTGACTCGGGCCTAGCTGAACTTGTCTCACACATTAACCATACGACTAAGGGTAAATCAAGGTGAACCACCTTTCATTACTACGGATACATGGCACGATGATGATGAGGGACAATATTACTTGAAAAAGTCTGGACTCGACTCCATTATAACTTGACTTCCAATGAAATCGACATCACATTCAATCTATTCTCACGACCTCATACCAAGGGGGTTTTAGTACTAATGTTAGGAATTGAGTTTCGACCAAGACATAACTCTTTTGTTGGCACCTATATCCTCATTTTTTACACCAAAACCTTCTCCACTGTGGTGATAACCATAGTGGGTTTTTGACCGAGTTGCAAGAGTTAAAACACCAAATAGAATGCTAGCATTAACTGACCTCAAACTCTCGCTCGACACACATCTATCCCAGGTTATCAATAAAAAAAACAACTTTTATCCCATCCATGACTATTTCACACGACAAGAACAACACCTAATTTCTTTGATATCATTTACAATTTTAAAACATAAACTAACATCAATTTAAGTTTACTAACAAGAATTATAGGAGCAAAAGAGATGTAAAGAAAACTCTTACTAATTCTTGAAAGTCGAGTGTACAAGGAGGAGTAAGAAGTAATTGTTTACAATTTTCCAATCCCGAATCCAAGCAAGAACCTTCACACCAATCACTTACAATATTTTGTGATTTCCTTGGTGGTGTTTGTGAGACCTTGTGGATTCGATTGGTATGCATATATGGAATAGAGATTGGGAAAGTTTATCCTTGCTTTCTTACCATCGATCAAAGGAATGGACATACTCAGCAAACCTCCCAATCATCCTCGACAATCTTTGTTGGCTTGTGGTCTCGACTTTGAATTTGAGCGGCGCTAACCATGGCAGAAAAAGGATTTAGGGACAAAGACATACATGAATTTGATTTGCCTAGTGATGAGGGTGAAGAAAGAAGTCTGTGCAGTTGCCTTTTTCGTCTTCCTCTGCCTCCTGAGTCATTGACCTAGGCGAATGGTAGAGTAGCAGGTAGATAGGTGGAGACTTTTGGAATAAGAGGAAATTTTGTTGTTATCCTTGTGTGAGAAGAAAACGTGGGTATTAGAGGGGAAAGCAGAAAACGTTAAAAATATAGGAGAGGGTGAGTGGGGCGGTTTTATTTGGGGTAGTGGGATAAGTGCTATCTTTCATTTTCTTAATTTGTAACATTACTTTGATATATCTTAGTATAAGGTGTAAGTTTTATTCATTGTATGTTGTAGGTACAATACCAATTTATATTAAGTATTTTGTGTCCCGCGATATAAAACCGTGACTGAAGTATTAATGTATGATAGATTTTTACACCGAAACGCCTTATGAATATGTTTATGTAATGGTATTTTATTGGTAATATCTTCTATTTCGGGGATTTATCATATGTTTATTTGCTCTTATCATAGTGTCGGTACGCGTGCGGTGTCGGTCACAGTGAAAAACGAGATAACCTCTCGTCTTACAAATTTAATCATAAGACAATAACACAATATTCATATTATGCAATAAATGCGAAAGTAATGCAACAGGCTACAGTACGCGAGTTATCTACTCAAATGATCAGTCAAGCTTATGCATGCTTAATGACTTATGCTTAGTAATAATAAATTACCATTTATTATTTAATAATAAGTAAAAAATTACCGTGTATCACATCCTCCCTGCCTTAGAAGGAAAACCGTCCTCGGTTTTCAGTTAGAGTTACTTGCTGAAGTTGAGAAAGATGCGGGTATTTACGCTTGAATTCATCTTCACGTTCCCACGTGTATTCTGGACCTCTTTGAGAGTTCCAACGGACCTTAACGATAGGAATGCGGCTTTGCTTAAGCCGTTTGATTTCTCGATCCATAATTTCAATGGGTTCCTTGACGAAATTCAATTTTTTTTCGTCAATTTGGATTTCCTCAAAGGGAATAGCATGAGTTTCGTAAGAGAGGCATTTCTTCAAGGTGCATACGTGAAACACGTTGTGCACAGACTTGAGTTCTTGTGGTAATTAAAGTCGGTAGGCTACCGGCCCGATTCTTGCGAGGATTTTGAAAGGTCCAATGTAACGAGGATTCATCTTTCCATGATTTTCTGAAACGGATTACGCCTTTCAATGGCGAAACTTTTAACATGACTCTATCTCCCACTTGAACTCAAGTTGCTTTCGTCTTTTGTCCGCGTATCTATTTTAGCGATCACGTGCTGCTTGTAGGCGGTTCTGGATTAGCACAATCTTCTCAGTAGTTTCTTGAATTAGTACCGGGCCAGTGAGTTGGCTTCCTCTGAGTTGTGCGTACTAGAATATTTGTGCATAACGTATAGTTCTGATGGTAATCCGAGTTGGTAAACTACCAGCTTGATCTTGGAGAGGATCTGATTAATCTTACGAATTAAGGTCTTGCCCCCTTGCGTTCTTGTTAAAATGGGTTATGCTTTTCGGAGGCGAAACCTCAACCAAATTTTCTCGTCGACTTGAGCTTCAAACGGCATTCAGTCCTTTATGTATTTATTTTGACGATTAGGGTTGTTTGCATTCGGCCTCTGGTCCGCACACTATTATCAATGGTTCTCGATAAAGCTTGGAGCCATTGGGCTGGTCCCTTGCCGGTCTCTGTTCTGAAAATGAGGATGAAGGTGATGACTGTAGAAGTCCTAATGTAACACCCCCAAATTTGGTTTAGCGGAATCATACGTGTTATGGGGAATGCTACGAAATCGGAGATCACAACACAAGTAATAAAGAACGGAATACATACTCGGTTTTAATTTCATAAAAATAGTTTTAAAATATTGTCTTACAAACATTGTTTAGATAAAAGGGCACAACCCATAAGTTTTTTGGTCCCAATTTAAAAACATCATTATGTGTGAAACACTTCTTTAGACATTACTACGACCATTTACCACCTCTTGCCTTGCATCCATGATCACAATTTAAACACCTGAGAAAATATGCTAAAAAGGTCAGCCAAAAGCTGGTGAGTTCATAGGTTTATAATAAAACATTAAGCATGGACCATAATCAAAGACATATAATCATTACAATGAATATAATGATATATGGATGAAAGTCTATTACGTTAGCACTAAGTTCATGCAACCGATACTACGACAGTTTCTGTATGCTAAATGAAATCATACAATATATAGGCCCAATGCGAGTGTTTTGTCCCTCAACACTCGATTCCGACATGGTATACGTTTCGCTTTAACCTAAGCATGGCCAACCGAACGGAGGAGTCACCCTCAATAGATCTATTTATAACATTCGCGCTTTCCAGCAGGGAACTGACGGTTCATGAAAGGGGGCATTTCTAGGGACATCGGGGCTTAGGCTAAACCACGTAATAGTAATCATGCAACAAGTTAGGTCCATAAAACGTTTTTGCATATTTTCTCACCCCAAAATGTATAAAACAATTTATCAAGTAAAAGAGGGGCTATGAAACTCACCTTAGCAAATAAGCAATCCAAAAGTGGGATTCAGTGAATATTGTGAAGCTGCACCGACACGCGACCTAGATAAGGAGGACAATGTTTTAGTTCATTGTTTTAAGTATCACTTACTCAAAATGGTTCGATTTATATTGTTTTTGTATAATGGTATTAAAACCAACCTTTAGTTTGTACAAATGATAAAAAAAGTTTTACTAGTAAGTATATGAATGTATATATACTTTTTCATGTTGACACTATAATAGTATTAAATTCCAAAATTTGGTTGTAAAATAATTGCAATATTCTACTAGTAAGTATATAAATGTATATATACTTACTAGAAGGGTACCACATAATGCGGCGCGGGTACCGATATCTATTTTTGTGACGAGCAAATGTTTTTAGTAGATCTATGATTGTGGCGGTGGAGAAGGCGTCAAGGCGGTTGTGGCGATTGAGGTGATGATGCGTGTTCTTTTACGGATAATGAGAGAGGGATGATTTTGGTAGTGTGTGTTTTCGAGTGAGAATGAAAATGAGATTTTTGTGTGTTTGTGGGTACTTATATCCCGTAGGTTAGAGTATAAATTAAAAGTATGAATTTAATGAATTAAAAAAGAAAATTTATGATGAAGTTTTGTAGTTTGGTGTTACATCTTAAATGGGCATAATGAATATTGGAGTTGTTACAAAAATGTCATAACTTTTAATTTATGTGTGCAGGTATTGAATTTTTCGCAAAAGTCAAATATATTTATGATGAAGTTTTGTAACGTATTGACCATTTTTATTACAGGGCTTTAAAAGTTTGGTCTTAAAAGTTTGGTCATAAAGTTTGAATTTTTCCAGAGCCATAAAGTTTGGTCATAAAGCCTTTGTATTATTATTGACTAAATGAATTGTTATTTCTTAATAAGGAAATGTTTTTGGTCTTACAATTTTAAGACTACCTCTTTTAGCAAGTCCCAAATCTATTATAAAGTAGTATAGATTTATGTTGACACATATTATTATTGTCAAAATCAATATTAGTTGATTTATTTTCTAATTGTATTTAGAAAATACTTAAGTTAAATTTGGAGACTTTCAAATGTAATGAACGGTAAAATGATTTAGTGGTCTCTATTTATTTATCAAAATTTGTTCTCAACATTTATCATTTTCGACTAATAATTTTTGTGACATAACTATGTCTACTTGCACATATTGATGTCAAAACGTTGGCGTAGGCTTTTATTATGTGAATCGTGACTTGAGCACTTGTTTCTTATATTAAAACCTTTACACTTGTTTACTTGTATTAAGATTTGTATGCTTGATTACTTGTCGATACGCATGTGTATATATCTAAGTAGAAGATGTTGAATACTCGGAAATGAGTTTAGTCTTATATTTGACTTCCGAATTACGTTTCTAGTTTTACTTCTTGTTTCATCGATCTGTCATTTGAGCACACCTATAACACGGGTGGGCTGCGGCCCGGCATAAATGGTATAACGTTGGGCTTAGGCCCGATCCAGAATATGAAAGTGTGGAAGACACATGGACTGGGCTTTAGCCCAGGTGGCTATTCGAGTAACATGGATAGGAGGGACCAGGTTCTCATATCAGGTTAACACTTCATTTTTATTACTGCTTATCTTGTGACAAATTGGGTGTAAACTCCCAACCAACATACCCTTCTCAAACGAGGCTTAAGGAGGACAAGATACACGATAACAAGACGTCCATAATACATTAGTGCCCTATGCCGATTGTAGAGATTAAACACCCTTCGTGGGTGTTTTCCGTGCGTGGCTCGAGGTGACTTCCGGCTCTCCCTTGAGAGCTTTCGTGTCACAAGAGTTTAACAACTCTTAGATCATCACTAAAATTCAGTTTCGGTGTCAAGCAAGTTTTGTGAGCAGGTCCCTTCTTAGTTGACTCGCGTCATTTGGGTACAACCCAACTTCGAAGGACTGACTCGACCTGATTTCACCTTGATGTTATTACTCAAGATTTTGATATTGTGATGCATATTACATGAGCTTTTGACTCGGGCCTAGCTGAACTTGTCTCACACATTAACCATACGACTAATGGTAAATCAAGGTGAACCACCTTTCATTACTACGGATACATGGCACGATGATGATGAGGGACAATATTACTTGAAAAAGTCTGGACTCGGCTCCATTATAACTTGACTTCCAATGAAATCGACATCACATTCAATCTATTCTCACGACCTCATACCAAGGCGGGTTTTAGTACTAATGCTAAGAATTGAGTTTCGACCAAGACATGACTCTTTTGTTGGCACCTATATCCTCATTTTTGACACAAAAACCTTCTCCACTGTGGTGATAACCATAGTGGGTTTTTGACCGAGTTGCAAGAGTTAAAACACCAAATAGAATGCTAGCATTAACTGACCTCAAACTCTCGCTCGACACACATCTATCCCAGGTTATCAATAAAAAACAACTTTTATCCCATCCATGACTATTTCACACGACAAGAACAACACCTAATTTCTTTGATATCATTTACAATTTTAAAACATAAACTAACATCAATTTAAGTTTACTAACAAGAATTATAGGAGCAAAAGAGATGTAAAGAAAACTCTTACTAATTCTTGAAAGTCGAGTGTACAAGGAGGAGTAAGAAGTAATTGTTTACAATTTTCCAATCCCGAATCCAAGCAAGAACCTTCACACCAATCACTTACAATATTTTGTGATTTCCCTTGGTGGGTGTTTGTGAGACCTTGTGGATTCGGTGGTATGCATATATGGAATAGAGATTGGGAAAGTTTATCCTTGCTTTCTTACCATCGATCAAAGGAATGGACATACTCAGCAAACCTCCCAATCATCCTCGACAATCTTTGTTGGCTTGTGGTCTCGACTTTGAATTTGAGCGGCGCTAACCATGGCAGAAAAAGGATTTAGGGACAAAGACATACATGAATTTGATTTGCCTAGTGATGAGAGTGAAGAAAGAAGTCTGTGCAGTTGCCTTTTTCGTCTTCCTCTGCCTCCTGAGTCATTGACCTAGGCGAATGGTAGAGTAGCAGGTAGATAGGTGGAGACTTTTGGGATAAGAGGAAATTTTGTTGTTATCCTTTTGTGAGAAGAAAACGTGGGTATTAGAGGGGAAAGCAGAAAACGTTAAAAATATAGGAGAGGGTGAGTGGGGAGGTTTTATTTGGGGTAGTGGGATAAGTGTTATCTTTCATTTTCTTAATTTGTAACATTACTTTGATATATCTTAGTATAAGTTGTAAGTTTTATTCATTGTATGTTGTAGGTACAATACCAATTTATATTAAGTATTTTGTGTCCCGCGATATAAAACCGTGACTGAAGTATTAATGTATGATAGATTTTTACACCGAAACGCCTTATGAATATGTTTCTGTAATGGTATTTTATTGGTAATATCTTCTATTTCGAAGATTTATCATATGTTTATTTGCTCTTATCATAGTGCCGGTACGCGTGCGGTGTCGGTCACAGTGAAAAACGAGATAACCTCTCGTCTTACAAATTTAATCATAAGACAATAACACAATATTCATATTATGCAATAAATGTGAAAGTAGTGCAACAGGCTACAGTACGTGAGTTATCTACTCAAATGATCAGTCAAGCTTATGCATGCTTAATGACTTATGCTTAGTAATAATAAATTACCATTTATTATTTAATAATAAGTGAAAAATTACCGTGTGTTACATCCTCCCTGCCTTAGAAGGAAACCCGTCCTCCGTTTTCAGTTAGAGTTACTTCCTGAAGTTGAGAAAGATGTGGGTATTTACGCTTGAATTCATCTTCACGTTCCAACGTATATTCTGGACCTCTTTGAGAGTTCCAACGGACCTTAACAATAGGAATGCGGCTTTGCTTAAGCCGTTTGATTTCTCGATCCATAATTTCAATGGGTTCCTTGACGAAATTCAATTTTTTTTCCGTCAATTTAGATTTCCTCCAAGGGAATAGCAAGAGTTTCGTCAGAGAGACATTTCTTCAAGGTGCATACGTGAAACACGTTGTGCACAGAGTTGAGTTCTTCTGGTAATTAAAGTCGGTAGGCTACCGGCCCGATTCTTGAAGGGGTGCTTAAGTACTTGAAGATAATGAGTAATGTAGCTAATGATTGCCTTTTATGGAAGAAATTAGAACTTTCATGAGTACCAATGAATGAACAAGGATGACACTAAAGATTTTTAGAGTGTCAAGTGTAGCTAAATGATCCTAGAGACCAGATAGTGACTTAGATTAATGCTTTGGAGAATATCCTAAAAGCTTAAGATGGAAAAACTAGAATTTGATCAATTTTGACCAATTTTGACGTAAGGATGATTATGATAAATTTTGCCATAATCGAGAGATTTCTAAGGCTAGATGTGAGGGATCATGTGAGACATGAAGAGAGATCTAGAGAGCGGAAGAGTAATGAGTTTAAGTGAAACTATAGATCTACAAGCGTCTTGAGTGTGATCTAGGTGAGTTATGTGTAAGTAGGAAGGATCTACTTAACTTGATAAGGACTTAATTTGCCTTAAGACACAATGTCTAGCTTAGTGTGAGGTGTTCTAAGGACATGTTTGAAATACAATGTTTGCAATTGCATTTTCTGTTTGCCGGATCCCACGGTTCCCTAAGTGTAGGGATCCGTCTAGCACAAATTTTGGGATCCGTCCATCTGCTAAGCAGAACCTTTACTAAAGGTATGCAATGATCTTGAAAATGCATTATATTCCAAGGTTAGTTTAAGAGGTTCTAACACTATGATATCAAATGTAAGATGTTTTATTTCATGAAGGAAATTGGATTACATTGATAAAGCACGAGTACAAAAGGATTGATCCTATTTGAAATACTACTAAGTTCCTTGAGCGTTTTCGCTAGAAAGATCATCAAGTGGTTGATGAGTGTTGGTGGAATCAAGAATGAAGAAAGTCTTCATGAGTGATGTGTTTAGCGTTCCATCATCTTGTTCAAGTACGCATACAACGGACTTTGAAATTGAGGATGAAAATGCATGACGTTATGATAGAGGCGCGTCAAGAACATTCCATAAGGGATGAGTTTATTCTTGGAGCCTTGAAGATTTACAATTCGCCTTGCGAAGAAGTAGGCGAGATTGTATGGTTGCTGTGTTAGCAAACAATACATTATGTGAGCACAACAAGCGGGAAGGATTTCTCGATTTCCCCAAAGACTCCAAACATTTTCACGTAGGATGAGTGCAAGGGGTTTGTACTCTTCTCGGATGTCCCCGTGTGAAGATAATGTTTGGATCGGAGTAATATGGTCGATATTTGCATATTATGCGATTTAAATCTTCCGGGGAGGGTATGTGTGAACAATATGGACTATTTTTTTCACGAAAATTGAAGAGAGAATCAAGAGACCAATCTTCGGTGAAGGCACATTGTCCATGATTTGGAATCCGGAGGATGTGAGCAAAATGCCCAAGGGTTAAAACAAACTTTTGGTTTTTGATATAAAACCAAAGAGATAGAGAGCGATCCTCGTTACGAACGAGTTCAACTTGACGGAAGAATTCCATTATGAACCTTGGACATATCTTCTCATTGATTTCAAGAAGACATTCTAGTCCTATGGCTCGGAAGGAGGTATTGATACCTTCTTCGAATTGTAGAGAGGTATCTACAATATGTCCTTCGTGGAAGTGACGGTTTTCGAGATTATTGAACCACCGGACATGATTGCCAGGTGTGTTGGGCTCAAGAGAGATGGTCAGAGTGTAGACGCTTGTGAGTGAAAAATCAAACTAATATTCATGCGTCATAGTTGAACCTATATAAATGATGAGTTAATAGAAAGTGATGTTTGTGGTCAACTAATGATTATCTAACGTTTTTACTAGATTTTTATTAACAGTGGTTTTTAACAACAATGACACTTAACTCACTTATGGTTTTAACATTCTAGTGGAATATTACTTTTAGAAAGAAAGTGGTTTTTATTTTGCATGGAAAACAGTTGTCCAGGTGTACGGATCCCACGGTTCCCTTTTACAAGGGATCCGGCTAGTCTAACTTTTGGGATCCGTGGATCTGGAGAAACAGAAACATATTTCTTGATAAAGACATAGGTTTTTAGATCTTATAGTTTTATACCAAGATATGTGTTTTAGCCTACATTTTCTTTTAGCATGCATACATGACTTTCTAATGTATCACGACAGAATGAAATAAATAAAAAAGAAATGGTAAACACATTACGATAATAATAACCTAGATAAACTAGACTATTAGTAATATTTCATTTCAATGCTAAGAATGTTACAAAGGATTGGGTATATAACCCCAATGTAGATCATTAACACAAAGTATATGTCTCCGTATGAGAACTTCACCATAGGAAACACAAGAGCGATGAGCGTTAAGGCGATGAGCACGAGTGTGATGTAAACCATGTTGATGGTGAACCTTCTTTGATTTCGACGAGATGAGTATGAGGAGGAAGATGAAGTTTTGAGTGAGAGGTAATTTTGAATTTGGAAGGTTTGAAAAATGGGATAGAGTAGGATGACGGATGGTGTATTTATGGGGAAGGAGGAATTTTGAAATTTGTGTTTTGTTTTATTATAAAAGGATGTGGTTTTGGATTAGTGAAAGTAGAAAACACGTTTTATATACCCCGACTTTTGACGAAAATTTTACACGTATGTGAGGAAAAACTTCCTAGTGAAGCTATATGTAAAACATGTGTATACACGAAAGCTACTCAAATAAATACCTAAGTAACCACACTTATTTATTAAACTAATATCATTTAGAGATAAGTGGAAAGTCATACCTCAAATGCACTTAGGAATGTCTTTACAAATGACACAACAAATGTCAGAAGACAATTCCAGCTCCTTTATGCTTAAGATACCTTCTTAGGGAAGGTAATCTTATTATCAAGCAATTCCTATGGCTTGATAGATGTGAGCTTTAACTAATCAACATGACAAAGAAGATTAGTGCAAAAAAAAATGTTGTCATCAAATCAACATCCAACAAGAGAGTTTTAAAACTCATGGTGTTTATTTTTATAAAAGACCTTCTTTGTAGTTTTCAATTAACTATGGATCGTATCAAGTTTTTTTAAAGTACAATATACTTCAAGAAACTTGGTAACGAAGCTCTGATGCTAATTGTGGAAAACTAGAAGGGGGGGGGGATTGAATAGTTTTACCAATTAAAACTTCCTTTTAAAACTATTTAGATCAACTTATGTCAATCTATTTGGATGTGTGTTGGATGTTGATAAACAAGCATATAAAGTATGTAATGAAAAGATAAGAGTAAAGCACAAAACCACAACGCGAGTATTTATAGTGGTTCGCCACAAGGACACCTTCCTTGCCTACTCCACTCCCCGAGTCACTTACTCGAGAGTTCAGTAATCACTACACGACACCAACTCCTTATGGCGGAGAAGTCTTCACAACGTTGCCTACTCTTTTCCCAGATAGGCTAACCACCGGGTTCTTTCACACTAAGGTGAACCACACCTACACAACGTCGCCTACCCTTTATCAGGTACTAGGCTAAGTACCTAGTTCTTTCACACCAAGGTGAACCACACCTATCACAACGTCGCCTACCCTTTATTAGGTACTAGGCTAAGCACCTAGTTCCATTGCAATGGAGGAACTACTACCCAACACTACACCAACGACTAATCCCAAAGGAGACCAACTCCTTATTACAACATCATCAAGGATATCAATATCTTTGGATCTAGTACTAATCTATCTTGTACATCGAAACATACCATATCAAATGTACATCTAAGGCACCTTTCACTAATGCCTTTAACTAGATCTTCAAGTCACTCTTCACCAATGTCTTGTGACTTGACTTCTAGGCACCTTTCACTAATGCCTATAATACGGACGATCGACACCTTTCACTAATGTCTTCGTCTTGACACTTGAGACATCTTTCACTAATGTCTTCAACACTATACTTCTTAGAAGAAAGAAAAGAACCATCAACAAGAGGACTTCAGTAGTCTTGATGATGAGGAAGCATGGCAACTCATGGACTTGAGCTTGCTTGACTTCAAAGGTGGTGATCTCGCCTTTAAGAGAAACCTAGAGAATCACACGAAAACAAAACTACAAACATAGATCTCTTGGATCCGGGTTAGAGATTTTTAACTCGGGGAGAAAGTATGTTAGAAAGGGTGAGAAACAATGGAGAAATGACCACTATTTATAGATGAAAAAATCTATCTGCTCCCGGATCCACGGATCCCTCCCAAGGATCCGTCTAGCGTAAAGCTAGGGATCCGGACGCTTCTCTTTACCCATGGGTATTTTGGTTATGGGTTATGGGTTATGGGTTATGGGTCATGGGTTGATCCATGGGTCTTTAGCTAGATACAATGTTTCTCTTGAGTGCAATGCACCTAGTCACATGGGTATGGGTCAATACCATGGGTTATGGATATTATCCATATATGATATAAGCATGATGTTATGCAATGGGTTATGAGTCAAGCTCCATGGGTCATGGACTTTGGGTTGTACCCAACTACATTCAATGTATTTGGTCAATGGGTTGTGATACTTAAGTTTCTACCCATTTATATTACCCAATATACTACATATTAGTTATGTGTATATTTTACCCCAGTATGTAAACACTAGTTGTTGTACATATGTAATATTAAATCATAAAATCACTTATACTTGTTTTAGTGTTTTATGTGAATATGTTAGAAACTATTAGTTCAAACCATTTACGTATTTTATTTGTTTAGTTAAAATGATTTTACGTTTGTTATCGACAAAACATTAGAAGATCGTAAAATATAAATAAACGTTTTTACGGCTTATTTGTATTAACAGGAAGTATATTAAGGACCAATCTCCACAAGAAAACCCTGGTAAATTGTTTTCAAATTACATTACTTATTTCACATATGTTTTTATCTCGGTATCGATATATTGTGTGACGGTTCATGCCCTAACTACTCCTATAAATTTTTTTTTTTTTTTTTTTTTTTTTTTTTTTTAACAATAATTGTTTCAACGAGTGTATGGATGTACTGTGAGACATTTCACACCTCATCTGCTCTTGAAAATTCGGCTTTTTTTAACGTTAAATGTTTTCAAATTACGTTACTTATTTCACATATATTTTCAAATTACATTACTTAATAGTAAATGTTTTTCAACGAGCGTAATTTGGCCGCGCCATTGTGGCAGCCTAAAAGATAACATTTTAAGTAAAAAAAATTAGTTTAGACATATCAAAATATAGAGAGAAACGAGTTCCGCAATGTAATTCGCATATACAAAAGATAAGTAAATTAAATAGATAGATTTTGGTATAGTTCTTCCTTAAAATTAAGTTATAGCTTACGGTTTTATATAATAGCTGTAATTTTGATGACAATAATATCAATTCTATGTAAGCAAACACAACACAATTCATGTTGTAGTCTCTCATTAACACCAATCTATGACTCATAATAGCATAATATAATTATATGTTGAAGCAATCCCATAAATTCTTTTACTTTTCATTTGTATAGATGCAAAAGATAAAAAAACCAAAATACTCGACTACATGAATTTATTGCATAATCAATCGACTACATGAGTTTATTGCATGATCAGTGACTTATATTTATGAAATTGCTGTTCATTGAATATTTCATTTGATCATCTTTCAAATTAGTACTTAATCTTACCTAAAACTTGATATTTATTGTTCCGGTTTGGTTTTTCATATAGCTATGTTACAAAAAACCCATATATATCACAATAAGTGTAACAAGATGAAAATCCGATAGTTAGATTATGGGGTTGATACTCACACTATTTTTTTTATACATACATTACAATTGTGCGTTTTGCGGTTGGCATGCGTATTAAAGTTTGTACAATGTGGTGTATGTATAAAAAGAATGGTGTGAGTATCAACCCTTTTAGATTATAAGAGAGACGTAAAAAAAACCAACATCATTCTTAGTTACATATCCGAAGGAACACATACCGGATGGTGAAGAAGATCCTTTTACCTGACATATCATACCGAGTACCATACCTGAGCCGCTTAATCCGGATATTGCGGGATATCGTCCCCCACATTACCTAACACCTAGCACATACGCTAGGTGTAGCCCAAGCTCTTTCAATGTACAACTAATCAATTTCACGTATTTACTCTCTCATTTAAAGCTATATCGTTCGACTTATACCTCATACTTACTCTCACGTCAGAGCTTGGTCTTGGAATTAAACCCAAAATGAGGTTAACGTGTGTTTACCCTTTGTGTTGGTGCTAAGAGGACTCTACCGCTAGTCCAAAGGAACCTACGTGTACCCGAGACCGAAGGACATATTTTTACCTCAACAATAAGCCTAAAACTAAAAGCGAGCATACCATTATTTGTTTCGATTCCAAATGGTTCTTGGTTGGTTTATCAACTATGAGAACTCATACAAATATTTTGGAAACAAGAGGGGAGAAAATGGCATAGCAAGTGATTATGATGGGTGAAGAGCTAAAAGAACAAAATCATATCACCATCAGCAACAGATTCCCTCGGATTTTCACATTTTCTTGGTTTTCACTTTTCAATTGTGCTTGACTGCTTTTCTACCGGCAACCGGTTAGTTCTTGTCTATTTCCATGTAACTACTACCTTGACAACCGTCACGTGTCCTTGCCATTGTTCATAGAAAAATGAGTCCATGTTCTATTTGCTACAGTATTTATTAAACTGTCTCTTTGTTACTTTCTCCATAGGCAAAGAAAGGTAACTATAATCTCTTTTTTTCTTCATACTAGTAATATCTTCTAGTAATATTTTAATCCTCCAAACTTAGAACTCAATGTTACTTATAGGTGACACCATGGACAGATCAAACTTGTTGGGTGGGTAACTGAGTTGTTCAAGTCATCTTTTTGTACTGGTTGGAACGAGTCAAACTGATGACCAACTAGCAACTTCTATGGTTTTGACTCAATTAACACGTTTGAGATAAGAGTGAAAATTAGCTCAACCCGACTCAACTCAACTCATTGATTTTCATCTATCATTACACGGTTCTTGGTAAGAGGAGTGATCAATGCTTCAAGCAACGTCTCAAAATATGAGAAGTTGAAATCGACCGACCTAGTTTTTCCATTGTTTTATACCAGAAGAGAATGATAAACTGCAAGCAGGATTAAGCGTTTGTTCTATTTTTTATATCAGAAAAAGGTTCAACGGATGCTTAGACATTGGTTCTATTGATGCTCTACAAAAGCACAAGGAACATTGATCCAAATAGAACAATACACAGGGAAGCTGGATCAAGCGCAGCAAAGCAAATGACACTGGGATTCAATTCACTCCAAATGTTCTTCTCAGCCTTGTACAGTGAGCGATACTACAAACATTTTAACACAACACCCAGGTTCTTAGTACGCAGTTTAACCTGCATTTGAATACTGAGGATGTCACACTGACACCCATATAGCAACTTAGAGCAAAAGTTAACAGCGTAATGAACGTAATCAAGACTAACAAGAATAAAATGTTCCTGCAGTTGGATCTTTGAATTGACAGAAATAGGACTAAAAGGAACATACTATCATATTTTCTAAATTCCAAACCAGATGCGCATCGAAAGAAAAAGCACTAACTGATACCAAAAACAGAGCTTATACTTAATTACACGACCACAAAAAATAATGAAACTTCTCATATCAAGCGAATATATCTATACATAATCCCCGGAAACAAGTCTCTACAAAGCTAGAGCATATAACAGATCTATTGATGAGAAAATCACGAATGATACGTATCCCATTCAAATGTAGGTTCTGAGAAAACCTCGTAATCAATGGGTCCATCTATAACATTCTCAACAGTTTGTATGTTTTGCAACAATGCTGGCTGAAATCCATCACTCTCGGAAGGTAAAAGTTTATGCACTACTAAAACCGCAAGGGTAAATATGGCTTGCAACTTCGTGGAATCCCCTCTAACAGAAAAGAATAAAAGCATCGACACAAGGAATAAATCAACACAAATCCTCATTATAAACAACACTGTGTCCATTAACCTCCCATCATTTCCAGCAGGAAACCCCCGGACTCTGTAGACAAACAGAAAGTTGTACTTATCAACCACGTATCTATAGCCAAAGTAGATTGCACCCACGGGGACAATAAGAGGAGAAAACGAAGAATAAATCAAGGTCAAGGCAAAGATGGTCAAATTGAAAGCATAATATTGGGCAAAATCAAATGTCTGCTTGGGGACGGGCGAGGTTCTACTTATGGGATATTCAGAAAGATCTTGTCCCACCCCATTACTAGAATGGTGATCAAGTGAATGCTCGTTAGTTGGATTGATCAACGGTCTCTCAAGACCTTCAATATCTTGGTTTTCTTCAAGAGCATACTCCTCAGTTTGTTCTGGTACAAGTTGCAGCATATCGTTCTTCCTAAACTTCTGAAGCTTCTTTTTAATCCAAGGAATTGGTGCCAACAAATCAAAAGAAATCCCCAAGAACGTGCTTGTAATGAGAAATGCCACTGATGAAAGACACGATCTTGACAAGAAAGATACACTCATATACTCCTCGATTCTTTTACAATCATCACCATCCAAATAACACTTACCCATATTTAAAATCGCACTTTCTAGTGATGATTCAACCATAGCCCTCAAAAGTATAAGGTTCACTAGAAAGAAGCATACCATCTTCAAAAGAGCAGCCCTTTGCTCACCAGAAACAGTAAGATGACGTTCAAATTTTGAAAGATAAGAAAGAGCCGAGGGAACAACTATATACATGCTCACAAAAATAAGAACGTTGGGCAAAAACTGAAATATAATCGTTGCCAACCAGCTTGAGCTTTGTAGCCACGTTAACCATGACTGAGCATTATCCATTGCTTCTGCATTAATAATCCTCCCAGCACTCTTAAGTGCGCTTATTACAGCAAGTGGTGAGCTGCAAAACAAAAGCAGCAATAACAGGCACGTGTTCACAAACAATCGTCGAACCTTGTGAGATAGTGTTGTAGACCCCACATGATTCCAATATATATCACTAGCCAACGGCGCCCGTTCGACCTTCCAATGATTCCTCTGAAGTTGCAACTCCATAACAGAAAAGAACTTCCCAACTCGTTTCTTCTTCTCATTGCGAAAATCCTGAACCGCCTTATTCGCAGTATAAACATCTTTAAACACCACAAACGCAACACCCGCACCCTTAGCTCTCCCATCTTTATACGCCGCCATTTCCATCTCCAAATCAGCTCTCCGTTCCTGCAACTTCCTCAACTTCTCATCATCTGAAAACCCCAACTCCTCATTAACCCGTCTCCACAAATCCTTCACATTTTGCCAAACCTCACACACTTTCCCCCACGCCCCATCGTTCAAATCACCCAAAATCCCATACTGCACATCCTCATACAACAAAGACTCCGCTTCCATCTTACTTACCAACTTCGTCACATCCTCCCTAACCTTAACCAAATCCGTCGCCAAATCATCCAACGCACACAAATCCATCGGCACAATAACCTTATAAACCTTCCCAGGATACTTACTCCTAAAATACTCAACCAACGCCTCCCTCTCCACACCTATACTCTTCGGTATCCCTTGCACCATCAACGTAAAAATAGCAGACGAATTAGCACTACTAGGACTACTAGGATTCCCATACCCGTCTCTAAACCTAGTAACCCTCAAACGCCCTCAATCTCATTAATCCCATAATGCACTAACACAACCACAAAAACAACAAAAGCAAAATGCACCCAAAGCAAATTCGACCCTTTGGCTATATGACTAATCGTAGTCATCGAAAACTGATCAACCATTACAACCCCCCCTGCATATAAATTCAAAGGCAACAACACAAATACGCAAACAATCGCAATTATCATAACTAACAAAAAACTACCACCTTCTATTAATAGAAACTGTGCAGCATCTGCACCGCAGTGGCGCGCTATTTCGCGCCCTGTGGCATGCCAAACAGCTAAGAGCTTGGAAATAATAGCAGTAGGACCAGGCATACGCCGATGATCGCTTCGAAGCTTAACGAATAGGAAGATTAATACACATGTGATTGTACCTATGGCGGATATGTTTAGGAGGTACTGGATGTTGCCGTACCATGTTGGTTCGAGGTAGTCGTCGCCGGAGGAAGGTGGTGGTGAGAGGGTGGTTGTGTACGGTGATTGTGGTGATAGGTTCATGATTTAGTGGGTCATCAAGTGAAATTGGATTGGGGATTAGGGTTAGGGTTAGGGTTTACGTTGTGGTGGAATCTTGGTCGGATGAGTAACTTTTTTGGCCAGAGAGGTATCAGAGGATGGATGATTATTATAATGAAGAAATACCAAATAACATAAAAGCATTTCTCATATTTATCTTTTTTCATTTTTTATATGGTTATGGTTATCTATAGTTGTTAAAAACTTGATTCAATTGAGATAGTAGGATTTTACGATTTTATGATATTATATAGTTAAAATAATTTGGATTTCACGTAAGATCGTTTTACATTTCTCGAACTGCAAACAAAAAACTACAAAGTTATAGTTAATGTTTATAGATTTAAAAAATGACATGTTAATCTTCTTAACCATATCTTATTCATAATTTAAGACAACATTTTCATAAAATATTAATATAATTTTGTGTTTATGATATATAACAATTTGTAGATTAGAATAATATTTCAAAGACTGTTAAGAAAATGACATTATAATAAGATCTTAAGATTCTGATTCGATCTTATGATTTTTATCATACAAAAACGATCCTGAATAAGATCTTTGAAAACCTAGGTTACATTTAGTGAGAAAGTTTTTTCTTTCCTAGTTTACTATTTTAATTTATTTTAAAACAAGTATTCACTTACAAGGACAATAACTCAAAAAAAATAAAATGATTGTAAAAATATTTATGAAAAAAAAAAAAAAAACAAAAACAAAAACAAACAAAAAAAAGGGGAGGTTTATGAAAAATTTTGAAAATTTACCTCAAGATAAAGAATGTTTAAAAAATTTGTGAAATTAGTTTCTTTAATTTTTATTTTTTTTAATTCACAAAAATTAAAATTATAATGCACCTCAACTTGTAATACTGTCACACCCCGCCGAAGGCGGAAACACGAGGTGTAACTGGAAAGGAACACAAGCATAAGATAATAGAATATACCAACGTTTAAGATTTAAAGAAAATAATACATCATTACAATACCAGTTTAGCCGACATCGGCAATTAAAATACAAAGTTTAGTTCCCAAAAGATTGCGTTTTAATACATAATGATAGGTAGTGACATGTGAAAACTTCATTATACAAAGACCTTGAAGAAAAGCTTACTAACGATCACGAAATGCATGAGAGAAAGCGGGTCAACTATGAAAATAGTTGGTGAGACACACGCTTTATATAATATGAAAACTCTTAAGAGAGTAAAAGGTTTGGTCATCGAGAATAGTCCACAAAGCAAAAGCATTGTAAATCCACTCGGCCCAAGTTCGCCATACAAAACTTGCAATCGTGTTCACAACCCAACGCCAAAAGTAGTATGTCTAGTAGTCAGTATATGTTGTCATAATAGTTCACAATATAGCACCACGTATATAATAATGTATGCCGGCAAAGCCCTAGAATAAAGGTGTGTTTGGCGCGAGCTTTTGGAGCATTTAGGAGCGGTGAGCGGTGAGTCTTGGCGTTGTAATTTTTAATGTTTGTTTGGAAAGTAGCAATTAGCTTTACCTATTTTTTGAGCTCATTTTCCAATGCTCTATAAAGTAGCATTTAGGAGCTTTGAGCATTTAAAAGTCGCTTTTACACATTATAATTACAAATACAACTACGTTGCAAATGTTTTTATAAAAATCGACTACTACTACATACCACAATGACTCAGCTCATTTCTTTCATCACATAACTATCAAGCTCGCTATTTTACCAAACACACCCTAAATAATATCGTCCGGTAACATAGTGAGCGAGAGGTTGGCCGACCTCTAATAGCGCTATCCATACTACTTCTGCGATGGGAGACTAACAATGCGAATGTACGAACGATACATCATACAACTATTATATACAATTAAGAACACTCCGAACATGGGAGAATTTGCACGCTCCACCAATAAGGCGAGACTTTGGGTCAAGAACACTCCACCAAAGGCGAGACTTTTAGGTCGTAGTATGTACAATTCAATAAGTTCAAACAAGTCATAAGTTAGTAATTAAGTTCAAGGATTTGATTCAAGTTCAAAAGTTCAAGTCAAAGGAGTTCATATAAATAGTAATCAATTTAGTTCGAGTATGATTCATGCATTTCACCCCAAAATATAGCAAAAGCGGTAAAAATAAATAAATAAATAAAATAAAATAAAATAAAATAAAATGGGGATTGTGATTACTCACTTTGATGCAATAATTATGATGACAAAAGTGGATACACCGAAATGAGATGTGATATGCAAAAACACATACCTTTTCTTTACCAAATCGACCCAAAATAACCAAGAAAGAGCCGTTTATTGCTAATAATTCTTTGTTTTCTTGAGTTTATGTCAGCAGTGACGGATATGTTAAACACACAAAAGATAGCCAATCAGACAAAACCCGAGCACGAGAGATAAAGAGTCAAGGTGAGCCGGAAGGTCAGAATTGAGCATCTGTGAAGATTTTCATGATGAGAGGATGATTTTTGAAAGATATGTTCAATTTTGAAGAATTGGCAGAATCTACCCCTGAGTTTCAGAAATGGCAAAATTGGCCCTTTGATTATTGAAGATTGGAAAAGTAAACCCTTGGATTACATTTTCAGATTTACACTTATGGTCCCTGTATTTTCAGCTTTTACACTTTTGATCCTTATAAATCACCTTGGATCCATTTGTAATCCTAAAGTCCAAATCCATTATATTTTGGCCCAAGTCAATATCCCATACCCGGTCCAATATCCTAAACCCGGTTACCCATTTCCACCCTTTAACCCGGTCAACTCCCACTTAAGTTTCGGTCAAACTAAATAAAACTACCAAACCATTTACCCAATTTCCCCAAAACAAACCCGGCCAAGAACCCTAATCTACCCTTCCTATCAATTGGTACAAATCACTTAAATTGAGGTACAATTGTCAATTCACGACACCTCCCGACACGTGCTCGGTTCCAAGTCGACAATCCGTGTGTCACACCTCAAAAGCTCTCCTCCGATTGGTCGGTGATGCGTGGAGAGTCTCATCGAGGGTTGATATTGATTGGTGACATGGGATTGATCGATGGCTCAAAACGCCCAAGAAAGCACAACTCAACTTTCCGGATCCTACGAAGGGCTCAAGCGGGCTATATATACCCCATGGATTCACGACTTATGTATGTAGATTAGGAGTAGTGTAGAATAGAATTTCTGAGTAGATTTAGTGTTTTTAATGTTTTAGTTAAATTTCAGTTATTGTAATTTCATTTTGTACTCAAATTTTATAAATGCAAGTTTTTATGTCAGCTTAAATTCTCTTCAAATTTCTATTACTTTCGTTGTTAAATTTCAGCTTATTAATATTACTTTACTTGAGCTTATTCCAAATCATTTTTACAACTTACTCAGAATCTACTCTCACAATTCCTCACAGACAATAAAAGTCAAAATTCAGATTTCAATAGTGATGTGGTTCGATTCAGCGATATGATGTTGGATTTGGGATTGATTCATTCTGATATGGGTTGGTATAAGTTTGGTTAGTGGTCATTTGATTCTCAGTTAAGCATGCCATAGTGGCAGGACTCATGTGAGTAATATTTTCTGTTGAATAAACTTGTAGAATTTAATCTGTTCTTTGTTGTTAGTTTTGATTAATAATGTGAACTGTTTAGTTTTAATGTGTTTTTAGTTGTAATTCTCTATCTAGATCATTACTATTATTAGTTGTTAAATCTGCATCAATTTGTCTAATCTGCATAATTTTAGTTATAGTGTTAGTTTATTGCTCATATTACATCACTTAGGATTAATTTAGTTAGCTGAATCTGTTTTAATGATTTCTTGAGCTTAGATCAGTGATTAGCTTTGAGCAGTAGCTTTTTAGAGATCATATCTAGTGTTTGGATTAGTGCATAAGTTTGAGTTGGAGGTTAGTTTGCTGCATAAGTTTAATTGATTTAAGTTTGTTTAGGTTTATTTAACTCAAAATGACCATTGTTTTGCATCTAATAACTGTAAGTCAAAATCCATATTAACTCGCTCATCATTACATATCGATAGAGTAGGACTTTTGTCGCTTGCATTTTAGGAGCATAATCATCTAGTTTAGCTTAATTTGATTTCATTTCATCATAAATCATCAGTTACAATCTGTTTTGCAAGTTCAAATTTCAGATTAGTCAAACTAAAAGGTTTTCAATAAAAAGTCAAAATCCATTTTTAGTGATAAATTAGTTCAACTTTATATTTTTAAAATCTTTGATTCAAGTCCATTTGAGTGAAATTTGGGATACAAGATCTTTGGTTGGTTGTGGATTTCATGATCATTTTAGTTTATTTTAGGAATTTTATAAGCTAGCTTATCTAGTCTCATAAGTTGGCACTTGAGGTAGTTTGGAATAAGTAAGTTAGAATCGATTTGTACTCAAATGCTTCTTGCCCGTGCTTTTAGGATTCTAATCGATTGCTGAGGTTTATTTGAGATAGTGTAGGTTAGTTTAAGGTGTGGTAGCTTATAGTAGCTTATAGCTTATTTCCTTAGCTTTTCATAATCGATTTGCTAGCCCAAATCATATTTCTTGCACTCCATAGTTGTTTCTATTATTTTCCTAGATTCTCAGTATTATTTTATAATTTTATGGAAGTTTTCATATTTTTCCATGCTCTTTTGCTATTTTACGCATTTAAAATCATTTTTAAGGCTTTTAATTAGCTTTAATCCAAATAATTGAAAAGTTCGAAAAATACAATTTCAATTTTATTAGGTTTAGAATATTCAAAAGTCATAAAAGTATTTTACTGATTTTCTTAGATTAAATAGTATTTTCTAGCCTTTTAATTAGTTTTAAATAGTTTTAAATTCATAATAATTAGAGAAAAGTCGAAAAATGTGATTCCAGTTCTGAAAATTATTTTAATTAATTTAGATTTTTAAAAATATTTTGTAATTTTATCAATAGTTTTCATAATTTTAGCATTTTAGCTCTATTTTAAATGTTTAAAATTAGTTTTTAATTCAAAATAAATCTAGAAAACCAAAAAATATTTTTAAATTTCAAATAAATTTCAAATATCATTTTAGCTGTAGAAAATATTATCTCATTTTCATGGTTTAAATTAGAAAAGTTTGCATTTTATTCACGTTTTATTAATTACGTTAATCGCGGTTTTAGTTATAATTTGCATATTTAGTCGTAATTCCTTGTTTGCATCATAGATTTAGTTGTTTTATTGCTTCCTTTACTTTCCCTTGCCCGTGGTGTAGAAATCCCTCTTTAACACATTCAAATCCCGATAATCGCGACGTGAGTTGTTAAACTCCATTCACCCCTCGTTGGGAAAACGACCGGGAAAATACATACCTTTGTATTTCTTGAAAAATAGCTTGTACGAAAACGACAAATCAAGGTGCAATCTCTATCGCAACCTAATATGAATGATATGCTCTAATATAAGTCATGAAATAATGTTGTGCATGCAAATTCATATGATATCCATACCACTTGTGCTTAAAACTCATTTTTGCCCTTTAAATAACGTCTTGTCATGTTATAAAATACTTTACGCTTATATATATTGTAACCACATCCCACGATAATCGTTTAGAAATAAAACAAGAATTTATAGTTTTCGTAGTAAAATAATATACTTTGACAACTCATGAAAATGACTAAGTAACCTTAAGAAGCTTAATCGCAAAATGGTGAATATTAAATATTAGTGTTGAAGAAAAATAGTTGTGATCGTAAGTAATTCAAATAAGTATATCTTGGTCGTTATAAGTCCGTTTTATACGTTTTATATATCCTTAGTTTCGTGTTAAGGTATACTAATATATTTTGATAAATCGACTCATTTAGATAATGCTTAAAACTCATTTTGCCCTTTAAATAACCCTTGACAGCTTGTATTTTTCGAAAATTAGTTTTAAATCGTTAAACTTGAAAATAGCGTAACTTCTTCGTTATAAATCCGCTTTAACCGGTTCAGCGACCACGGTTTCGCTTTTAAAGTCTATTTTCTGAAAATATAAACCAAAATAATCCATGACCGTCGAAAGTTCCAGCTTTTACAAAAATGGACAGCAACTATATTTTTATCGTCTAACTTGATTTTTCTTGCGTAAATCTTGTTCCAACCACTTCAAATCAACACCAAATCTACTCTAAACCTACCATACACTTTCTTAGGGTGTCATGGGTTCCTAAACTTCATCAACAATGATAGGCCTCATGGGAATAATTATAGGATAGTTTATACTAATAATAAGTAATAAAAACAAGTAAAAGTGGTATGAATACATATAATAATTGCATGTTTTTGCATTAGAATGATGAAATAGCTCAAGTATAATTATGAAAGTGTAGTAAAAATTATGAGAAGCTTACTAGTAGTATGATAAGGTTTAAACTAACAAGGTACTTAATTACTTCTTGGTTTTTATTTCAAAACCTAATAGAGAAGTATACTAGAGTTATGTAATCACTTGATTCTTGAAAAATTCTTGATTTCTCCTTGTGTTCTTAGCTTGGCCGACCATCAAGGAAGAAGGAGAGGATTTTTGGCTTTGTTTCACCTTTAATTATATGTTTGTATGTGTTTTGGATTTGTATAAAATTAATATATTACAAATATCTATCTAAAATGTGTAGGTGTACATATATTAAAGTCAATGTTTTTAGAAAATGGATGACATGGGGGGGGGGGGGGGAGGTCGGCAAGGGTGGTTTGGGAAAGAGTTTGATGCATTTTGTGGATTAAATGTATATAATGTTATGTATATTGAGTATTTGGTACATATAAATAATAATTAAGTGTAGCGTTAGCTAGAAATCGATTTTAACGGAGCAAAATAAAATATATCGAAGTCATAAAAATTATAAAAATGCATTTCTCACAAGTATTGAATGAATAAATAATTATCGAATTGGATTTATTTAAAACCGATTAAATATATATATATATATAATAATATATATACAAAATAATTTCAAAACATCGGGTAAACTAATAATATAATTTTATAGTCTTAAAATGAGTATAAAATATATCGAGACAATTTTCGAAGTGTCGGATCAATTATTCAAAATAAATGATCGTGCGATAGCGTTTATTTAATAAATAAATATCGTTAATGAAATATGCAAACCTATGCATGAACTAATATGAAAATGATGTTACCGATGATATTTAGACTAACTCTAGTCTATATGTAGTGCTCTTAATGATGTTTCATGAATACGCAGCTAAACCCTTACGGTTACGCGAATTTGATACTCGTAAACCTAGTTTACGAAAAATGATGAATAAAAATCATGAATATAAATTTTTCTCCAGGAATGAACAGTGTTTTGTGAATAGTAAAATTTTGAAATAACCTCTCAAAATATCATATCGACTTCAAAAATGATGAATCGTAAAATGATGAATAGTAAATTCCCGAGATGAATAGTAAATTTTTTTAAAGTTTGCAAAATGACCGGAAATTGAGAATTGTGACAAATACTTATACTATAACATTTATTGTAGCGGAACTTGGAGCCGGTATTGCTGCGAAGCCGCCGGTTAGGAGGTCGACTCCAGGAAAGAGGATGGCTCGAGTGTAATGTGGAGCTGCGGCTCGAGCCGACTGTCGGCTTAGAGGGATTAAAACAAGGTTAATGGATTTTCCACTTAGATACAATAGTTGGCACTTAGTTGTTAGGGTTGGCTGCATGTTTTACACCTATTTTTCATTGTCATTTAGTTTACCACTTTAATCTTAAGGTTGGTTGCATGTTATACACCTGTTTTCCATTATATCGATGCTAAAACCACTAAACAAAGCATTGCTTGTTCATTTATTTAGTTCGTATTCCATTATATCCATGTTAAAACCATTTACAAAAGCCATTGCATGTTTTTGTTTAGTCCGTAATTTCTATTTCTAAACACACATAGTGGTTGTTGCTGGGTTACATCTGGAAGAGCGGTGGGTGTTTAGGGCATCGGTTTTCAAGAATCGCTTGCGAGGTTTCATTGTCGTCTGATTTGTTAATGTAAGGTATTTATGTTCCTTTTTAGTTTGTGGATTTCTAGATAAGTGTTTTTTTTAATCTTTGTGATAAGTCCGATATGTTATAATGAGTGATGATTTTATATGGTTTGCTAAAATTTGTGTTTTATTTGGTGGCAAGATCTTTCTATATATATATATATATATATATATATATATATATATATATATATATATATATATATATATATATATATATATATATATATACATATATAGTAGGATCCAATGAAGTAAATTAAAATAAGAAGTGGTAAGAAGTGACCAAAACCACGATTTGAGATGCAACGACTTGCATTAGATGCATTTCTATTCATATAGATGCAACATCTTGAGTTTCGAAAGTTAATTTGATGTATAGATGGTGCAAGTTGATTTTCATTATTTCGGCACGTGTAGAGGAACAAAAAACAAGAGAAATCATGAAATGCATCTAATATACGTATATGCATCTGATTAAAAGCTAGCATCTAATTTAGGTCGGTGCATCTCGGATTTGCGGTTATAATTCTTCTTATTCCTTCTTATTTTAAGTAATCTTCTTATTTGAGGAGGCATGCCACATATAATGCCACTTGGCATCCTATAATGCCACGTCATAAAGCCACCTAAGCAACACATGCACAGTCATCACATTTGATGCCACCTAAGCAATTATTTTCGAAATAAATTGTAAAAAATGACACTTACATTGTTCAAACTACGGTTGTTCGAAAGAAAAGCATGTATCTTAACCACTGAAGCAACATGTTTTTTTGAAATATATTTTGCAAGCCCCTAATATATAAAGTCCTTGAATTATTTTGAATCCTAATCTAAATACAATTCATTGTAATCTGCAATTCAATGTAGTCGACTGTCTCAATTTTTATTATTTTTCCTCAAGATTTTTCTCAAAACCCTAATAAAATTCATTCATTCCAAAGGTAGATTTCTAAAACCCTAGAGTTTCTTGAACATAAAGCATCATCCAACTTCTTTCCGAGTCACCAAGCTCCAAACTTTTCTTGAGATTCAATAAAACCGAAGATTGGTGAAGGAGGTCTTGATCGTAAGTTCACTTCAAGTTTCGATTATTATTTATGGTTTTGATGAATTCTGGTGTCTTTAATTATCCTTTTAAGTCTCACATGTATCTCAAATTTAAATTTTGTTTCATGTAAAATTAGTTGAAAGTAGAGGACAATGAGATTAGGATAACCCATTGATTAACCGACCCATAATTTTCATATTATTATTCGAAATATCAACCTGCCGTCACTTTCTACAAATCAAGATCAAGTCGTTTTTTTTCTCAGCCCTAGGTACGCCTCTTATTTCCTAAAAACCCTAATGGTCTTTGTTATATCTTTTACATATTGTTGGTTTCTTAGCGTAAAGACGTTAGGAAAGGATTTGTGTGTGATTGAATTGAATCATTAGCTATTGTGGATAATGTGTGGTGATTTAGTTACGATAAATGTAGCATAATGATGTTAGGATACGATTTATAAGTGATTAAATCTGCAGATATGATTGAGTTATATGTAGGATATGCAGTTAATTAGGATAGGACTTTTAGGTGTTTTGGCAGAACTGATTTAGTTTGTTCACGGACACAATATGGAGAAATTAACTAACGAAAAGCATACAATGATGATGATATTGATGCTTTCATGAATGGCACGTATGTTCGTGCCGTAAAAATACTTTGATCGCTGATTATATCATCAAGGTTAGTCACTTTTTTCACTCAATGCTCTTCATCCAATGTAAAGCCTTATTTGTAAATGTTTTTAGATCGTATCATTTGTTGTGCAACCTTATTTAATGTAAAGCCTTATTTGAATTTGTTATATGAAGGGCACGTATGTTTTTCACCTCCATCATGTTCCAAACCCTTTTTTTTCAACCACGAGAATCATCACGTATCATCATCGAGGATCTTGACCCTAAGGTAATCACATAAGCTAATTTTTTTGTGAATGATAAATACTTTTAATGTTTAGGTTATTCTCATATGTGCATTAGCGGTGGTGAAGAAGAAGATTGTTATTCATCTTATCGCGATGATGATTCTATTGATGACGCTGCCTCATCATCATATATTGGCTTACTATAAAGGCTCCTTAATCAAGGTATTCCATTCTATTCGATAATTACTAATGACATAATATTGGCTTTTCATGCATCGACAATGTTTTTGTTATTTGGCAGAACTCAATTACAGTCGTACACTTCATCAATATATGCCGATAATGAAGGTCTTTGTGGTGTCATACCGCCAAAGAATTGCTCCAATCACGAGACAATAGCCACAACAAGCAACAAGGCATTTTTAACTCACATTTATTGACGATTTTTATCAAAATATTGGACAGTTTAAACTTGGGTTGAAGAGAAAGTCGCGCATTGCTTCACCTTTGCAATGTTATCCGATGGAATTGGAACACACGAAGCTTGCATCAGGTTTAGTAAAGCCGTTGATGACTCACCGCATCGTGACTTCATACGCATATAAATCGGTGCGTCCCTAAATTCGAGTAGACAGTTTCGAATTCGTATAGTTTTGAAACATGCAAAGCACATATCATTGCGATTGATCAAACTTTGTAAGATGTGTGTTGGGAGAGATGAGTAACGGTATAAAGCGTGATCGGGTTAAGATGGGTCGTTTATTCGAATTGAAACCGGACTTGATAAGTCGGTAGAGTATCTTACTTTGTGCTAATTAATATTCTATATTCTATTTGTGCATATGCGTGGGTCGAGTAAGCTTTAAGAATGTTGCAAGGAACCCAGTTTGGTGGACAAACTACCGAGACTTCCATGGGGTTGTAGTCCCAAGTAAGCAAGTTCGTTTAATGATCAAAATGTAATTATGTAGCTATAAAGTAGCCGATAAATTGATTCATGTTTTCAATCATTCGCCTCGGGTTGAGCAAAGCCAGTGCTATGGTGGATGCTATGGGAAAAGCAACAGTCGGTTTCTTTTTTCACATGTTAATATGCCTAATGCTTAGATGTGACAATTTTGACCATTTGCTTAGGAATGGGTTAGGTTTATATCATTAAGGTCAAATCGGAAAATTAATGGAACAAATAATGGGTCAAATGTGTTTGAACCGGTTAACATGTTGAAAGTAACCCGAACCATATTTAGCACATGCAACCTGAACTAATAATCTATTAGATCATGCACCATATTTATAAACATATTCAGATAATGAACCATATTTATAAAACAACTTAGAAGGTTGCATTGAAAAGTACAGACTCCTACGCAAATTCATTTGACTCATAAACTAATAATCTATGTTGTCACATCTACTAACTCTGTGTTATTGAAACAGGTGATAAGCAAGCTCGAACGCCGTATTGTAGCATATCATGAAGCGGACATCTTTGTTGTGGGGTGGACGTTAGAACAACACAAAACCAAAGACACCATACCGATAAATCCAAGATATCACGATGGCGAATGCACCGCCTTTATAACAAATCTCAATATGAAGGTAAAGTTTCTTTTTCACCGTTATAACGTTAACTGTTCTAAACCATAATCAAATTATTTCTAGAGCTTCTTGAGATACTTGAAGCTATCACAACTTCTTATAGTTGAACTTGCATCTCACATGATAAAATATAGACGATTTATACCATAATGCCATACAACGCTTTTCTAAGAAAATTCACAAATAAGCATAAAAATCACCGCAAGCAACAAGAGAACACGTGTAACACCCTAGCAAATCCCGCATCGTTGTGGCACGGAGAGATGTTGGGCTCATAAGATAACATTAGCGCACAATGACACAGCGCTTTGTGGTTCATCGCGGTGAAGTTCTTGAGGCTGGCGGTTAAGCGTGCTCATGTGAGAGTAATCTGGCTTGGGTGACTGGCGGGAAGTCTTCAAATGAGGCCACAAAACAAAGCCGTGACCTGCGGGCAAAGCGGACAATATTGTGGTCCGAGTAGGCGGGTGTTACAAGTGCGATTACTCTCACATGAGCACGCTTAATTGCCGCCCTAAGAACTCTACCAGCATGAGACCACAAAACGCGTTGTGTCATTGTAAGGCGAATGTTATCTTATGAGCCCAAGATCTCTCCAGCCACGATCGATGTGGGATTTGCCTAGGTGTTACAATCACCCCTTAGGACTCATCGTCCTCGATGAGGTTTGCCCACCATCCCGAACGGCTCAGAGTGGCTCGATACCACTTGTAACACCCCGCCTACTCGGACCACAATATTGTCCGCTTTGCCGCGAGCTCACGGCTTTGTTTTGTGGCCTCATTTGAAGACTTCCCAGTCACCCAAGCCAAGTACTACTCTCACACGAGCATGCTTAAGCGCAGCCCTAAGAACTCCACCATGATGAACCACAAAGCGCGTTGTGTCATTGTAAAGCGAATGTTATCTTATGAGCCCAAAGATCTCTCCAGCCACGGCCGATGTGGGATTTGCCTAGGGTGTTACAACACGAGCCATAATCTCCAAATCTAGATAGAACCCAAGTGAGATACATTAAAAGCGTAAAATCTTTAAGATGAAATGATACAATTGAGAGGGGAGCGTAAATAGTGCGCCGCACACGGTGGTTACTTTAATACATGGTTTGGTAATGATTCGGATGCAACAAAACAGTGGTTATTGGGTCCAACAAATTTTCGATTCTGATAATTTGAGTACCGATTTAGATGCAAGTATCTGCAGATGGGTAGGTACAAGTATTGTGTATGAGAGTTATTCCGCTACACCGCACTTTTCCTGTGAAGACAGTTTGGGACATGGGTTATTTGGGATAATGGTCTTGGACATGGGGTTGTTTGGAATAGTGGTTTGTCGGCATAGGTCGAAGTGTATATGTTATCGCATACAAATGTATGTAAGTGGGTCTGCTTGCAAACATTGTGTGTGAGAAATATTGTGGTTCTTTGCACCTTTCTCTCGTGAAGACAATTTAGGACATGGTGTTTGGGATAATGGTTTGGGACATGGTTTGTTTGGTATAATGATTTGGCTATAATAGGGTTTGAAGTGCGTATGTTACTGCATACACATGTATATCAGTGAGTATGTGAATGACCTTTTAGGTGTCCTTAGTTAGTTAGCATATCAAAGTCAACTGATCGGTTCAGAATGAGCGTCCAAACACCCCCAAAAGTAATTCTAGATCTAAAATTTTGCCAAAAGATAATTTGTACAAGTTCATAGACAAATAAAAAGGAAATGGTGTAACAGACAGTCAGAAGTTGTAATACATTACTCTTTTTGTGATTTAAACACTTGTGTTGGTAGTTAAGACTGTTTCATGATTTCAGGTCCTAATAGGAAGGATTTCAACCTGAGCACAAAACGATGCGAAAAGGTGACAAAATGACATACGCTCAAGTTGAGGTGTATGGCTTGATGAAAGGTAGGTTACCTCTCATTCCTCAAAGGGAGTATGCAATGGAGATGACCAAACCATACAACAACAAAACTGGGGCAATTATCAACACTGAAGTAGGGGAATGGGTAAACAAGGCTTATAAACGCACTGTCTCACTTGTGACAGAACACACAGACAAACTTTCTTAGATTGATGAGATTTTTCTCCAAAAAGAAGTCCTCCACCAAGATGATTTGATTAACGTCTTGGGTACCCGCCCATTTAAAGTGGCCAGAATGAACAATTATGACAGATTTAAGCTCGGATTTGTGGAGGAAGATGTAAAAAATGGAATAACTGAAGAGGGTAGCCCAAAAGACGAGAATGAGTCGCCACCCCTCTAGCCAGAAGTAGTCCCTGCGTAGAAGCTGCTCAACACAACAGAGGTAAACCAATCCGAATAAGTTTATCAACTTATTCGTCTTTTATTTTTATAAAAGTGTATATGGATTAAACTGTCTTAAAGTGATCTAGCCGTAAGGTGGTCCTAAAGCTTTAGATGAGACCATCGTTCCCCGAGTAGTCGAACAAATATCCGGCTCCATTTACCGTCTCACGTGAATCACTAACATTTAAAGCTAATAGGTTGTAAAAGGAATAAATAATTTTCATTTTAAGTCAAACATTTGAATATTATAACAAACTTATATTTTATCCAGTAGGCTTTTAGTTAGTGATCATGTGTTTACTCGTAGTTCCATATTATAATTGTACTTCTTTAGCAGGCAGAAAACATTTGGTCCTATTTTATTCTATACATGATTTGATAACTATTCAATATAACATCATATCTTGAAAATTAATAATCTAAGCATCCCTTTTTCAGGTGAGAAAGAGCATTGAAAAACGTTGTTAAAGAAGTTTCTTTAACAAAAATGTCAAAGTAGTCTCGACATTTTTTACCTTGCTATGGAAAACACGGTCTTACATGCTTTGGTTGGTGAATGTCTTTTTTTCTTTCATTTATAAACATATTTATCCCATCTTTTTGTATAGTGTCTCATTGTCTATAATCACAGGAGAATGGCAATTCATATAACATACTAATACCAAATGTCGGTAACTTTTTTTTAACTTTTTTTAATAATATATATACATACTAATACCAAATGCTTTGGTTGGGTAACTTTTTTTTTGACTTGTGGTTACTATGTGTTTAGTTTAATTGGGCGTTTTGTTAGTTATGGTTGTTGGGTTATGGTTTTTATTAGGGGTGTTTAAATTGGCTTTGTTTGACAGCTTATTTGGGGTGTATGGGTGTGTTCAGTATGTGTATTCATGTTGTCAAGCTGTAGGTTTAGGGGTGTATTTGAGGACTAGCTTTATTGAGTTTCTAATGGGCAAGGGGTGAGTGAGTTACCGGGTATGTTTGATGGGGTTTTAGTAAAAGCTAAGCTAAGAAAAACACAATTGATTTTTAAACCTTATACATGTTTTTTAATGAAACATGTTTTTAGTCCACTTAATTAGGTAAAAGGTTAGGATTTAATTATAAATTTTTCTAACCGATAAAAATATACCGTTTATTTACAGTTACGTCAACGAAAAATATAACCCAAGAAAAAATATTATCATTTTCTTTTTTCTGTAATTATATTTTTTCTTCATGTAGCAACAATCAGTCCTTTTCATGCTTCTGAATCAGATTAAGATCTTTGATAGTTGATGTATCAAGCGTTGGAAGCATGGCTACTGGCTGGACTTGTACCATTGGTGCATCGTTAGTTTGATCATAATTACTAAAGGCTATTGTTTCCATTTTTGTTATTTCGTTTATGTTGCATATCGAGTGTTATGATAAAATATTTTAATGGCAGATCACAGAAGATAGGGATCCCTAGGACGTCCACCTGTACATATTCGTTTGCTTATTGCATAAACAACACGTGGGCTATTCATTCTCGATTTTCAGTCACGAAATGTTCGATCTGCAAGCAACGCCTTTGGTTCATCGAGTGATACTGCTGGCAACTGTGCGCAATCGGCTTCCTATAGTTTCTCGGGCCGTGAAGCTGGTGCATTCCAGGCTGATCAGACGGGGTTTGCTCAAACTACAAACATACCTGTTGCAACAGGTGTGTCTCATCCCGCTTTTGCATAAACTTCTGGTATCTGTTTTTTCTTCAAACTTTTTACGCGTTTTTTGTATGTTGCATTTTTTTATAACTCTTCTAAGTGAATGACAAAAAAGGTGAAAGGTACTAACTGTCTCTAATTCTATTGTTGTTCGTGAAGGCCATGGAATTGGCAGAAATCAAAAAGGATTTCCTCAAACCGACAATCGGTGTTTAGAATGAGTTTGGCTCTTCGTAAACTTATGGCATCCGTTTTTGATGCAAGTTTTGTATAACCTTGTGTGTCATGTTTTTCACTAGGTATCCAACGTCAACGTATATCTCAATTATTGTTACTGTTCTACGGATAGATGCACGTAATGCACGAACTCAGCCTTCACCCACGCAATCAACTCCATCGGCTGCCACTCGGCGAGGTTGTTTCTCAAATATATTATGGTTCTGGGATTCTAGGTCTCTAGACATTGCTTTTCGTTGCTGCTATGATGTATTCCCACCTAATAATTTTTTGCTTTCGGATTTAGTGCAGGTCCTCCAGATACATATGTTTCTTTGGGCAAATGTGACCGCATATAAACCCACACCGACTATTTCACGAAAGTAGACGAATCACAGACGCACAAAGAAACATGCGTTTCTTTGAGTTACGAACAGATTAGGCTTGCAAACCCGTAGCGATGATGTAGTCGCAGCAGGATCCTCCTACCTCATCCAGGTTAGTTTTTCAAAATTCTTTAGTGCTTCTATGTTTGGTACAATTTTGTTACTAGAAAAGTATAGTTGGAATTACTATTGTTATGAAAACTCACAAGAAGCTCTTAAGAATTCATGATAGTTATTTTGGACAACCTACTTCACTTTATTAACCCATGAATTTTCTTTATAGCGAAAAGATCGTATTGTAACCTCAAAAAGTAATAACATCTTTAAGTAAGTTTATCCAAACAGTCCATACAAAGTTGAGTAGTTTCAGATTATTACGACTCAGAATTTCCCGAGACACTGATGTATTCAGCTTTAGTTATACTTATAGTATTGCAAAGGTTGTTGTTATTAGAAGTAGATGCTAATGTTGGTTTTGTATCTACGGAGAATGATATAGGCTGTTGCTATAGTATGTCCGGCATATTTAGTATATCAGTTTAAATGAAAACCCTGTAGACCTGAAAAATGACCTTTAAAAAATGATCTTTATATAGGCCATGATTGTTTGTTGCAGTCAGTAAATGCGCCTGTGTTGCAGCCTACCTCGAGCCACATTGTTGCAGGCAGTGAAGTAAGCTACGTGACACTCGAGATGTTAGGAACCACTAGCAATGGGCGTACAATGCTTCAGTTTTACCATTGACTCCTTGAAAAGAAGAACATGTAACTTGATAATGAAGCTTGATATTTTTGGTAAAGAGACAGTTTATGTCGATGAAATGGTTACAGAAGATAATGGAGCCTTTTGATATAAGTAGAAGAAGCTACAAGCCCATTGAAGTTCAAGATATAAGTGAGTCGTTATTCAACTGCTTAACATGCAATGGTGAATCATATATGACGTTGATATTAACTGAATGCTAGATTTCTAGCATCAATATATAACTTTTTCCTTAAGATGCTTATATAACTGAGTTTTTATGGATACTTTGGAAGACTGTTATGTTGACTATTTTCTTTATGTTGCTTGAATTTTATGGATACAAGTGTAAGGCTTACGACAATAAATGCTTTCGTATGTTAATCGGCGTAAATGCAAACGTATATTGGGAAAAAAGGCAACATAGCGGTGCTTTTTCCTTGTTTGGATATAGTCAAACATATAAAGTATTTTATACGGAGTAGGGGCGGATCTAAGCGCATGTACGTGGTGCCCAGGAACCATTTAAAAAAATATTTTCGTGTACAAGCGATGTGGTAAAAATTTTGGACCTACTTTAGAAATATGTCAGGAACCACCTTAGAGTGTTAAAATGGTGAAACATGGTGACTAAAACAGGCAAAATGAAGAGAAAACAATGATGAAAATAGATCTTGTATGAGAAAGTCTTAAAAGACTGTTAATGGAGTCTTAAGAGTTGAGTGGTGTACTATAAGAGAGAAGAAGCATGGTTTTTATGATCGGGATCCTATCTAGAATTGTTTTCGTCTTTGCAAGATCGTGATCATAATATCGGTTCGGGATCCTAAGATCCTACAATAATGTCATTTTAATGATCTTTGTTACATTATTTAAATCTACGATTATTATATATTATAAACACGGGTTATATGAATATTTCATGAAAATGTTGTCCTAAATTATGAATATGGAATGTTTATGAAGAATCCATGTTGTTTTTAAATTATATAAAACATAAACCATAAATTTGTAGTTTTTAGTTTGTGTTTCGAGAAAAGTAAGATCGGATCGGAGTAGATCTTAAGATCCTATAATCAAGATCGGGATCCTATAAGATCTTAAGCTTGTTAAGATCCCACGAGGATCCGGATCGCTTTTGCTTAGTAGAATCGTAAATCGTAAAATCTTAATATTAGGATCGCGATCTTAACAACTATGAGAAGAATTCATAGCAAGAAGAAAAAGAGGAGCGATTAAAGTTAAAGAAAAAAATGTATAGGTCACGTGAGTAAGAGTAAAATATTTATGGAAACTAAAATTATGTACGCCTCGACTTCTTATATTCTCTAAAATCACACGGCACGATAACGCCGGCCGACGTTATGCCAACGTATGCGGCGTTACAGGCGTTAACATTCCGCCCTAGAAAAACCAACGGCGTTTCGTCAAGTTATCCCACCAACGTAAGTTACAACGCCATTTTTTGCTTTTAAATGGGTTTTTTTTTCGGTGTGGGGGTGTGTGTGTGTGTTAAACACTTCCAATTTGGAAGGAAAATAAGAAAATACGTTGGGCCTTTAGAAAAACCAAATATTAACACCTATAAACCCTTAGCGACCCTTAATTTGCAACAGGAAACCCTTTGCGACCCTTTATAAGCATCGGAACTCCACCAGAAAATTAAACCTTCATCAACAATAAACTTGGGTCTATGCAATATCGAACTATGAACCAATATTTGATTTGAGATCTATTTTTACTTTTGTGTATGATGTAAGAGACAGATACTATGAGATCTGTTTTTACATAGGTCTATGATGATTATAAGGATACATTTAGCTTTCTTAAAAACAATTTATAAACTACAACCAAAACTATCAACAATACAATACAAGTGACATGTGTTATTTAAAAAAAATAACCAAACAGTTTAGCAAATAAGGAAAAAAACTTTATTTATTATAATTTATGTTTTTATAAAAATAATTTAATTATTGCATAATAAGGAAGATTTATTTTCTTTGAAATACATATTTATCCACTAAATATTGCGTGTTTAACCGTAATCCCCATTAAGGGTTTTGCTTTAATAACACACCACGCCTAGGATTTAAAATTTTATTAAAAACATCGTAAGATTACGAGAATTCTAAAAACACATACTCGAGCTATCTTAATCGTGTATCTTGGTTTATAAAATTTCGTTTAAAAACTTATTGAAAACAAAACCTTATATAACTACTAACTACGTCATCAAAAAAATAATTAAGACACGTAACACACCAAAATATAATTTATAATGTAAACTAAGAAATTAATGATATTAAACTTAAAACAATAAAATTTAAGAAGTCTGAACAAAAACACTAACACTGCTTTAACTAAGTAAATGGTAGTTGAAGCCTCCTTAAAGAAGCCGCCCTTTTGAATATCACCTCTGTAAGGATTCTACCATCATTATCAAAAGCATATAACCACAACCTTTTTTCCCTATTCCTGGTAAACACACAAAGATCACCACTTAACAAACAAAGGGTATCAACAACAAAACTCTACTTGTAACCCGACCATACATACATATTCTCATCATAACAAACATCAAACAAAACCATAAATCCATTCACAGGTAATTCAAATTCGTCAACATCATCTAAATTTGATAAAATAACAGCTGGAAGTACCTATATACAATAACTAAATAAACACAATTAACAAAAATAAAATAATAATAATAACAAATGTTAATAATATTATCAAATGTAAAAGATGTTCATGATTAATATTATTTAGAACAAAATGTTAGAAAGTAGTTACCTCCTTTTAGCCATTTTACGGATTATGATAACATCAATTATAGTTCTTAACCGTTTAATTTAACTTTTAATAATTTTTTACTATATATTTGTTATACTAAATCCTAAAAATAAAAACCACAAATCAAAGTATTTACCTATTTTTAGTCGTTTTATAGATTATGATAACATCAATTATAGATTCTAACCATTTCATTAAACTTTTAATTACTTTTTAGTATATCTTTGTTCTACTAAATCCTAAAATAAAAACCAGAAAGTCATACCGTCCATCGGACGGGTTTTGACACTAGTGTGTATATATATATATATATATATATATATATATATATATATATATATATATCCCTATATTATATATAACAGAGGCATTTGGCATTAATGCCACCTCAATGCCACCTAAGCATTTTTGGTCCAACTAAGCAATTAATTGTTAATTTTCCGAATTTTATTATTTTTATTTGTAATTTTCGGAATTTTATTATTTTTATTTGTAATTTGCCACCTCAATGCCACCTAAGCATTTTTGGTCTAACTAAGCAATTAATTGTTAATTTTCTGAATTTTATTATTTTTATTTGTAATTTTCGGAATTTTATTATTTTTATTTGTAATTTTCGGATTTTTTTAAAATATTTTTGAAAATTGTTTATAAAAAAGGTTCCTTGCAAAGATTGAACCTTGGTTGTTTTGTTAAATAACTTGTGTGTTTACCACTTAGGCAACAAGTTATTTTGATAATTATGTTGCATATTATAATCTATAAATGCAACCAATTATGTAAAAGAATCCCTACAACTTAGGTTACCCTAATAAAACATATACTATTTTTTTTTTCTTTCAATTCATTCATAATATATTTTTTTCTCAGAACCCTAATATCATATTCATTATCCTACATTGAATCAGAAAAGAAAAACTAATCTACACAATCACATGCACACACATAACACATACGTCAATGCCAAGGTAAGGTTATCTCATGTGCCATGATGAATTATAAATTAGTTTTTTAAATGCTTTTATTGATTTTGATTTATGATGTTTATAATCTCTAACTTTGTTACTCCTTTATTTATTCAAATTGCAGAGATCTATTAATCCAAGATGTTTTTAACAAGGTAACAACAACAACCTACACATTTTCTAAGGATAATGAGTGTCTAAGCGAGATTGAGAAGTTCATTCTCATGCCAAACGTAGCTAACCTTCATAATAATGGTGATTGTTTGTTTGATGAATCATTGTATGAAGCTGCTCAGTTATTATATAAAGACGTGTGAAGGTAAATCTCATGATGATTGCTATTTCGAAGACGATAATGTCTATCACTACCATGTTATGTGTTTCATATGATTTTTATATCAAGATAATCTCATCTCATTCATTTTGTTTTGTTGATACAGGTTAAAAAATATACAGCACGATAATGTCATCACTACCATGTTATGTGTTTCATATGATTTTTATATCAGTATATTCATATGATACCTTTTAAATCATGTAAATTATATTGTTTGTTTTGATGTATATTGATTCATTTTTTATTTCATTGATACAGTTTGAGAGGGAGTTTGGTCCACTGGAACGCTCCGGCCCCACCTCAGCCTTCTTCAACACATTATGATAAAATGGGATTCAAATCCTTCAGAAGTTTACCAACAACATAATGTTTCTACTGATGACGATTGGCCAGTTATGGAACAACCACAAGTTGTTAGCGTGCAATCTGTATCGGAGCCTCCTGTAGAGTCTGAGAATGTGAGTCAGTCCAATTTACCGTATGAAAGTAATCAATACATTGTTTCTCAGATAGATGAGCCTCAGGCAGAAGAAAAGGTGTTTATGAAGATCATACCGTGCCTGCTTCTGTTATGAGTAGACAGTATCAGGATGACACATCTGGTGCATGGTGCAGCTTTATATGATACTGACGTGAATAAAAATATAGATTCTTTCCATCCTGAGGATTATGCTTATGAGCAAAATGAAGGTATGTCATATACCCTTTACTAACTTAGTTTTTAGCATAGTTGGTGGAATGATAATATTTTATGTTTTCCGATTATATTCTTCATTCGGTTGAAGAAGGTGATGTGACATCCTCAATAAGTGCAAACATGCAAGAACTTAATATCCGGGAAGAGACACGTCGATGAACTCGAACAGACGTTCCTTGATCGTTATTCCAAATCATCCGAAGTCCGAGCATCGAATGTTCACACTTGAGTTTTGGGAGCTTTAGTGCTACCATGCATTCTGGGTTTTCAGGATCTTTTGGATCTAGGCAGTTAAGCAAAGTAGAAGATGAACCTACTATTCCACATGTGAATGGTCAAATATATCCTGAGGTATGTTGATATATTTTTATCGTACTACGTTCTCAATCATCGAGTAACCAGCTTTATCCTTGATTTGTTTTTAAGTTTGTAATATAAATGGAGATATAACTGAATAATAATGGTTAAAAGAAATTTTTATATACATTCACAGGAAGTTTTTGATTTTCTCATACCGTTGGACATGCAATCGTTCATCGTGGTCGTCATCGACATGGTGCTTCAGCTACCACTTCTGGACACAGAATTAACTTAATTCTGTGGTGTAGAAGGTATGTGATTCTTCATTTTCTTAGCTTTTTTTATCGAGTAACAAACGACTGCTTACAAACCTTTTCTTAAAGGTCATTTAGCCTGGTGCACAAAATTGTTCTGTTAATTATGTAGCATGCTATGTCACCGCGAGCGAATGCGGCATCGAGAAGCTTATGACAAGATGCTATATCAAGATCACGCAAAGAGGCGATTCGAGCAAAGATGTACCATACTGCTTCGCTTCACAGATAAAGTATAAAGCTGGGGGCACCTGGAAAGTAGATCACTTTCTTAGAGAAATCGATTTGCAACCATATACAACTCCACCAGTAGCTATAAAGCTATATTATCACATGACAGAAACACGGACAACAGGGCATTTCACAATCTAAATTTTCCTTAAACAATAATGGATAATGGGTTAACGTTGGATGCTCTAATTACCAAGTGAGATAAACATGATCTTATAGGTGTGGTGGCAACGTATATGATGTGAATCACAACAAGACTCCCCATACAACACGGACTGATTGAAGCGTATAGGTTAGCCGAAAAAGCTGATCCAATGTGTGATTTTAGTGATATTGTAGTGTTCAGTATGAAAGTCAATGATTGATGTTGAAAATCCTTGTGTAGTAATAAGCCACGACAAGAACAGAGTTTTTGCATTCAGGAAATGACAAAGATAAGTTTAAGGTATGAAGTTAAACCATTAGTAGCTTTTTTGTCTCCTCATTTTTTAACTGTTATTGCTCAGTTTTCAAGCCACACTACGTGAAGTTATTCTAATGGACAGGAAAATGGGTGAAGAGTTGGATGTCATAACACATTGTGCTATAGGTTTAGTCAATGATTTGAATCAGATGAATGGTCTTAACAAAGACGGGGGAAATATTTTACTTGACGAGTTGCAAATTACTTTCTTGCTTTTTCACTTTGTATCGGATCACTTTAGAGGATGTGACAAAAGTTTAATGCTAGAACGGGCATGAAAGTCTGCATACCTGTCTTAACCCTAATCTTACTTCAAGCCCTAAGCCTACGGTAAATCTTTCTCCATTTTATTGCTGATCGCGGGAATCTACTTTTGTCAATTTACTGTTTTATTAAAGTTAAATCATCTTTGTAATATGAATGAAGATTGATTTGTTTTAGTTTTAAACTTCATTTGCATTTTATTCGAGTTGGTCTAATCTTATCGCATAATGTTACTTTTGTGAAATTATCGTTAGTTTGTTTCGCAAGATGGAATTTGATTAGTTGGATCCGAATTGAGGATTCTTGTAGTTTAGAATTGAGTTTTGGTATGCATTAGCTTCTTATCGTATTCATAAAGGGTGTTTGGATTAGATAAGCTAGCTAAGTTAGAGGTCAATATAGTGTTAAACTTTAGTTGCGATGAGTCACTATTAGTCATATTTAGGTGATTTAGTTCATAAAATCATACCGTATTTGCATAATAGTCATAATCCATTGTTTGCTTAAACATGTTCATCTCAGTTGGATTTTAGTATAAATTAATCTTGCATATAGGTTTAAAATCAGCTAGGGTGCATAATTAGGATTCATTTCACTCAAAATATCATTTACAAAAGATTAAATCAATCAAAGTTCATCGAGTCAAGCTTTCAAGTTTTCACAAAAGTCAAAGTTTCAACTTAAGTCTCAAATCTTTGTTGTTTTGATTTTAATTTCTTCATTATTAGTCCTTTTATCCGAAATTTTGAATTCTAGATCTCGGTTGGTGGTTGTTAGTAAGCCTATTTTAGTTTAATTTTAGGAATTTTATAAGTGGCTTAATCAGGGATTAAAGTAGGCACTTTAGGACCGTTTGGCATTAGGTAGTTTTGAAGTAAACTTGTGCTTATTTACCTTTTAATTGAGCTTTTTGGATTCAAATCAGTTGAATTAGGATGGTTTAAGTTAGTTGAGGTTAGTTTTAGCTTATTGGTAGCTTTTCGATAGCTTTGGCTTATTTCATATAGCTTTCTATAACAGTTGTATGCCCAAATTATATTTCCTGCATTCAAAAGTAGTTTTTGTCATTTTTCCTAGCTTCTCAGTATTATTTTAGACTTATCTGGAATTTTTCATATTTTTCTCTGCTCATTTGCTATTTTTCTGCATTTAATTTCATTTTCTAGCCTTTTTAAAAAGATTTTAATCCAAATAATTCAGAAAAACGAAATTTCAATTTTATTAGGTTTAGAATATTCAAAAAGTCTCAAAAATTATTTTTCCAGAATTTTCATGGTTTAAATAATATTGTTTAGCAATTTAATTAGTTTTAAATAGTTTTAAATTCATAATAAATAGAGAAAAAGTCAACAAAATGTAATCCCAGTTTTGAAAATTCTTTTTAGTTAATTTTGATTTTTGAAAAATAGTTTTGTAATTTTCTTGCATGGTTACATAATTTTTAGTATTTTAAGTCTATTTTAAATGTCTTAAATTAGTTTTTAATTCAATTTAAATCAAGAAAAACCAAAAAAAAAATAGTTTTAAATTTCAAATAATTTTTAAATATCATTTTTAGCTGTAGAAAAATAGTAGTTCATTTTTACGGGTTAAATTAGAGTAGTTGCATTTAATTCACGTTTCATTAATTACATTTAATTGCGTTTTAGTTTAATCTTGCATAATTAGTTGCATTTCCTTCATTGCATCATAGATTTAGTTGTTATAATTGCTTTCCTTTATTATTCCATGCACCGTAGTTTAGAAATCAACCAAATCCTTTTTACACAAGAGTTACAAGTATATTTGCTTAGAAATATGAAGTTGTAAGCTTAAATAATTTAGTAGTTTTGTTTATTTAATTTGAAGACTTTGAACTATATTAATGTTGTGTTTTCTCTTTTCTTTATGACTGACTTCGGATGCGTCCCTCGCAAAAATCAATCTCCTTTCTAAATCTATGTATGTCAAGTCAAGAAAACGCAATTATCAATTGCTATAGGATGGCTACTTCATGCATTGTAAATCAGACATGTTTAATTACTTTTTTTTGTTTATTAAAAAATTTGGTACGTGTATATCTTATTTTCCGTTAACTTATTTTTTCAAAGCGATAATTTTGCTATAGCAAATTATGTCCACGATAATTATAATTTTGTTGTAGCGTCAATTCTATCAGTTCATACTAATAGTAGAATCCTGTTTTGGCCAACTACCGTGAATTTGATGTCAGAGTGCGTTTCTACTTTTTAAGATACTCGAGAGTAAATTGTACTTATAGTTATGAATTAAAATGATGACAAATGCGATATAGTAGTACTTTGTAGGATGTTGTATCTTTGGGAGTGTTTGTTTTGGCTAATTTTTAGGCTTATTAGCTTATTTTTTCAACTTATTTTCCACCATATAAGCTGTAATAAACTCATAATCCACAAACATAAGCCTATGATAAATAAGCCGAAACAAATAAGCTGATAAGCCGAATTATGAGCTCATTGATGAGTGTGTAAATACTCATCATTTTTAGTCAATCTGAGCTGCAAAACGTTTAAAATGCTCGAAATGCATCAAAATCTTGAAAATATCACAAAATGCATTTATATGTTTTAGATGCAAATGTTCAAAATCGATGAAAACGAGCAAAGTTTGCATAATTGGCGTTCAGTCCCCGACTTTCGAAAATGGCAAAATCGGTCCCTAGGCATTTATTTTAAAAGAAAAGTCACCAGAGGTCCCTTTGAAATCATATGTTGTCATATTTAGTCCTCTGGTAAAAGTTCCAAAATATTTGAGAAATTACATGTTTAGTCCACGAAAATCCAAAATGGTCAAAATTAATCCTTGGAATTTCAAAAATATCAAAATTAGCCCTTGGTCTATTAAAGTTTGGTAAGACCAACCCTTGGATTACTCTTCATAAGTTACAGATTTGGTCCCTTGGTTTTGTAGAATTGCAAATTGGTCCTTGTGTTTAATTAACAACCAAACCGGACCCTAGTTATAAACCCAAGCCCAATATTAATCCCCTGGCCCAAACCTTACAACCCGGTCCAGTATATCCAACCCGAAACCATTACCCAATGTTTAAACAAAACAAACCCGCCTTTTACATCTTCCCGACAAAGTTGTCGCAACCCCCTCCTCGCCCACCTACAACCACCCTACTTCACACCTTGTCTCCCCCCTCACCTACCCTCAAATGCATTAAATGCATCCTTGTTCTGTCTGTGATATCTAAACCAAGAATTGGCGCCAAAACCATCAAACGGCCAAGATTGTTCAAAATCCATCCAAGGGTTGAGATTATTCTTTGGGATATGTCGAGAGAGAGAGAGATAGTTTGGAGCATAAATAAAGGAAGAAGGAAGCAAGAGAGTAGTTAGTTTATTTTGTTAAAATGTATGTCGTTTCTTTGATTATCAAGTCCTAGATAATTTGTAGTTGTATTTTCCAGCTTATTTGTATTAATCAAAAACACTTCAGTGTATTGCAACTTATTTCCAATATCAATTCCAAGTTTATGTGCAAGTTTCAAATTTCAAGCCACTGTTGCATTTTTCACTTTCAAATTCTAAGATTCAAGCTTCACACAGCTTATTTTTTAGCTCAAACAAGCTTGTACTAGGTTGTTATAGCTTTCTGCAAGCTTGTCCTTAAGATTCAAACATAATTGGATTCTAGTCAACAAAAGTCAACATGGAGCAATTCTGAGAAAGGAATGGAATGGGTTAAAGCAGTCATGGATTTGGGCTGATTTTTAGTCATTTGGGTTGATTTGAATAGGTTAGAGGTCCTTGGGTTCACTGTTGGCAAGCCATTGTGGCTATGGACATTTGTAAGTCAAGTTCAAGTTCATTAGCATAAACTGTTTTAGTGGTCATCAGTAGTTGAAACCTGTTCTAATAGCAGTATTTAAGTTATATTAAGTTAGTTTGATCATAATTACATGCTGGTTCAGTGTTTGGATTAGCTTTAGTTTGCAAATCAGTTATAAAGGTGTGTTTGGCTTTACTGTTATAACTGTTCTAAAGGTGTGTTCATGAGTTAAGATCTGCTAGTTCATGTTTGTTTAGTCCATATACACTCTTCTTTGTCTTAATTTTGTGCTTGCAAACACTCCAAGTCAACAATTCATATAATCCATCTCCACTGCTTATCTGTTGAAATTTTGGATAAGCAAATCCTTGTTTTGTGTTTAAAAGTCTTAGACAAAGCTTACATTAAGTTCATTTCATCAATATACTTCAACATCAGTCATAAAATTGGAATCAAGTTTCATTTTAGTCAAACTTATAAACTGCTCTTAAAAGTCAAAATGAGTTTAAAATCGGTTGTCGCAGACATTGCGTAGATTGCACCGGGTTCATTAAAGCTTTTAGGGTCTCGATTTTTGGTCTATAAGCAGTCTACTAGGTGGTCTTTAAGACCTCATATCTGTTTTTAGCTTAAGCTCTCTGGATAAGCTAGTGCATAAGCTCATAGTTGGTACCTGTTTTCTGTTTTGCTGTCAAACTCAGTGAACTCATAATCTAGTGTAATTGCTTATCAGAGGTTAGGAGTAGTTGGTTTTAGCTTATATTAGCTTATTTGAGTATAATCTAGGCTCTGTAGAAGTTTGGTTACTTATTGTGCTTGTTTGCTTATTTCTAAGTGCTTATCTCAAATCAAGTTACATTGCAGCCCTGAATTTTTACACATAAGCACCACATTTCTTATTTTTCATAGAACCAGAATAGCATTTTAGCATTTTCCTGAATTTTTCATTAATTTTGGTTACTTGTTTGCTAATTTTCTTGATTTAAAATAGTTTTAATCACTTTTAATTAGCTTTAATTGCAATTAATTAAGAAAAGTTCAAAAATAATTTTCAATTTTCTCAGTTTAAGAAAATATAAAAAGCATAAAAAGATTTTCCTTATTTTTCCCTTTTATTTGGTATTTTCACCATTTAAATTAGATTAAAATAGTTTTAAATTAGTAAAAATAGAAAAATAATCAGAAAAATACAAAAATAGTTTTGAAAATTCTATTTTGATATTTTAGATTTTTCTAAATCTTAATTTTATTTTTCTAGCTTTATTTCACATTTTCTTGTATTTTAGGTAATTACTTAATAGTTAAAAATAGTTTTTAATTAATAATAATTAGAATAATAGTTGTAAAAATAATTTTCTTTTTCTATAAATTTTCTTTTATCATTAGGATTGTAAAATGTATTTTTCATATTTTAGGATTTATATTGTGTAAGTTTCACGTTTTTATTTCAGACGTCGCGTAGTTTTAAATTTCGGTTTGTAAAACATAAAAACAAAACATCATTTTAAAAATAGTGATAGCGTTTATTTAATATTTTTATCTTTTAACTTTCTTTAATTTTCATTTAAGCCCTTGTAATTTGTTGGCTTTTCCGTAGTTATAATCATATTCAAATCTCCTTTCCGCTCAAATTTCTCGATCACTTTACGTTTGATAATCCATTGCATAGCTCACTGGGACATAACGACCGGGAAACCCTATACTCCTCGGATCTTCATTGCATTCGTTCTGAGCGCTTTTAAGCTTGTTACGGTCCGCCATTCGCAAGTGGCGGGCTTGAGTGATTTAGCTTGACTGTTTGGGGCGCATCAAAATTTTAGGCGCCACGGGAGTTGTCTTGATTATCTTCCGTCCAGCGATTAGTGATTTGGATATTCACTCTTTGTTTATACCATCTATCTATATATATATATATATTTTTCTTATAAAAATCCAAAACCCCAAAATATTCTTCTCATTCCTCTTATTCGTTGATTCTATTTCTCTTACCCTCTTTGCCGCTTAATTCTATTCTTCGTATCCTCTCAACCATTGGATTCTCTTCTTAATCCTCTATATGTTTAATTCTTATGTCGACAATCGTCAACATCATCGTCACAAATGTGTGTGAGGCGGTGTGGAGGGCCTAGTTCAGCGAATTTTGCAATTCGTGCGAATTATCCATCAAAATTCTTTTCAAAGTTATTTCGACCACCCGCCACAACCCCGAAATACATTCTAATCTTGACAAAAGCAGTTCAAACGTCGGAGCTACCCCAAGCACCCACCGAGGATTACGAGGACACTTTCTTTGAAGATAGGGCCCGTAATCTAATCGAACAAATTCAAGCCGATAAAAAAAGGTCGAGAATTAGAATTGATTACGATGAACCCGTTCAAACACCGGTGACTAGCAAGAATGACTTGCCTAACCTTCACGTTTCTCAAGAACCAAAACCGGAGACCATAACGGAAGTGGTGGAAATTGCTAGCTCTCAGAGCACACCACTTGTCCCACCTCCGGATTTTTCAAAATGTTCTTCGAGACTTGATAGTCATTCGGATCACCATGTTGGTTTTGTTGATTCTTTGAATAAACCGATTCCTCTTCATAACTATCAAATGCAATCGTTTATTCCTTGTGTCGGTTGTGGTGAGCCTCTCTTTGGTTCACCACCATCGTTGGTGTACGTGTGTACAATGTGGTAATGATATTCATAACGGAGTTGTTTGTTTTGTGGTTCGAGGAATTCATTTGATTATGATCCTAATCGTAACTCATTTAACGACCCTCAAACTTTCCAATTACCCACCATGTACCGACTTATCTTCATATAACCAACACTTCTGTGTGAATTTTGTGGAGGTCCTCACCAAGGATTTGAGTGTCAATCCGAAACACGTTTGTCTATGAGCAGTTTTCGGTGATGCTCGTAACTTTGGTTATGACCAAAATCCATATGATTCACATGTCCGACTCAACAGCTTTCTTGTTAGTAGTCTGTGGAGGTCCCCATTTCACTCGATTGTCAAATAGGGAACCCAGTTCCTTGTAACAATCATGACTCTTACATGTTTGAAAATTTCCAACCTCCACAGTACCATACGGTTCAAACTCCACCTGAGCCGTTATCTCAAGAAATCTCCCACGACTTTGAAACCGCAATGAAAACACTTGATGATATGATTAGTAACTTTAAGAATCAAGTGAGTGGTGAAAAGACCATGGGAGAATTGCTAGCCGAAGAGCGAGAGGCCCGCCAATCTAGGGAAGAATTATTAGTCCTAGAGCATGCGGCTCAAGACGTTCCCAATTTCTTAAGGCTCTTTATGATGATGACGAGGAGAGTTTTATCCTTTTAAAGATAATACTTCTCAACTCCCTCGGTCGGTTGATATTCCAATAGATTGAGATTCCATCTCAAACAATGCTATCACACCAAGCTCCCACTCACTCTCTCGAACATGGGGACGAGCATCTTGACACTGTTCACGAAAAGGAATCGGACGAATTCATAAAGTCTATTGTCGAGAACCTTGTCCCAATCCCGAGAGAGTCACGTGGAACTTCGATCATATGTGTGATTCTCTTTCCCTCTTGAGTGTTCAAATGATCATTTTGAAACTTTCTCCAATTGTAGCGAAGATTGTGCTTCCTATGGAAACATCGAGTACGCTGAGGCATCACTTCCACAATCGATGTCGATCATCTTCTTGAGGAGTTCTCCGTGAACTCACTCACATCAATCCACTCTTTGATTTCGAGCCGATCCGGGAGGACCGAAAGTCTCATTGATAATGATCGTTCACTCACTTCTTATCCCAACAATCCAAATGAGAATGTTGATCATTTTGTTCCGAAACATTCAAAGCTACTTTCACTAATCCTCTATTTGAATTCAACTCGATTCACTTCAATTTCGAGAATCCACTCTTTGATACTCGATTGAGGATAGTGATGAGCCCACAATGGAACAAGAGTTCACAAATTCACTTCAAGTGAATGATTCTCTTCATAAAGAGTTCTCCGGTGAACTCTCTCATGACATATCTCCTCCGGAACATGATCATTTTTATTTTGATCTTGAGGATGATATTAGCTCGGAGGAAGGTGTACTCTATCATACGAGTTTGCTTATTGATAATACTACCCTCACCCTTCCTCCCGATATGCCTACATTTGAGGATGAAGAATGGATCTTGATTGTTATCAAGACCTTTCTTCCTTTCCTCAAATATCTTGTGATTTCCCTTCATCTTCACTCCTTCGGGAATGAAGACACTATCTTTGACCCCGGCATTTTCATTTACCATTTGTGAGCCGGTTCTATGTATATCTCATCGGTGTGGAACTTTCACGTGCTTCAAATGTTTGTCCAAACATCTTGAATGAAAGTCCGATGGAGATTGTTTCTTCCACTTTGCTTCCCCATGAACCAAGGAATTCGGGGTCGAGTCAAGCTAGCGACTCGGTAATCAAAAACAGTAGCTAAACATGGGTTTTCACCCATGTGTTCCACCTCAGTGTGGGGAGTTGCCCACATGTTATATATATATAAAAAAAAAAAAAAAAAAAAAAAAAAATCTTCTTTCTAAATAATGGTAGTAGTATTTCCGTTTCGTTCTTTTTTCGGCATAACACAAGATTTTGAATATTGAGGGCAATATTCATTTCTAAGTGTGGGGAATTCTCACAATTTCATATATTATCTACCCAATTCCGCTTTTGGCCAAAATTTTTGGAGTAAGTGTTTTACACTTTCTCATTTGGTTATCATCGCCTTGTCTAATAAACAAAAGGATTGGCTAATCCAGAGCAAACGGCTCTTGGTAAAGATATCTCAAATCCGTTGACGACTTGCAATTTGCCCAAAATTGTATGGTATTCACTCACCATATCCTAAAAGTGAAGAGTTGGCTAGCCTGCAAGTTTATGGCTTGTGGTAAAGGCGATGGAAAACCATAATTGGTAATCACTCACCAAAGATAATATTGATAATTTATCTAAGATTTGGCTAGTCCAGAGCAAACGGCTCCGTAAAGACAAAATCAAATCCGTTGAAAGTGGTGGTTTGCTCAAAATCACATGGTTATCGGTGTACCATAGTTCTTACTTGAATCGAAACATTTGGCTACTCGTAAGTAATGGCTTTTGGTAAAGAGATTCAACCATTATGTTTTCTCAAAAGATTGCTAGGGACTAGCAATAGTTTAGTGTGGGGGATTGATGAGTGTGTAAATACTCATCACTCATCAAACAGGGTAAAGTAGCTCCATTATTTGGTTTTTGGTTCGGTTTTAGCCAAGTGAATTTGGTTCAGCTCGATTTCGTTATTATTGTTAAAAAAGCTTAAACCGAGGAACTGTACATACAAAGTTATGGTGAAAATGTTTGACGAGTTCATATGTTAACCAACTACGTAGCTTAAATAATAACGGATGTTAAATATTACTTTGCTACAAATAATAGTCTATAGAAACAAAATCACCATTTTTTTCCAGTTAGGAGTCCATTGATTAGAAGTGGTTAATACCTTGAATCGTTATTACTCGGGTGTCTTATGATTTTGAGAATGGGGATAGTAGTTAGGACTATCATATGAATCATGTTCAGTTATACATACAGTAGTTGATAGAGTCTATTGTTTGTTTATTTGGTCAAGATTCTGGTAATGTTTGAGAATGGTCTAATTGATTTAAAGATGCAACATGACATCTGTGTACTCATGACCTCAAATTCGAGACTAAGAGGAGTTCATCTTGTGCTTTGCCAAACACCTGATCTTGCTTATGTGAGCTTACAACTTTTTGGCATTAGGTAACAACCTATACTTAAACTCAAATTAAACATTGAACATTCATAAAAAATAATACATATAACAAATTTATGCTCTTTATGTGCATAACCATAACTATTTCCTCACGATGATTTTTAGTAACGTTAGTTGACAATTTAACATCTGCTTTCATGTTTGTGACATTGAGGTTTGGAAATGTGCATTCGTGAAACAAAGGTAAGTAAAGCTAGCTTTTCTAAACTTGAAAGATAGAAAGTTATGGAACTCAGATATCGCCTTTAATAAAATTTTGACACCTTATCTAAGAAAATAATGATTATGATTTACGTTGGTCCTTTCGGTTTTGAAAGCTTCATTCACCTAAACTTAAACTTTACTCATTGCCTAGACACATTTAGGAAGAAAAAAATGAAAAATCAACAACTTGAAGGCTAGGTGAAACATGGTTCTTGATGGATTTGGTTCTATTATGAACAAGAAGCTTTGATGCATAAATTGTGGGAGGAGGAAGATGAAAGAGAAGCAAGGAACAAAAGACATGCTGCATCGGCTAAAGATCATTGGAAAGAAGTTGATGAAAAGTGTTCGAATCAATAGTTCGACAACAATATGTTTGTTAGAGTCTGTTACAATCTTTTAATACGTATTGAGTTTCATTCTTCAACATATAACATATCTTACAAACTTTAAATCTATATGTTTATTCAAGACATTTATTTTCATCTTTATATGCTTATTGATTCATGTTCATCTACAATGTAGTCTATCAAAGTTTAAAATTACATTAAAGAAACTTACATTATTCTTATGATATTATCCAATTACTTACATAAATTAGAAATGACATACAAGATTTTTTCTCTCATATCCGATAACCGTTTATTTCTTTTCGTTCTTAATGCATTCAATAAAAAATTGGTACATTTATTCCTAATGATACAAAGATAATCGATAATGGTATATTGACTATTGTATTTATTTATTCTCGCTTGGGTTTCTTTGGCTTATGAGACTCCTTAGAACATCATTCATTTTACAGGGAACGTTCATATTATCACTGGACGTAACTATTTAGGCAAAAGCATATACATAAAGCAGGTTGTTCCTAATAGTTTGTTTTCATTTGTCACTTTTTCATTTGTTTTCATTTGTAAACAATTCTATAAAATGTATTTAAGTTAACAAAAAACAACAAACAAATAATTATAAGTTCCGTTCATGTGCATCTCTCCTGACAACCAAAAAAATGTAAGAAACGGTAAGCCGAAAATTATGTTGTCAGAGTACAAATATTTAACAGAATGTGAGGCATACTCATTATTAAATGACATGCGCTCTCTCAAGAGTGAACTACTGAAAATGAACAATGCCAATGAATCAACCCCGCTATACCTACACATAAACATAAATATGAGTATAGTAATTAAAAGAAATCTGATTTCATTGTCAATTGTATGTAATGATAATATGAGTATAGTAATTAAAAGAAACCTGTGTTCATGTTCATCTTGTACGTGTTCAGTGTGTTCAGGATCAGCTTGTACTTGTTCATCTTATAAGTGTTCAGCTTGTACGTGTTCAGTGTATTCGCGCTCAGTGGGTTGGCGTTCAGTGTGTTCCCGCTGAACCAACCCAACCTGATAACGCAACCCAGCCTGCTGAACCAATCACATAACCATGCCACTAAAACTGAACCATGCCAATGAATCAACCCCGTTGTACCTACACATAAACATAAATATGAGTATAGTAATTAAAAGAAACCTGATTTCATTGTCAATTCTATGTAATGATAATATGAGTATAGTAATTAAAAGAAACCTGATTTCATTGTCAATTCTATGTAACGATAAACTAATATAACCTGAATGTGAGTATCATCATATGCATTATCAATCAGTCGTACCTTTCCATGTAAACACAGTAGATGTGTCCTATGCACAAGCTCGGTCACTGCCTGTAACTATATAAACTAATAATGACAGTTTCGCAAGCTCTTCCCTTTGGTTGAGCAGTCGACGAACCTCAGCCAGCTTTTCCTCTCCCTCTTGTAACTTCCTTTCCCATTCTCTTAAGTTCTCCCTTTGGTTGGCTAAGTTCCGTTCATGTGCATCTCTCGACAACCAAAAAATGTAAACAAGACGCCAAAAATTATGTTGTCAGAGTACAAATATTTAACAGAATGTAAGGCATACTCATTATTAAATGACATGCGCTCTCTCAAGAGTGAACTACTGAAACTGAACCATGCCAATGAATCAACCCCGTTGTACCTACACATAAACATAAATATGAGTATAGTAATTAAAAGAAACCTGATTTCATTGTCAATTCTATGTAATGATAATATGAGTATAGTAATTAAAAGAAACCTGATTTCATTGTCAATTCTATGTAATGATAAACTAATATAACCTACGCATAATTGACTAATACTTTTTGTGTATACATGAAGCCATTATAAACAACATACCTGGATACATATTACCAACAAAGAAGACGAATAACCTGCACATCAAATCAGAAAAGAAAAAAACATCGTGTGTGTGATGAGATGAATGAGTGATATTAGGGTTTTGGCAAACATTATTCAAACCTATTGTTGCCTTTGTATAGATATGATATCACATATAAAACATTATTCAAAGTGCAAAGTCAGAATTTAAAACAAATAGAAACTAACAAATAATAAACCATAAAGTATTGTCGTGGAATGAGTCGACCTACCCAATTTTCAAAATAACTCGTTAATGGTTACCACCGACATCTTCGATTTTCAATATGACCCAACAATGGTTCTAGTTTTATATATCACAGGTTTAACCTTTAGAAAAGATTTTTTTATTCCACTACTATTGAATACCATTGTCCTATTTTCTCCTATCCAAATTACATGGTTAAATATAAAATTGCTACCATAGATACAATCCTTCGGGCCCATAACTACCTATTCACATTGATAGCTTTTTTCACAGATACTATCATCTATAATTGATTCAATTATATGATGCAAGAGCAACTATTAAAACATAAAAATATACAAAGAAACCGATAAAGATTTAAAACCAACGACATGGGACAATATTATGTACTTGATATATGCGTGTATTAACACTAAGCGAGCAATTACACCTTTTCGATTTGACATCCATGCGGACCAGTTGGTGTGGATGCGACTGCAAAAAAAAAACCATAGACATAAATAATATTAGTATACACTCTATTTGACATTTTTGGCACATGTATACATCTAATGATAAACACCCAAATGTAATCACCTCAGATAATCAACTACATTTGATAAGTACTTATTGAAAGATAGTTGTAGAGAAAGAATCGTCTCAGATCATATTTGTGGCATGGCATCACGAACCAACAAATTAGCCAACAATGCATAAAAGTTCTCATTGCCTTTAAAAAGGGTCAAAAAAAGAAAATTTTAAAGTATAGTACATAAAAGGCATGAAATTTTAAATTCTTAGAGTGAATTCTTCAAAATCAATATGAATTGATGAACTTTTGGTAATATATCATTGATTGGTGGTTCCTTGCATATTAAATTGATCATACGTAGATGAGATTATTTTAAAATACAAATGGTGATCTTTGGTGAATGATACGATTGGATCAAATTTTGTGCGAGTATTGGCTTGATATAGTTGACCAAGAAGACTACATCTCATCATTCTATTATGTTATTGGTCTAGTTTTGGTGTTGAGTCTTCATAATCACCATCTCGAGAATAGAATAATACACATAAGTATAAAATCATGTCACATTCTTTTTATAACAGCAAAATCGGAGCACATTACCTTTTATCGCAGAAATTAAGTGTTCGATTCTATGAATGAGCCGGATCATTAGAGTAGATTGTGAGGAAAAAGGATATTAGGGTTCTGTAAAAAATATATAATGAACAATTAAGAAAAATATATATTTAAGGAAAAGATATGTATAATAAGTTTAAAAAACTAGTATATATATATATATATATATATATATATATATATATATATATATATATTATTTTGTATGAGTAAGGATCAAATAAGAAATAAAAGTAAAATGAGAAGGATGAGAAATAACCACAGCCGCACATTTCAGATGCACCTACAAGTAGAGTTGCATCTCCCATGAAATTCTCATTCTTCATTTGAAATGTGTGGCTGAAAACATTTCTCATTCTTCTTATTTTTATTTTTCTTCTTAGTAGATCCATTCCCTACTTTGTATTCTGTTAGAAGATTTCTGGATATGTGTTTGTGTTTGTTTAAGCTTTTTGTGTGGGTAGTACTAATAATTTAATGGCGTGAAGTGGAACTGTGTTTTGCAGTCAATCTTAGTTTTGGCCTGTCGAGAATCGTATGGTATAAAAGGACTTGCTTGACAATCTTTTGTCTGCAATTACAGGTTAGAGAAGGTGAAATTGAGTGTGTGGCTTGAAAGGTATAACTGTTGTTCTCGTTAACTTGGTTATACTTAACTACAAAGTTAATCTATCCAAGCTCCATGGCTTAGCAATGTTATTAGAAATTCCTTGTAAAAATATAAACGTAAATTAAAAGACAGTTTTTTTTAACGTTTAATTCTATTTGGAATTAACAAAGAATTATAACCAAGTGTTTGCTGAACAACACTTGGGATTGAATGACAAGTATAGTAATTCTCCTCTCTAAACTTAAGCTAAAATTAAGTACAACTATGCTAACCAACTAAGATAATCTCAGGGACTTAGTTGTATTTGAAGGAGAGAAAAGTGTTTGTGAATGTCAACGCATTAAGTGCACAAACTTGTCAACCTTTCTACTACTTATGATCATATTTATACACAATGGTTTACAACCGTTATTGAAAAATAAAAAGATGACCTAAGCTAGTTTGGAAAAAATACTTGTTAGTGCAAATATTACGATATTTAATCTATACAGTCTCGTTTGTTTTGATTGATGACAAACATGTAACTTGTAATACATAACGTAAAATGTACAAGTTACTTGTAATTACATTGTCTCAACATACATTCAACACCTCTCGATGTCTCAAGTCCTCGTATGTTACAACACGAGTTCGTACATGTTTGTTATGTGGCATTATGATCAAACCCATTAACAAATCATTTAGAATGTTTAAAATACGTTTAGAGTCACTAAGTATTTTAATAGGTTAACCATTCTATTTGAACCTCATTTTACATTTTGCATTCACAAGTATTTCAAAAGGTAACTAGACATTTTATCAACTAGTTACATAATACATTTTACAAGTTTACTTTGATAAACCTTTAATCTAAAAATGGAAATACATGTTACATCATGTCATGCATCATCTTTGAAATCCTTGGAAGATCACTTGAATATTTTGGTTAGATTGACACTCAATATATCAAATGTGATCTTAGTAAGATTTGGTAATATCTTGGAAAGATTTGAAGAAAGATTTTTTAGATTTTATGTCAGGTACCCACGGCACCAAATTGTATAAGGACGGAACCCTTTTAAGGGTCCGTGGTCCAGATCGCCTCCCGTCCACTTTGGCTATAAAGAAGCCCATTGTTTTCCCATTTCTTCACCACTTAAAGCACATCTTCTCCACCTTCTTGCATACATTTAGATCAATCATTAACAATGTAGTAACACACATTAAACACCCTAATGATCATGATCATAATGCTTCTAACATTCATCTTTGTTGTAAGCATACTCTTTGATCAACCAAGGAAATCTTGGAGATCTAGCCATCCCACTCACCACAAGTTGAAGATCTATCACAAGAAGTTTAGGGAACTTGTGATCTTCATCATGAAGGCTTCCTATCAATGGAAGTTCATTTAGAAGTAGTTATTCATATCCATTAGACATTTGTGTCATGGATCATTAGTGTAAACATCATTGCATCATAACAACACTTTCACCAAACTAGATTAGATGGTTTATGTGTTTGTGCCATAAAACACAAGGTTTATTATGTTGGGCCATAAAACATATTGGGAGTGGTTGTACCCTTGTAAAAGAACTCGACATCTAGCTTAGTGTCGAAATATTGTATAAGCGACGTTAGGTTGGTTCTACCTCGAACTAGAACCCGGTATTTAGCTTTGTACCGGAAAAAGTGTAGCGACGATTGTAAGGTTTTCTCCGCGAGAAGGGAGCTTGTTGATTTAGTGAAGTAACTCTCGAGTTGGGTACTCGGGGAGTGGAGTAGGGTGAAAGAGATCCGTGACCGAACCACTATAAATCCTCGTGTTCGGTTTGCACTTTCCTTTCTTTATCTCTTTACTTTTATACTTGCACTATACTATTGTTTGTGATGTGGTTTGATGTTCATGATTGTGTGACAACTTTGTTTACCATGCTTTATATTAGTCACAAACAATAATTGGTACTTTCATATTATAACAAGCTTCATAAGCTATTTGATACTAAAGATCTAAAGTTTTTAAGCGAAGCGTATTCACCCCCCCACGTTTCCACAATTGGTACCGAGCCACGTAGCTCATATTTTCAAAACAAATGGTTTTAAAATAGAGTACGATCCATGTATCAAATTACCATTGAAGCGAAAAATAATATGAAAATGCTTCTTGTTATACTTAGAAATTTTGTTGTTAAATGTAACTTTGTATACAAGCTTGAAGGTTTTCTTGAAAAGTAAAATATAAAAAAAGTTTGTTGAAAGAACTAGTAAGTATTGTATTGTGTGCTCATAGAAAATTTACGAAGAAATATGATTTTAAAAAGTGTTTGGGATAACTATAAATCTAGTTGAAAAATCACCTCCGTAAATGTTTAAGATAAGTTACATAAGTAGATATATTGTTAAACATGTGTATTATATGTTTACTATGAAATCTAGTAAGTCGCACACGTTTTCTCTATGTCAAATACTAGTTTTGGTGAATCTGCCTCGAGAGGACCACGGCACCAAATCTTATAAAGGCGGATCCCTTTATTTGGTTCGTGGAATCCGTATGTATGATAGATGGTTTTTGGGCAACTTCAAAAATCATAACTAATTAACCGTAAGTCCGTGCGAGTCGAGCCACCTATCATTTTAAAGGGAATTGAGTCTACTTTCATTTAAAAATACTCTCATGGCCTGAGTCTAATTTTATATAAGTGAAATAGACCAAATACTACAGTATGTCTAAAATATTGAGTTTCGCTTTAACATAAAACTCAAAATTTTGAATCAAGCAATTTAAGTTGGTATTCTTAGAACTTTGATACAACTTCCTTGAAACTAAATAATTTGGTAATATGTTTAAAGGAAACTAATCAAGCTTGGTATACATCGTCATATTTAAACATAAAATGATGAAAAGTGTCTTTCTTGTTATGATATGCTAAATGACCACTTGTTTATGTTGTT